>OX422143.1:57076498-57676498 GCA_949129095.1 Volucella bombylans
AAAGTTCAGATGACGAATTAAATCATATGTTGTCTCGGAAAACCAAATCTTCATTCAAGCTTGAGAAAGTACTTCTCACAATGATGAATCAGCCATTATGGAGCGAAACATCGACGAATGTTAGCTGACCTTATGTACCAAAGTGCCTTAGATATGCAGTATTTTGCAGTGTGCACTCGTTTTCCCACCCAGGCGTTCGTGTATCTGGAAAATTGATAACCGAGCGCTATTGTTGGCCCAAAATGAATTCGGATGTAAAAAAAATTTGTTGTTTCTTATATTCAATGCCAACTATCAAAAGCACACCGTCATTCCAAGTCGCCTATGGGTAAATTTACTGCCCCCAGCAATCGATTCGAAAATATACACATGGACTTAATAGGACCTTTTGATGATCTGGTGGATACACCTACATCCTAACCATTGTTGATCGATCTACGCTCTGGCCGGAGACATACCCGTTAAAAGACATGTCAGCCGAGACAGAACATTCGTTACGGAGTTCATAAGTAGATTTGGCGTCCCTCCGATTATACGACGGACCAAGGAGAACAGTTTGAGTCAAAGCTATTTTCTGTATCGAATAAATTGCTAGGTTCTCAGATCATCCACAGGCAACTGGACTAGTCGAACTTTTTCATCTAATTTTAAAAGCTGCCATAAAGTACAAAGGTAACACCGCCATTGGAGTGAGGATTTGCCGCTGATCCTTCTTGGCATCCGCTTTTAAATAGGACATCAATTGTTGTCCAGCAGAGTTAGTATACGGGGAATCATTACGGTTACCAGCAGATTTTTTCTTCGATAAAACAGATAATTTCAAATACGAAAATCTTCCCACGTTCGTAGCTATGCTTAGAGAAAACCATGAATTCTCTACGACCTGGAGACACCCCTAAGAATGGCTCTCAAGTTTACATTCCAAAGTCCCTTCAAGATTGCAATCACGTTTACGTCCGCTCACCACCAACTAAGTCGGGACTCAAAACCCCTTAGTAGAAATGAAAGGAAGAAATGTTTCCGTCTCTATAGATTGTCTTAAGCCATCGTTCATAATAGAATCGTCTAAAAGACGATAGAATCGTCTAAAAAGATGCGTGTACGGTTTTCACAAGTTAAAAGAAAATTATTACTTTTTTTTCGTTTTTATATGAGTGCATATATTTATTGTATACGAGTATCTTATTCAAGTCAAGTTCATTTTGTTTCATTATTTTAGTAAGGTATAGTAATCGCCTTCGTCTGGACGGGGGTGATGTAGTGTTTTCCGCCAATACCGCCTAGATACGTCTACTGTTACGGTACTGCAGCATTATAACAGATATGTCAAAGGTATCCAACTCTCCAACTTTGCAACTGTCGGCAATGCCTGTACAATGTATGTACATGTCATCCACAGAAGTAATTAGAATTGAAAAGGTAGTCGATCTTTGTCTCTCCGGCTTCGTGTATAGTAGCGCTCTGTTAATAGTTTAGTCAATAATTTTGTATAAGAACCGGTGTAAAGTTTAAACCTTAATAATAAAGAATTTTATTTGAAGTTATCCGAATATCGTAAAATTGTTTTTTTCATTTTAACTGGAGAACTAGATCGGCTCTTCATCTCTACGAACAACGGAGAAAGGAGGAGTCCCGACTTCCCAGTGGAAAGTGAAATGAACACGAGAATCATGAGTTCCATAAAATTGAGATATTTTATAGAAGTGAAGTCCGGAAATTTCAAGAGAAGGTACAAATAATATCCCAGGTCAACAGAGCACAGACGAAAACTTGCAAGGACGTAAAAAGGAATCTTGGGTAGATTTGTTGACTGTTGAATGGCAAGAAGTCCGTCCACTCGACTTTGTCGAAGTAATGTCAGTCATATCCGCAATTAAATTCAATGACGAGAGATTACTCTGTAAAGAGCATGTACAATTGAGCCTCATTTTAGGATGACCATGGAAAAAGCTAGCTGCTTCGCAAGGGTCGGTAGTGATTTTACCGAGAATTTTAATGTCAAAAAAAGCTTCCGATAACACGTCTTGCGATTTCTTTAAAATCATACTTCAGAGTTTTGTGCGAAAATCAACATAAGAGGCCGAAACCTTCAAAAGTCTACAGAACTATGATACTTGGCTATACGAATAACTCAATCATTATCGGCAGAACGCAACCAGCTATTTAGTAGGTATTCTCAAGTATTGAGCCAGTAGCCGCGAAGATGGATATAGTGGTAAGCGTGGGAAAAACGAAATACATACCTACGGTCATCGAAAAAAGACACTAAACACCACCGAACCGAATAAAAAAACATCAAAATGGACATGCATTTTACAACTTCTAACGGGTGACTTTTTTGGTGTTTGGTTTTTCAGTGTTCTATTTTTGACAGCTCACGCGTAATTCGCGACATGTGTCTAAGTCAACCATGCTCATTTAGCATTACCACTTCATCATGGGAAGACTTACATCCTTACAACGCTTGTAAATTATTGAATTTTATTATCAAAATTTGTGCTCTGTGAAAATTGTTTTTCGTGCACTTCAACCATTTTAAGGTCATTATAATCGACCTCCTGAGCAAGCAATTCAAGCCATAGTGACCAAATTTCGCACCAATTTCACGCTATTGGATATCAAGCCACCTACCCGCATGCATAGAGTGCATACAAAGGAAAACATTTCTGCTGTACTCGCCAGAGTTAATGAAGACCGTGATTTGTCCATCCGTCACGGATTGCAGCAATTGCTATTGCGTTACTCGGCTACGTGGCAGATTTTATGGCAAAATCTTGGTCTAAAACCTTACAAAATATAGCTCGTGCAAAAACTGAAGCCAAGCTACCCGCCATAGCGTCGAATTTTCGGTGAGTGGGCTTTAGAAAAGCTCGAGAAGAATCCGTTTTTTTTATCGAAAAATTGTGTTCAGCGACGAAGCTCATTCTCGTATATTGTCAGATAGCAATCTCAGGCAATACAAGAGCTGCCAATGCACCTGGAAAAATGCACTGTTTGGTGAGGTTTATGGTTCGGCGGAATCAACAACGTTACCGTCAATGGCACCAGCTATCGTTCAATGATTTCGAACTTTCTTTTTCTAAAATGCACGAGCTGAACCTGGACAACATGTGGTTCCAGCAAGACGGCGCTACATGCCACACAGCACTCGAATCAATGGACCAATTGAGAAATGGGTTCAGTGAGCAATTTATTTCTCGTTTCGGACCGGTTAGATCGTGCAATTTGACACCCTGAGACTGTTTTTTATTGGAATACGTAAAACCACTCGTCTATGCCGATAAACCAGAGTTTAACTGTAGCATAAGAAGGCAACCTTGTACATGTTATTATCGAGATACCGGCAAAAATGCTTCAAAAAGTTATTCAAAATTTGGCCTCTCTGTGCGGACCAATAAAAACATTTTTAAAAAGTACATTTTATACACTTTTGTAATTTTCCTATGTATTTTTTTTATAATTAAAAACCAAACGCTTAAAAAATCACCCATTACATAGTCAATGACTTTTTCTACTTAGGCTCAACAGTTAATATAAACAACGATACTACCATAGAAATCCTTGGAAAAGTAACTCTTGCCAATCGCTGGTGTTCAGGAGGCCCTTAGATGTTTAGAAAAAAAAATTTCTTCTGGTTATCTACTGCCTTTTCTGTACCGACTGCGGAGAGTTGAGAAGGAGATTTAATGAAAAATTACATTAAAGACAAAGGTTTTGGCGGTTTATTGCGATTGCGACATTTAATCGTCTGGCATCCTCTGACATAATTTGGCTGCACCTAGGCATAATTGTCTTGTGTCGATCACAACATAATCAATTTGATTTGCGTTTTGATAATCCTGCGTTATGAGTGTCTTCCACTCATAAAAGACAATTAGCCTGAGTCTGTATCCGGACGTGATGTCACGCGTCTTTTTCTTATTTTGATGTTAAGATCACCTGAAACGATACAGGTTTTTTTCTCTAACCTCGCAGAAACTTTCTTTGAGAGCCTTGATGCAGATTGCTACAAGATAATCCTTCACATACTAAAAGCACTACCTTTTGTGCCCTAGAATGTCGCTTAAAATGATATTGCCTATGTCTGTAGCAGTCATCGTAGTACGGTCAGTTGGTGTAAATGGGGACGATTTGTTGATTTTTTTATGACACCTTAATTCCGAAAAAAATTTAAAAAATATGGCTTGCCGATCTTTTTAGCATATGAAAACGTTAATTATCTTATGAAACATCAGAAATTATACAATACTTGGGATGAGTGATGCTACTAAAACTCGTTTGTCTGATATGGTAGTGCCTACATTTACCCCTGCGTTGTTTACATTTCCCCCTTTTTATTTTAAAGTACTGAGTTAAATGGAGACACCTTTTTCCATTCCTATAATTACCAGATATTTTGATATTAGGTCAAAGTTACCACACATGAGCTTGTGATGTGTACCTTGCCAACAAATCTATTACCGCAGTGAATATTGAGTAAGCAAGTGTTTTCTATCAAATGTTGGTGATTCCAAACGAAAAATATTTGAGTTTGCACGGAATTTTTCTACAGCATGAGGTGAAAGCTCATTTTATGGAAATTTACTTCGGACAATTATGATTTCTTAGCTTATGGGCTCGTTCCACGTTTCTCCGATAAGTTTGAAAAATACCTGCTTAAACTTTGCTCATTTGCGATTTTCCATGAGCTATCAGTTTTTTTTCCCCAAGCTGCTTTTATTGGTCTAAATATGCATTTATCCAATGGTTGCATTTTATCGATTATGTGACTAGGAAGACCCATCATTATGATATTGTTCTGCACAGCTCTCTCAATTATTCGGATACTTATGTGACTACAATGCCCGTCATACACTGACAGTTCTGCCTGATCTAGTGCACATTCCCCTCCACAAACATTGTTAACAAATTGAATAAAGTGTTAGACAAAAAAAAAAGAAAACAAATCGACTGTTACTGCTTTGTGTATATTTCGACGATATTTGGGGGTCTGCTTCCGTAGACGATTGGAACTAAAAACCGCTCCTACAGTCTCTGCTGCAAGCATTTATACGCTTTCGCGTATAGCGTTACAACCGTTAAAAAATTCGGAAGTCCATCTGGCCTGGACAGTAGAACCTTTAAAAAATGATAAGCGCCGGTAGCGTTGAATCATTTGCAGATACTCACGCAAGTACTGTAGTGGATTCACGTCCGGATGCTCCTGAAACTCTGGTAAGTGATTTTCTCTTAACACCCAACAGTGCCTTGTTAATTAAACTAATATCGACAATCATCTTTCGAAGCTTATGAAGCTTATCATAGAAATCATAAGCAATATCATGGAACCTTTGAAGAAGTTCTCGGTTTTTCAGCAATAGTCTCGGATGTGGTTTTATGAAACCTAAATACCAATCCTCTCCAGGAACATTGTTTTTAAGAGTAACAACAACACCGAATTATTTCATTTTCAGTTTCTATTGGAATATCAGGTGCTCGGCCTGGCCCAATGACCTCTAACGAAGTTTGGAGGCCCCAATTAAATAAGACCGATTTAAGAATCTCGTAGTGCGTTTCGACTTGGCGGTACATTATTTTCTTATTGCTCATATCATTGACAGCATTTTTAATATCGTTTAAGCCATATTGAATTTGGGGCTTCGTTTTTATGTACTTTCGAGGCATTCTCAGCACTGGAAATGGTATTATTCGATAAAAACTGTGGGTAAAATAATCGTTTACATTTACCCTGGCGCTCTTAATACCTCAGTATTAAATGCAAAAAAGTTAAAAATAAAACAAAAACAAGAGTCAGTGACGTAGCTTCACTTGGCGGGGCCCAGGTGGAAAATTGTTTTCGGGGCCCCTTTACGCAACTCAAAAGAGATTTGCATATACTCATACATATGCTGTATAATTATTTCCAATATGCGTCATATGTCAGGGATAAGTGATAAGAAATATAGAAAATGCTGTAAAGTGTTCTTTTAAATAATTAATTTTAGGACATTTTCGGAAATAAAATATAAAAATAAATATGTACATAGCGCTACAGTCCGGTGTAGGCCTGGGACTAGCTTATCGCATTCATTTGTGTTGCTCACGTTTTAATTTTTACACTTCTGAACGCAGTGCCAGACCTTGCAAGTGGAGCAGCCGCACCGTGCGCAAGATTATATAGATTCGTTAAATAGTGTTTTGCAAACATCGATTTTAAATACATTTCAAAATTAACAGAAAATATTTTTCCCACTAACCTAATCGAAACGCGGCAAAACTTCATAGTTTACATCCTCATAATAATAATACACACCCCAAATGTACACTGATACCTAACATCAGATTACAGCCTTTTCCAGTGCCTGTGTCTGTACTCTGTACGCAACTTCAACAGCATAGTAACGCAGTTGCAGTTCATCCAAAAAACTACCCTCTTTCATCTAACCTATAACCACAGATGCTATAGGTTACATAGATATTGCACGCCCCAGTTCGATCGAATTAGAGTGAATCATACTCTGACATGCTGTTACTCTTAATTGTTTTGTATTATCAAGTTACGTGTTCTGCTTGCTGGATAGAAGTTTTCCGTTTATCGCAACGTAATTTTTTTAAATCAAATTTGACTCATAATAAACATTATATTTGAGAACCGTAGGAAGGTCAAAGCAGAATGCGCTCTCTTTATTGTTGTGTTTATTGAATAGTTATTTTACGTTTTTTTCCAGATAAAATTTGAATTTTATGATTTTTGGATGCTATGTTTTTTCTATCTTCCACGAACAATGCTTCCGTAATAGTACGAGGAGAGCAAAGTATAGAAGGTCCTTACGATGCTCATAGTAAGGACTGTTTTCATCAAACCATTTCGGATCTCTAGCATTCCAAGGTCATTGTCTCGCTTATATTTCTTTCTTGTGGACGTTCTCTGAAAATTCTATTAAATACTTTGAAGTGAACTTTACAAACGTTAAAAAATTCATTAGTTGGTGCCTTCAGACTTTCAAAGTCACTTCATCGAGAATAATGAATTTTTTGCAAAGATCAAAAATTCCGAAGGACATGTTATTTTTTCATCAGTTTTTAAAAATAGTTTGGAACAATTTAAACATTTGTTCCTTAAAAGCATTTTAAAAGCAAGATATCCAGTAAAATATCGGATTGCTGTTGTTCCTAATGTGATTTTAGTTTCGATTTCCATATCACAAATGACTTTTTCGTACAGAGTTTCATCGCATACGATTCCTTAAGCTATGAAGAAGTTTTTGAAATACAATATTAGTTTGAGTTGGGGATAAGTCTACGTTTAAAAATTCTACATCATCATCATCACAGTTAATGAAAGGAGAAAAATTAATAAGATTTGACGAGAAAATTTTCGACATCAAAACATTAAATTCGTAAACAGACGGATTTTTGTTGTAACCACCTTTGATGCGAATAATAGAAAATAAATTTTTTAATACGTCTTGATGAACTCCCTTTGTTAGTAAATAATCCACGTTCTCATATAGGCCATTGCTTATATCATAACAAAGTAATAAGACCCCGTTTATGGTTTGTTCCATTCCTTTTAAACAAAAGTTTCTTGGAAGGTTAACTGATTTTTGTATGTCTTTTAAGTAAGACAAAAATTGTTTCAACTTATTATAAGCTGGATCCTCTAGCTGAACTCCCCGCCTTAAAACATTCTTGTCATAATGTGAATAATCCATGCAGTCAAATACATTATTCACCTTTAGTACGAACTCTTTCGTTGATACAGCTTTCTTAGAGCTTTCTTTTAAGCAATTAAATTCAAAAGCAGTTTGAATCGATGCCGCAGTTGTTCGGCTAAATATTTGCGTTGCAAGGTTAACATGCATTTTTTCGAAGACATTTGGTGCTATATGACAACTTCTAAATTGTAAACATGTCTTACCTACGTTGTCAACTTCCAAATTGTATATTACTCTGATAACATCAAAAGACACTTTACCATCTGGAGTTTGTAGATCTGATGATTGAAATCATAAAAACAAAATATTTTTTCATCATTAAAAATTATAAATGGGTTTTCTTGAGAAACACCTAACATTCTATAAGCTTTTCTATTATTGGCCCTTTGGTCGCAAACAATAGCACATACCTTTAGACCAAGTTCTTGACAGATTTTCAAATTGTTTTTTATAATTTCGCTTAGGTTATCCCCATTTACACCGTTTACTGACACAAAATAGTTTAAACCACTTTTCCAAACCACAAACCATTTAACATGAAAACACATATTTAATTAGCAAACAATCTACTTCTTTCTACCTCAAGGTCTTCGAAACCATCTATTAAATCATTTTTTATATTCTATGTGAGGTTTTAACGAATATTGGTTTTATCAAATATCAGGACAACATAACGTTCTCGCTGGTTTAATAAAGCGAACTGTGACTTAAGGTAAATGAGCATTGTTTTCATATTCTGATTGTAATCCTTTCACAGGAGCCCATCTATAGAAAGAGGAAATGTGAGGAAGTTTAAAGCCAAGTCTAATTTATAGGAGCTTTGTGATCTATAATAAATATTTTGGGAAAGTTCTTTTTCGTGGCTGTTGTATTTTGTAGTCAACTGCTCGACGTTCTTCTTCGTTTAGTTAAAGGAGACTTCAGATCTTCTAAATTCAAGCTTGAATCCAAATCAGAATTTAAATTTAAGGAAGCAACAGCATACGCCATAAGATATAGCACATATTATAAGGTATTATCCTACAAACTCGGGACAAAAATGATATCCACAAATTATTTAAAATTTCATTTTTTTTTGCCCTAGAAGGACATTTAAAAAATTTCAAGTCAGGATAATCTCTTGTCACCCATTGCTATCGAAAAATAAACTGCAAAATAATATATCGCTGAAAAAGTACCGCTGACAAAATTTACTAAGAAAAATTGTTCAGTTACATAACTAAACATCCAAATCGGTCGAAAGTCGACGGCGAATGAGGTAAAGCAACTGCTCAGTACTGATGTGCAAAAAGTAATTATTCGGTATTTAATATTCGATACTTGAAATGAGTATCGGTACCGAATACTACTCAAAATAAGTATTCGATACTGAATACTGATACTCATTTGCTGATAAAGATCAAAGAAGCAATATAAAATACACATACACATATAGATGTAAATACACAGTAAACTATCAGCAGCAGCATGTCTCGTTTCCCTTCTTCAGTATGTTCTACATTGCATAGCATATGCATGTGTACACTGTCACTGAACACTGTTCCATTTCTCTCTTCTCCTGCACTATCTTGTATCAGCGCATCAAACGTCTCACAAGTCACAGTCGCACGATGTTCCATATATCATACAGTTCCAATTTGATTACTTTGATTACTTTTCCCCACTCAAACTTTTCAACCCGCAGTATCGAATACCAGGACTCATTGGGTTATTTGCGAATTGTATTCACAAAATATTAACTGATTCCTGAATACTTTAAGTTGAATGATTACTGATTACTGATTACTGAGTTTACTTATTTCGAGTAGATACATTTCATGTAGGTACAAAATTTTAGCATTTTTGCGAGTAGGAAATGTAGACTATTATGTTATAGGTCAGGAAATATTTATTTTTAATAGATAATCTGAACTACATATGTATGAATTTATAAGTTAACACGTTACACTCCGCCGCATCTTTTATGGGGAGATTTTAATAAAGATGCGGGCTGCGTCCAATCTACTCCACTGTGTGCAGGAATAATGGAAATGAGGCAATATACCGAGAAACAGATTATTCCTAGACAAGAGAACGCATTGGCATGGTGGAAATCGCTGTAAATAATTTATCCAAATCTGGCAAAATTAGCTATAAAATACTTAAGTATTGTAGATACATCAGATCCTAGCGAAAGGATTTTTTCAAAGGCTGGGTTGATAATTTCAGATAAAAGAAGCAGGCTGAAAAAACGAAATGTCCAAAAAATTTTATTTTTAAACAATAATTCAAAATACATACCAAATAGCCTTTAAGAATTATTTATTATTATTATTACTACTATTTCTATAATTATTATTATTAACTGTGAATTTATTTATTTTATTATTTTACAAGAAATATAATTTCTTTTAAGTTTATTTCCCATTTGTTTAATGAGACGAAATAAAATGACGTGCAATGATACTTGATACTCTGGTTCCAGAAAATGAATTTTGGGAGACCAAATACCGAATACTGAATTTGAAGTAATCAGTAATCATTCGTTACTCAAAAGTAATTAAATTCACATCACTACTACACAGCCAGCGAGCGCGCCGCACAGCTCCGTGAACTGTGGTTGTTTTATGTATGAAGATAAGGGTTGAAAACAGAAACCACAGACACATCTACATGGCGCGGCGACTGCCTGCACGTCGGCTGTACACACAATACAACACATGCGATCCCAAGAATTGACTTCGGTTTTATAATACATTTTGTTCATACAAATTGTTCAGAACTTGAAGTTTGAAGTAAAAACTGTTTAGATGCTAAACTATAGCATCTGTGCTATAACTTAATACCCACGGTTTTTTTTTTATTGTATATGCTTCTGGAGCAGTTGTAACATGCCGTTCCATACGTCACAGCCTCTGCGTCATACATCATAATTTTTCCACCAGAAATCACAGAAAACCCTAACAAATTAAACTTCCTATGGAGCAGAGTTTCGGATCTGCGCCAAATACAAGTTACGAGTATTTACAACAAATAAAATTGGTTCCAACAAACTAACGCAGACGTGTTCGATGTAGAAGGTAGAAGAGAACGTGTTGTTAGCTAATCGCACTGAGTTGTATATTATACGAGTATGTGTGTATATTTCACAGTAGGTACGTGCTTGTTCTGTTAATATTGTATTATGTATGTTATGACAGAGTATGTTTTTTTTTACACTGATTTGTTGTTGGATAATTTTAGCATTGTGCTTTAATTTTGAAAATTTAAAAAAACCCAGTCAGTATTAAAATAATATGTAAAGATTGTCTCTTTTTTGTAATTGTTTATTTCTAAAGCGTAAAAAAGTTCCTGTGTTCCTGTATATTCGCTTAAAAAATATTTTCAAAAAAAGTCCTGCCTTGTAGTCGGGACTCAGAAATGTATTCAGGAAAGGAAAAACTATGTATCAGGTCAGGTATCCTTCAACATCGATAAATCTTAGTTGCAATAATTTATTGCCTACAGAAAATATTGCAGAGCCAGTTCAGGCAGAATCAGCCTTACATGTGTTAGATGTTGTTGAAGAAAGTAGTGCAATTAATGTTTTACCAGCATTTGAAGAGCCTAAATTATGTTCAAATTTAAGTGGTCAAGTTATTCAATTATTAGTGGAGCAGGGTCCTGTTCAAGTAGAAAATTTTGATTTCCCTGTAACTAAAAGCAGGAGGTTTAGTACCCGTTTTTCCAAAGAGATTTAAAAAATGGTTAGTTTACTCGAAATTTTCGGACTCTGTCTTTTGGTTCTGCTGTCTCTTATTTTCGCGAGCGAAAAGGGGTGTCGCTTTGTCCAGCACAGGCTATAGTGACTGGAGTCACTTGTTAAGGGCTATTCAAGAGCATGAGACAAGTCTCTTACATATGACAGCTTTTCGGGCTTGGAGAGATTTAGATTTAGGTTTGCAAAACGGCAAAACAATAGATTTTGGAAAGCAAAACCAGATGGCCAAGGAAACTGAGTATTGGAGTAACGTCCTGAAACGGCATATAATTCCTTGCTACACAGTCTTTAGCATTTGGAGGAAGCCCCGATGTTTTATTCGAGCAAGACAACGACAATTTTCTCGTTGAAGGTCGTGCAAGCTGAGGGTCAATTCGACATGCTTCTAGAAGAACACCTACGCCTAAGTTCATCAAGAGACGAAGCACACATACCTAAGGAAGGGCATTAAAAATGAGTTCATAGAACTTTTGGCAAACGAAGTTAGAAAAGCTATTTTAGACAAAATAAAGCGAGCTAAATATTTTTGGATAATTGTAGATTGTACGCCTGATATTACTAGGCAGGAACAGCTAACTGTGGTAGTTAGAATAGTTGACCATAACAAAAACAAAAACTATGAAGTTTCATAGGATTTTTAGTTGCAGAAGAGACAACTGGATATGGATTAACTGAACAAAAATTGTGTTATGCAAGCTGGAATTAAAGCTCTGGAACCAAGAGCTTTGTTCGTCCCATGCTAATCGCATTCATTGAATCTAGTCATCTTTGCTGCTATTTAATGTTCTTTTAACGCTGTCGCATTTTTTGACACGGTTGAGAGTTTATATGTTTTTTTTCTCTATCTCTTTAAACAGATGGTGGGTTCTGAAAAAAACATCTTATAAGTTTGACACTAGAACCCTTATGTACGACCACATGGGAGAGCAGAATAGATGTGATCAGGTCATTATACCTATACTTAGGAGAAGTTTATGAGGCCCTTGTGTAACTATTCTAAATCCAAAAATATGGCCCAGTTCTTTGGGGGCAAGGTGACTGATTTTAGATTTATTTGCTGCGCTGTTATTTGGCACACAATTTTAGATAGGATTAATAAGGATTAATATTGCTACCAAGTTCCTTCATGTGCCACAAGCTGGCAGTTGAGATTTTGTGTTCAACAAAACAATTTCTCATAGAATTGAGAAATGATGAAAAATTCTCCTTGTCTTTAGAGGAAGCTAAGATCATAACTGTTGATCTAGAAGTTCCCTGTACTTTTCGAGCTATCGCAGTCTTGTGGTCCCGAAAAAGGGCAACTCAATTTTACTACAAAGGAAGAGATGAGCCCATTATAGAACAGAAATAAAGATTTAAGGTAGAATTTTATTTTATTTCAAAGTTCTAGATTAAGCCATTTCATCAATTTCTGAAAGATTTGAGCATATAAAAGAGCACAATTAATTGTATCAATGTTTATATAATATTGGAAAATTCAAACGAAATTCAAGTTTACTTTCAGCTGAAGACTAGAAGACTTATAATGGCAGTTCCGATGTAAGTGGCTCAGAATTTTATAGAGAAATCATCATGTTATCAACTTTGATTAATGAAAATGAAAATGATGATAGATATTTTTAGTCCTAAGGATAGTTTTAACTTTGCCAGTTACTGTAGCATCAGGAGAACGCTCATTTTCCAAACTTAAGATAATAAAAAATTTCTCACGTACTCCAATGTCCCAGGAACAGTGGAAGGTTTTGCCAAAATAAAGCCCATAAGTTCATTTTCAAGGCACCATAAGGCAACACTCTTTTTAACTTGAAACTTTCTTGCCTATGGAAATACCTAACTTTAGCTCTTTACTTTAAATTTTTTTGTGACTTCTTTAAAGAAACATTATTCTTGTAAAATGTACGTAATTTAATTTTAGCTTTAAACTTGTTCATCTTTTTTCTTTTACTGGTCAATAACTTTTTACCAAAAAAACACGCAGGTGCTATAATATGTGTATGATTTATTATTTATTCAATAGTTGCGTGAACGTTCTTAATTTATTTATTTCTATTAGTTCCTAAAAAATTGTTTCGTTGTTGATTTTTTTGGTTATTTTTAATGCATGAAATGTTTAAGAAGTAAACCTTATCTGAACTTTTTTTGATTTGTAGTTATATGTATAGAGGAATATGCCTACTGGGGAAAACACAAAAAAAATGCATTGGTATTCTACCTCCTTGGGTGATGTGTAAATGTATACATACATAATTAAATATTTTCGATTTTGCGATCGTTTTAAAATTTACTCATATTGTTTAAATCTACAATTTTAAGGGGCGCTATATTTATTCTGCGCCGGGCGCCAAAATTCATCGAAGCGGACCTGTCTGAGCGCGGCTTACTGCTTTTTGCCGAATCCGAACGGCTCTCCTGAGAAGCTCTCTCATAGTCAATATTACTTTCAGGGGTTTGCCATTGGTCGCCGAAAGGGTGATAACGATTTTGAAATAAAAGCTGTTGCCTTGAACCGAATATGAATGTACATAATTTATGTACGATAATTGTTGCGCAGGCCAACCCAGAAAAATGCAGCAGCGCGTAATTTACGAATCCAACATACTATGCACCAACAAAACCAAAAACACCATAATTAAACAAACACGATACACATCAAAATGCCAAATTTACAAATCTCACCACACACTATACATGAAATGAAATACGAGTAATAGCCTAAGTTTCAAATATCAATTTCGAGCAAACTAAATAATTAGAGTCCGTTGTACATCCGCTCCCAGGATCTAAAGTTTCCTAATTCCTATATGTATGTATATGTATGTATATACTATATGTATGTATATATTTGAAGGGTTTTCCAATAGGAACTTGACAACTTTGAATTTAATATGTGAACGCACTCTTTCACCAATCATCAAACTGTCATTGTCAATTTATTCAGTAAACTCAACATTTTCATCATGGTAAAGCAAGGTCTGCAAATTATAAAAATTTTCTACCGAAATTCGGAGTCGGTGACTACAACTTTCAGAGCGATAACTCCAATTTTCGGTCAGAATTCTCGCCCTAGTAGACAGGCAATAACAAGTTTAGTGCAAAAATTTGAGTCTACATATTCGTTGTGTGATGTTGCCGTGTCAGTGAGACAACGGGTTGGTCGAAGTGTCGAAAATATCGCTGCCGTTCAGGCGTCCGTGGCAAACGATCCAAATCAGTCAATTCCACGGCGTTCTCAAGAATTGGGCATCGCTCAGACCACATTATGGCGTATTTTGTATAAGGATCTTGGTTTACACCCATACAAGATCAAGCTGACTCAAGAATTGAAACCGATGGACCATATGAAGCGACGTACGTTTTCCGATTGGGTTCTGGAGAAGATGCACCAAGATTATGAATTTCATCGCAAAATCATCTTCAGTGACGAAGCTCATTTTTGGCTCAATGGGTTTGTCAATAAGCAAAATATGCGTTATTGGTCGGGTGAAAATCCACATGTGCTTCATGAATCACCACTTCATCCACAAAAAATAACTGTTGGATGCGGTTTGCATGCCGGCTGCGTTATTGGGCCATATTTTTTCGTCGACGATAACGATCGTCACGTTACTGTGAATTGTCAGCGTTATCGCGCCATGATCACCGATTATTTTTGGCCCGAATTAGAAGATATGGACTTGGACGACATGTGGTTTCAACAGGATGGTGCCACAAGCCACACAGCACATGCTACAATCGATTTATTGAAGAGTAAGTATGGTGAGCGTGTTATCTCAAGACATGAGCCAGTCGATTGGCCGCCTCGTTCGTGCGATTTAACGCCGCTTGACTATTTTCTGTGGGGCTACGTTAAGTCATTGGTTTATGCCAACACGCCGACGACGTAGGAAGAGTCGTTGAAAATTGGGTAAAACGAATCGACCGCGGCAAATGTGCTCGCGGTGGCCATATGAACGAAATCAGATTCCATTCATAAATGTTTTGATTGTACTTCAAGCCGATAATAAAGTTTTTGAAATATCTCAAATGGTTTGCGTTTTATTTAAAAAAAAAAAGTTGTCAAGTCCTTATTGGAAAACCCTATATATACAGGGTGTCCTCTAATTCGTAAGACAGTAAGGGTCTATCTCCAATGTTGACAGCATTTATCGAGGATTTCAGCAGATGCTTACTTTGTTGTACCCTGACCCATGTTAACGGAAATTTCTCTGTTGGTACTAATGGTAGAAACTTCGTGTAGAACTTTGTTTTAGAAGAAATACTAGACTTTGTAACGGCGTTTAAATAAAGTTGACATCTTTTTGAGTCTTTAGATATCCAATTTTAAAGCCCGTTCCATTTTCATTGCCCATGCTAATTTTTGACTTTGAGGTCACATTTCTCCAGAAAATGCCTAACTAACATAATGTTTTACTATTTTTTTTCTATGAAAGTAACAATAATAAAAAAAATCATCATCAAGTTTGCACAAAAGTCCATAGATTTTATGATACTTGAGAAAACATGCAGCAGTTAAAAATAAAGAATTTATGATTTTTTACCAACGTTTCTAACAATAGTTCACAATACTTGTAAGAGTGGTTTTAGAAGAATTACTAATTTTCTAATATTTTTTTAAAATTGCCGAGCTATTAAAGAGTCTTAGAGTTTCCTTAAAAGTTCTCAAAAAGAGTTAGGTTTCGGGTATGAAGGGGTATTTGGAAAAGTTACCAGGCAAGAATGGTATTAAGGATTAGAAAAAAATTTTATTTGTAATTTAATTTTTTTTAAGTTTACAGTTGCTTAGAAACGCTCTTTGAAATTTCTGCATTTACAAACCAAGAATACGCAAACATTATTAAAGTTTATGGACTGTACAATGGAATTTCAACAAGTGAGCGACAAAGATACCATGAACTTTATCCTAGCTTCGAGAATCGGAGTCAGTTTCAAATACCCGAGCGATTGCGGGAGCTCCACAAATAAGAACGATTTCGGCTGATGAAAGAATAATGGAAGCTGATCCTGAAGTAAAACGGCAAATGTACCACCATACACCTGTACAAGAACTGCTTCCCAATGATTTGGAAAAGATACTTAAGTTTTCTGGAACGGAACTTGGATGACAACGAGTTTATTAGCAGAATTCTTTGGACGGACGAGTCTCAATTTACAAGAGATTGGATTATAAATTTTCATAATCTTCATACATGGACTGCGGACAATCTACGAGTACATACAAGGAGACATAAATCATTTCAACACAAATTCAGCGTCAATATGTGGGCGTGTGCACAATACTTGGAAACAAGTTAATCGGCCCCTTCAAACTACCACCTGGGCTGAATGAAATGATTTACCAACAATTGGAAGACATTCCACTGATTCAACTAGCTTCATCATATTTTCAGAAGGTCGGTGCTCCAGCCCTTGTTTATTCAACCGAAATAGCAACTTTAATTAAATTAATATCAACAATGAGACAGCAGTTAGCATCAATAAACATTTGCAATGAAATGCAAAAACGTTCTAGCATGCATAAAAAACCACGGAAGACACTTTGAGCACCTGTTATATAACTGTAGTACACACATAAAATAAAAATTACCTACAGCCACACAAAATCATTTTTGATTCATAGTCTTTGCAGGGAAAATATCGTTCGTAACGATTGGGACAAAGAAAAACCGCTTCACACGGCGCAAATAAAAAATGTACAAAGAGAAGGAGCCGATACCATTCGATTATCCTTCCGTGGTCCATAATGCACATCGGACTGTGATAACGGGACCTGCGACCGTGATTCTTGAAACGAAGTGCCACGTTTTGCGCAACCATGCTGTGACAAGAATCAACCCTTCACTTGAATTTGAATTTTGAATTAATGTTAAAAGAGGATTAATTTGGGAATTAAACTACCCTCGAGTTTGGGGCCCCCTGACTTTGGGGGCCCGGTGATTGCCACCTGTAACACCCCCGGTAGCTACGCCACTGACAAGAATCCTGTTTAATTAAAGAGACTATAGCCTGATCAACAAAAAATCTGCAATAAAGGCCTAATGGGAGAGGTTTTTTCGAAAACGGGCGTCTATCGCTCAGTTTTCGGTTCAAAATACTACAAGTTGCGAATGGTTTAAACTGAAATTTTTTTTGTATCTCCTGTAACAATCCGATACAATCCCAATGTTACCAGTCTGCCCCGAAGTCGCAGACAGAATGATCAATTGCGTGTGTTTCCGCCATTGATATCCGCTGTATTTCACAAGCTCTTCTGATTTTTGTTGCTTTTAAAAGCTGTTTTTAATCGAAATAAGCGGTAGGTGATGTTATTCGTATACATATGTGAATGTACCATGCGTTTGCTTGGTTAATACCTTTTATATGGATGTCAAAATGTGTGGTATAGAAATCAGTACATATTAATAAACAAACATAAACTTTTTAATTAATTATACGGCTATTATACATAATAAATTCTCATAAGGTAAATAATGAAAAGATCGAATGGATAACCTGACTTTGAATTTTACATTTTGAGGACAAAATTATACTAAATCCTCAGTATAGAAAAAAAAATTAATAAATAAATACAAAACGAGTATATACATACATACATAAATAATTAAATAAGTAAATTAACAAACAAATAAGTAAATAAATAAATTATTAACAACTACATTAATTAACTAATTAACAAATATTTAAACAACGAATTCATGATCTCTAAGTGTATTGAACCAAAATGACTAGGAAAATTTGGCATCAAGTTTATATAGAATACATAAACCAATTCAACTTTAATTCTTTTGTGCAAATCTCGCTTAGAGTGATGCCACGGATGGTTAAACATCATTTATTAGCAATTTATTTTGCGCGATTTGCAGTTTTGAATTGAATTGAATTGCTTGAAACACTACTTTGTATATGATTACTTTGTTTTCTGGTGATAGATAATAAGGACTTTATAAAAGCCTAGTACCTATGTTGGTCTTGTTCAGAGTTTCGCTTATATGATGGTTAAATACTAACTTAGAATCAATATGAATCCCTAGGTACTTGACATATGGTTCCCATTTAATCAAAATATCATTTATTCGTAAGTGATTTGAGGGAAGATAGCAAATTTTTCTTTTTCAAGTGAAACAGATGGCTTGTATTTTTTCCCTGTTCTGTTTAATTTTCCATTCCATTCAAGATGTTAATTGCATTGACTAGTGTCGTCTCAATAATGAGAGCGAACTCATGCCATGTAAATATGGCAGTGTCGTCAGCATATTATATTGCTCTTTCGCAAAATGGAATTTTGGGTAGATCTGATAACACAGGACCAAGAACAGAGTCTTGTGGAACACTAGAACTAACATAGGGTGATTTCAAAAACGCAAAAAAAAATGTGCAATGATGCCGCAACAGAACAAATCTATCTGTTGCTGTTGCACTGCAAATGTGGTGTTGCTGTTACTCTGCGTGACATGGTTTTGACATTTATGAACAGCTGTGTTGCAATAAAGTAGAATGGAGAGATTAATTAAGAAATTTTGTTTTGAATAATGTTATTGAAAAATTTAAACCTAATCAGAGTTCTTTAGAAAAACATATTAAGGAAAGTAAAATGAATACTAAAATAAAAAGGAAAGTGCTGGTAAAACTTTTTGAAAGAAGACGCATACCAAAGATTTTGAACTACCCCAGGGCCATTAAAGAATATCATGACATGAAAACTAAATTAATATTTTAGGACTTAAAAGATGCATTGAAATTGAAATGGGCAAAGTAGAGAAGTGGAAGAGCTAGTTGCTCGATTGAAAACTGTCTTTATCTTACATCATGGAAGCTATGTAATGAAGTAAGCTTTTGAGAGATTTTTGACCGATTTTGGAGTTGACGCAATTTGTAGCCTTAGCTAAAAAAATTAAAATTTTTTGACTTGGTTGAAGCTAATAGTTTAGAAAGCATTTCAAAAATTGTTCTTTCAACCGCAATTTTACATAATTTTATTCTTCGACGAGAAAGACTTCCTAATTCCAACGATGAATTTCCCATCGTTTTCCCTGACGAAGCCAGTCTTCCTGTTTCTAACGGATCTGAGTCCTACAGACATAGATACGAAAACCGTCGCTATTTGGCAAACCTTATTTTCAGCTTGATTAATTTAATAAAATTAATTTATTTATTAATTTACATTTATTTAACTAAAAAACGAGACAATTCAGTCCATAACGCTTAAAGTAAATAAATAAAATTTAGTTAATAAAAAGTATGTAGATGCAGTCCTTGTCTCATGGCAAGATGTTCATAACCATATTTTTCAAATCCGCATTTCTTTCAAACGCTCCCCTTCCGCTTAGATTCGATCTTTTTCAATAGTCACTAGTTCCCGATGCCTGATTTCTTCTTTAGTGGATTCTTCCTTAAGGAACTCCAAAACTTCGTGGCTTCTTAGTTTCCTTTTCTTCGACGGTCTATTTCGTTCCTCATCGCTTCTATTTGAATTAGAAGTGGATGGAAAACTTGCAGTTGGTTCAGCAGTATGTTCATCTTCCAGGAGAAATTATGACCGCTAATTTTGAGACAGTGGTTGTTCTCCAGAGTGCTTTGTGCCGTATACTTTGTCAATCATTTCAAAGTACTCCCACACCGTCGCTTCGCGGCCAGTCTCCTTGTTCCTTTTTTTAATCCTTATGTATATTACTATTTAATTAAGGAATTTATACCGAAACAGAAATTCGGTATTTAACATATCTCCTTTATTGCACGCAAAGCCAGGTTACATAATGACGATTTCTTTTTTTTCTGAGTTGAAATCAGCTTCATATTTGAATCGAGTTTGGAGCAGTATTTTAGTTTTCCCCTCTGTCCACATATTGCGATTACTTGAAACGCACGAATAAATACGTAATAATAATAAATATAAAAACTTTCTTCCAGTCTGAAACAAACCTATTAAGATCAACGCAACAGCAGGAGAATTGTTGCGCAGATTGCTTTGTTTTGGCGTTTGGTTGCGGCAGTGTTGCAAAAACAACTTTTGATCTGAGCAGTGCTGCCAAAATGTTCCCTTTTGAACTCATTGCTTTTCTACTGTTTTTCACTGTTGCAACAATGCGTTTTTGGATGGGGCCATATTTTACATCAGGACTACTATTTCAGTTTCAGTTTTAAATGCATTTTATTTTCTTAACACTAACTCTTACGTTCTAAGAAAAGATGCTTAAATGCTAGCTTAAAATTACTTACAATCTTATATATACTAACTTACTGGCCCCACACAGGCACTCTAAGCTACTCTAAATTCTTATATATATGTCTTTCGACTTTATTACATTTTATTTAGGAATACTTGTTTTCTATACTTTAGGCTAAGAAAAAATATTTGTTAACAAAAACTTAGCATATGGAAATTTTTTTATTTTTTATACAAACTTAATATATAACTTAAAAAAAAAAAACCTTAGTCTACTTAACCTACATACACAAAACACACATACACACACATAGACATTATACACAATAATATACATATATTAGTTTATACCTTTGTATATACTAATATATGTATATGTATATGTATATGTATAGTATATACCTTTTGTATATACTAATTTATGTATATATTTCTTAAATGGTAACCTAAACCTATGTAAGCTGGTCATCGCTATTTACAAAGCAAATATATTGGTCGGACCTGCCTCATTAGTGAGGCTGGCACGTAATTGACGGAAACGACGACGAAACATCTTATCCATCATTCAACCACCAGAAATGCTGGTGCTGCCGAACGACATCCCTCTTATCGCGATTCCCCACCGCCCTACTGAACCTGAGACGATCCACACTGCCATGTGCGACGTCTCTGTTGTAGTTGAGTCGCCTCTCCCCAGCTGTCCGAGCGACATGGAAGATTAACGGAACCGCTGATCTATCCCGGATCAACCCTATCTGATCTAGGTAGAGGAATGCTTCCGGTGGAACAAAGCCGTCAGAGCGCACACTCTCGTGGTAAAGGTAATTGGGGTAGAAAGCCCCCGATATCAAATTATTCGTCGAGGTCATTGCTCTTGCAATGTACCTTCGAGTCAGCTTAATTACGAAGTTGTCCACTCGTATTAGGTTCGCCCTGTTATAAAGGACCTCATTAGGATACAATTTTTTGTACTTCGACTCTGGTGTTCTGTACAAGCGAAGACAAGCCCTAAGGCAAGTCCTCTCAAACACCCGAATCTTTTCCATTAAGCTTGCTCGTACATTGAACCACACGGGACAACCAAATACCAGCATGGGCCTGATAAGGGCCATGTAGTAGATGACCTTTACCCTCGCAACGAGTTGGCTGCTATAAAACAGTCTCTTTGTAAGGGCAAAAGCACCTTTAGCTCTGGCCAGAGCAGCGTCTACATTTTTGCCAAAATACAGAAACTGATCTAGCCAGATTCCAAGGTATCTGACTACATTTCGACAGGCAAGAGGCTGCGTGTGTTGTCCAACGATCGAGAACTTACGCCAATTTTTTCTGGTATCCCTAGAGGCTCCAGACAACGGCGTCCTAAAGAGAATGGTTTCCGACTTCTGAAAGTTGATTTTCAACTTCCAGTCATCACAAAATCGTCTTATCTTATCAAAGTCATGGTGCAAGGGAGTATTAATGACCTCGAAGTTTTTACCTGTTCTGTACGCTATTAAATCGTCTGAGTACGCAATAGTATGGGGAAGTGAACCTATCAAGTCGCTTGTAAAAATGTTGAATCGGATCGGCGAATTGACCGCGCCTTGCTGAAGACCATTTTTAATTTGAAATATTCCAACAGAAGTCACATCACCATTTTTCACTATGAACTGTCTATTGGTTAGCATATTATAAAGAATGTACAAGAGTGGTTTACTGATCCCCAGCCTAGTCAGCTTATAGAAAATACACTCTAACCATACGGTGTCGAAGGCCTTCTCCAAGTCAACAAGGCAGGCACCAGTGCACTGTTTCTTGCCTTTGTTCCATTGGATATCAGAAACCATTTTAGACGCGGCATGTGAGATATCATGTCCCGCCTTAAAACCGAATTGATTATCCGAAACTATATGTTTGTCCTCAACCCACCTAGTCAGAGCTCTATTAATTACTTTTTCAAAAACTTTACTGATATTCGGAAGGAGACTTATCGACCGGAGATTCGCCTAATTGGATATATCCTTTCCCTTTTTGGGGATAGGTTGAACCACCGCCGTTTTCCAATGCGCTGGATAATGTGTATTATTCATTGCGTTATTAAACAGGGTGGTGTAAATGTCCACCGCTTCTAGAGGAAGATGTCGAAGCACGATGTTCGGAATACCATCGGTCCCCACTGATCTCTTGACTCTGATTGTGTCGAAGATCTCATGGAGTCCTTCCTTCGAAATGAAGGGGGGTAGGCCACCCTCTCTGGCAATAACATTATTTGCCATATTTTCGTCGCTAAACCGGGTGAAACCAGAGCCATTGGATCGCCAATTCCCTATTTCATTTCGAATGTAGCAGTTGTGCACCAAGACGCGATTGTCCAGGTCATAATTAGAACCAATGATATCAATGGCCTTGTATGCTTCTTGGAAAGTCGCCCCTATGGTCTCAACCTTCTCCTGTGGATCCTCGATCACAAAGAAGTCGTTATCGTCAGCGGCTTCATTTGGATCAATACCTGCTATTGTCAGTAACCGTTCGTTGTCTGTTGTCCGGGATATTTTAAGACACTGAAGGTCGTTTTGATTTTTCTCCGAAATAGTTTATTGATTTGCGGAAACATATTCGGGTTGCTGGTGTTTACAGCCCGAACCTTGTTGTTCCAATACAAGCTTACAGAAATTCTGTAATTTTCTTTTATTAGCGTTTGGATATTTTGGATTTTAATCGACGACTTCAGTGTCCTAATCTCCGGGTCTTGTAGGTCAGTTAACTGTCTGTACAAGTTTTTAAGTCTTGTCAGAAGTCTACTTTTCTATCGGTGCAGTGCGTCAATAGTAGAATTGCGGAACAGGTCTTCGTTAGCTGTACGTCGATACCGCGGTATTGTAGTGTCCATAGTTTGTTTAATTGTCTCGTCCATTTGTTTTAAGTAATTGTCGATCTCCTCGTTTGACAAAATCCTATTGGAAGGTGGGTGGAACGTGTTCGAGGAGAGCGCTCTTGTCAGGGTTGCGGAGAAGCATGTCCATCGAGTCTTACTGTAGTTGTAAGAATATCTTTGGACAAAATCCTCCAATTCCGCAATTTCTTTGGGAACTGTAATTTCGGTGCTAAAACCGCAATGGTCACTGTCATATACGAACGTGCGCAGACAGTTTAGCGTTTGTAAATTCGTACCTGTCAGTCGTATGCGTTCGTCGTACAGCAGTAGATCCGAATAAGACCCGCTTCTGGGAAACGACGAATTATCCGTCGCTTTAAGACCGAGTCTGTACATGACATCGTGCTGACCCCACCAATCGAGTAGTAGGTTCCCTCTAGTATTTGGCTAATTATTTCCCCAATCTCTGTGTCTAGCGTTGAAATCCCCGCCGATTATAAAATAATTCTCCCTCGATTCCAGCCTCAGAAGTCGAAAAAGCGTGTCGAACTGGGTGATGAATAGGGTGGATTGTGAAGCCTCAGGTGCATAAACAGAGGCCAAGTACAGCCGCTTTCCACTGCGGAGCGGTATGTAAATGACGACTGCTTCCAACACCCGGTACCTGCGCAATACTCCCTTGTACACTCTGTGAAATTTTATACCTTCTTTAATGAAGATCGCGAGACCGCCTCCACGTTTAGATCTGGGCCGATTTCTTCTTCTAACAATATAATTATTGTACTCCAGTTTGTGCTTATCGGCTAGCTTGGTTTCGCTAGCGAAAAGCACATCAGGAGTTTGGTCTTGTAGCAATTTAAACATCGCGGCTCTTCGTTCGATCCTAATCAGTGAATTAACATTCACCACAAGGACCTTCATAGTTTGCTCCACCATGTGCGTACCCATTACGACATGTGTTGCGACATGTGACGGCTGGTGTTTGAAACCTAACAGGTGAACGTTTGACCTCCACCTTCTGCTGCCGAGCTAGTTTTGCTTTCTTAATGTCAGCGGACTTAGGACAACCCCGATAGTTTGCGGTGTGTCCCACGTTCCCACATAACACGCATGAGAGCTGAGACCTATCGGATGCTCCGTCAACACCCAGAGCACACTCCTCGGAGCTGTGGTTCTTTGTGCACATCACGCATCGAGGCTGCATTTGGCAGTTCGACGCAGCGTGCCCGAACCTCTGGCAGCGAACGCATTGTATAGCGCCTTCGCTCCTTTTTAATTTTTCCCAGTGAACCACCTGGTAGTCTAGGACATTGATACTCCTTAGACTATCCAGACGGCTTTCGGGACTGAGCTGCACCAAGAAGAACGTCAGAATCCGTTTCTCCCGCCTAGCTCTAGCTGTGGTAAATGGCTTTACCCCCACAAACTTGAGTCCTTCGCACTCCTTCTCTTTGAGCAGTGCTAGGATCTCCTCAGGATCAGAAGACGGTTCCAACCCCTTCAGCACCATCGATTGCCGCTTTTCACACTTCGGTGTGTATGAGTAGTGCTCCGTCGTCGTTTCCTTTAGAAGCTCTTTCACTTTCGCGTAGCCATCCACTGTACTACAGTAGTACAGTGGATGGCATGGCGATCATTCTCCAATCGGTTAATATTAAAATTATAACCAATGGCAAACTTACACAGGTCCTTGGTAGCATTTACCTCTAATTTATAGGTGTTGATAGGAGGCACCTTCTCCTTCGTCTTCTTCTTCTTCTGCTGCTGCTGTTGTTGTTGCTGCTGCTGTTTTTTCAGCTGCTGTGGTTTCAGCTGTTGTTGTTGTTGCGGTTTCTGCTACTGCAGTTTTGTTTCTGCTGCTGCTGGTTTTGTTTTTGCTGCAGTTTTTGTTTCTGCTCTTGTAGCTTTTTTTGTTGGGAGCTTTCTACCTCTAATTGCTACCTCTGCCTGAGTGCAGTTTGTCTTTTCTTAACAGCAAGCATTTTTTCTTTTAGCTTTTCTATGCTGCTGCTAATATCGTTTACCATTTTATCTTCGTCTTCCCACTCAGATGCAGCTAGAGAGGCAAAGTTGTTGTTGCCCCCCTCATAATGGACCTCACCAGAGATGTACATCAACGCATCATCAGTGTATTTTATGTTTTGTTCTGTTGTTTTTGCTGTTTCAGCTTTTAAAGTCGCACTTATTTTTATTTTTGATAAATTAGGAGTGGTTTTCGACCTCCTCCTTTTGATGGCTTTCGCCACGGCACCAGCAACCGTATTGTTGCTTTTTGTAACTCCCGTTATGGGAAGAGCGGAACGCTCTCCACCATCCATCGCGTGATTGCTTTCCTTTTGCTTGTTTGTATTGTTTCGAATTATCACAATTTGAGGAGAAAACAAAAAAAAAAAATTTTCGAGATTAGCGTCCAACGATTCAATAATAGACGCCGCTGACCACCAGGCTACCGAGTCAATTAAGCAGATATCAACTAATTTGCTTTAAGAAAACTAAATCACTATTTTTATTTTACTTTAGTTTAGCCGAAACACCTCTATTCTCTGCGGAGATTTGCGAACGACGCAAAGAAAGTAATCTAAAGGTGTGAGATCACAGGATCGTGGAGACCTGTTCACAGGTCCATTATGCGCTCAGCAAATGTTTCCCGCAATAAATTGGTGATGTTGGGCGCTGAGTGGCATGTTGCGACATCTTGTTGAAACCAAAGCTCTGTCACGTCAATGCCATTTAACTGAGGACGGAAGAAGTCAGAAATCATGTTTCTGTATTTCCTTAAAGAAACAAGGACCGATGATTCCACCAACCCATAAAGCACAATAAACAGTGAGTTTTATTGGTTGTAAGGGCATCTCGACAAAGTCATCCGGGTTTTCTCCACTCCAAAACCGGCAATTTTACTTTTAGTACATAACTATTTAACTATGGGCTTGATCGGAGAACAAAATTTTGCGATGAAAATGAGAATCAAGCTGAATCATGTTTTCGGCCCATTCACCGAACCTACGACGCGTATAATGGTCACGCGATTTCAACTCTTGCACAAGCTGGATCTTATAAGCTTTTAAGCCAAGATCTTGGGGATGCGTATTGTACAGTAGAGTGTACGTGGTACGAAAACGATTCATCGTGTTCCGAATAACTTGCTCAGATGCACGATTATGTCGACCGTAAAATGGACATAGCTAACGATAAGTTTGGCGAACCGAACCATGGTTTTCAAAATAAGTTTGCACAATTTTCACGCGTAGTTCTGATGTTAATCTATTCATCTTATAATGACAAAATGTACTAACGACAAATCAACTCTCAACTGTCAAATTGACAGTCTCTAGAAACAGTGTTGTCAGTTTAAAAACCAAACTGTAAGGAGAGTGTACGGCTGGCAGTGTAAGCCAAGCAAAAATAGAAATCGTAGTGTTCAGCGGTCTGGTAAGAACATTTCAAGTTCGAGATTCACAATGGAGTTGATCGTTAATGGGAAGCTGATGACATTTCAAGTTGACACAGGAGGGTTCACTAGTTGGATGCGACGGATATTATCAACTGGGTCAACCGAAGTGTTCTACTGCTAAGAAAGTTCTTCATGCATATGCTGGAGCACCGCTTTCCATTAGAGGGAATTGTAAATTTAAAGTAAATTTACTCGCGGTAAATAGTGGCAGGGAAAAACTTTCCAGGACAGGACTGGTTCACGACACTTGATCTAGCCATTCAAGATACTCTTTTTCAAATTAATGCGAATGCATCTCTACTCGAATATATATTTAAATCAGCACGTTTGGCTCATTTTGGCGAGTCGCTACCGTTGATCTTGGCGACAGATGCGTCCAGATATGATATCGGGCTGTTATTTTCATTTATTTCATTTTTCATTTATTTATTTTATTTTTATTTCTAAAGGCTTAACAATTTTTATACTTTTCCGCGAAGCCTCAATGGCTTTTCTGCAGAAGATTGCGTATCAAAAAGGTTTATTTTCAGGTAAACAAGTGTTCAAGTTTTTAGAGTTAAAATTACAATTTAAACATGGTTACATTTATCTATATAAAATACAAATCGGAAACATTTCAATAAACTTATTTTAAATTAAATATTATAAATTTATAAATTTAGGAAGAGATTTTTAATCACTTTATTTCCACTGGATAGGTTCGTTATATTCCTTACACTTTCAGGTAATTCATTTAAAATTGAAGGAACGGTATATATAAGTTGCCTTTTACCATAATTGTTATAATTTCGAGGCACTTGGAACATACCTTGAGCACGTCTTCTAGTGTTAATTTCATGGTCGATTGGTTTTCTAAAACGTAGGTCGTCATAATACTCAAGAATAAGGGCCATCTTGTATATATGTTGAACTGTCATCGCTTTGAAGTGTCTTTCTTCGGAGATCGCATTTTGGTTGATTATCCTCAGCGCCATATTTTGCAGCTTTTGAAGTTTCATTATATGCGAGTAAGATGAGCTTCCCCAAGCAAGTATGCCATTCCTTACTCGTATCTTGGACTCAACCAGGGCATAATAAATTTGCTTCTAAATTTGCTGTGTTGCTAGGTATCGGAAATGCACAAGTGCGAATAAAGCTTTCTTTATATTATATTACATAGATATCCAGATACAATAGGGAAGTCAATCGCGTCTGCCTCAAAACCACTGGACCATCACCAAAACTTATATAGTCAGATAGAAAAGGAAGTGAAATACTATGTAATAAATTGAAAATAAAATATCCTTAGTTTTTGTGTAGAGAAGTGTATAAAACCGATGTTTGATTTAATCGTTACAATTTATTCCTTTTCGAATGAAAGTTTGCGATAGAGTGAGAGTTTTACATATTTTCATTTTGACAGATTGATTACTTTAGTACATGAATAATTAAGATCGTAAGATAAGATAAAGTAGTGTGATTTCATATAACAATAAGTAGATGATTAAGAATAACTAGTTGACTTAATCAGTTATAACGAGTTTTCATATTTTAATAATGTATGATCTTCGTTAACATCCTCCCCGGCCGTGCGCGATGTTGAAGCGAAAACAACTGACATTTCATGACTGGTGCCCAAGACATGAACCCTTTCATCCGTGTTCTACCATAGTGGTGGGTCTTGGTGTGGTGTATTCGTTGTTTCACTCCAACAGATCAGTTTACCGAGTTGGGTTGTTTTTGGTGTTGTGCGGTATACGTGTACCTAACGTATTTTATTGTAGTGCTGCTCTTTTTTTTTTGCTGTATAAAAATGTGAAAATTAGACATTAATATCAGGTGAGTGATTTAAATTTGTTATTAGATGATTATGTATGTAATTATTTTGCAATTTTTAAACTTATATAATTCGTTGTGACAGTTCTACTTTCGTCGCATGGTACATAGGTTCCGTTATCCTAAGCATCAATGGACAAACGTAATTCCATTGAAGGTTTTGTTTTGATTCGTTTGGTCGGCAGATTTCATTTATATACATGCGAAAGTACATAATGGTTAGTGTAGTGTGGGGTGCCCTTGTCATCTTCTAATGCCTGGCTAAAAGAAACTTAAAGATTCATTAGAGTTGGTTTTTTTTTTTGTTTTGATAAAAGTGAGAAAAAAAACTAGTGCATAATAGAAGAAAAAATAAATAAATAAAGAAACGATAAGTGCGTTTATGTGTTTATGTGTGAAGTGTTGTGTTATTTGATTCGCGACGGTTCGTGATACTATGTATGTACATAACGAAGTGCGATATGACTGCAGAGGGTGCAATGAACTCGAACATTAAAAACTGGAACATGTAACAGCTGATTGTATGATATTGTAGTGCATGCAATTATATACTGACATATTGTGTGTTAAGTAATTTAATTAGATGTTTTGATGCAATTTGTTGGATATTAATTATAGTCATTTTCTTTGTATTTGCTGTAATAAATAGCTTATAAATTTATCAAGTGTTTTCATTACTTAGTGTGTTTGTGTATATGAGTCGCTGGATGGGAGTATGCAAATTTTTGTTATGGGCCTTTTGATCTCACCGGTTGCTGGTTTCAGGGTGACTACACGAACTAAGTTGTCTCTACCAGGATGAGTGTCGATGATGCGTGCTAAATTCCATTTTCCTGGCGGTAGGTTGTCTTCCTTTAGCAAAACTACTCGTAAATCACCGATTTTGGGTTGGTCTTCCACTTTTAGCCATTTAGGCCGCTGCTGCAATCGAGTGAGATATTCTGACGTCCATCGTTTCCAGAATGTTTGTTGGAATTTTTGCATTTGTTGCCATCGTTGTAAAGGTCCAATTCTTGTTTCCGTTTTGTTAGCTTCTGGGATGTTGGTTAGTGCTCGACCGATGAGAAAGTGTCCGGGGGTGAGAGCGGTGAAATCATGAGGATTGTCGGTCATCGGACATAGCGGTCTGGAGTTTAAACATGCCTCCACTTGATGCAGAAACGAGCTTAATTCCTCATAAGTGTATTTCTCTTCCCCTATAATTATTTTAAGGTGGTGCTTCACCGACTTCACCCCGGCTTCCCAGAGCCCTCCGAAGTGAGGAGACGCAGGAGGAATGAAGTGCCACTCTATGCCCTCCTTTGCGGTCAGTTCAGCGACAGCCTTCCATCCGGCATCAACTTCCGCGAACAACTTCTTCACCTCCTTGTTAGCTCCTATAAAGTTTGTTCCGTTGTCGCTATAGATGTGAGTGCATATCCCTCTCCTGGAAATGAATCGGCGTAACGCCGCGATAAAGGCTTGGGTCGTTAAGTCGCTAACTAATTCGATGAGAATGGTTTAGTTACCAAACACACAAATATGGCAAAGTACGTCTTGAGGATTTTGGCGCCTCGACCTTTCCAAGATTTTATATTAATCGGGCCCGCGTAGTCTACTCTGGCATGAGTGAAGGGTTGCGAAATGGATACCCTTGGAGTTGGTAAATTCCCGATAAGTTGGTTTTTCGGCTTCGCTCGGTATCGGAAACATATAATGCACTTGTGTAAAATGCTCTTGACGGAGTATTTAAATTTTAAGATCCAGAACCTGTTGCGTAAGTATGCGGTGGTTTGCTGTAGGCCTCCATGCAGTGTTCTATAATGAGCGTCGGCTATAATAAGTTTTGTAAAATGATGGTTTCCTTTAAGAATGATGGGGTGAAGTTGTTCGAACGAAAGTTCAGCGTGTTGTTGTCGCCCTCCTACTCGTAAAACTCCGTCGGAGTCCGAGAAGGGTGAGAGTGATCCCGGTATTTTGGCTTTCTCGGAAATGAACGTATCCTCTTGAGCTAGTTTCACAAGTATTAAGGTGGTAGACTGCAATTCTGCTGGAGAAAGTGTGTTAAAATTCCTAAAACAGTGTGGATTTTGGACATTTTTATTAAACCGTCGACAATAAGCTACAGTTCTAACTAATTTACTTAAATTTGAATGCTCTAACATCAAAGTAACAATAACTTTCTACGTCTTTATGACTGCATGGGCTCTTACCGAACGTTTCTCCTCCTCTGTTACTAGGGTCTTCGGCTGTTTGGGATATTGAAATTCCCAAGACTCTCGAAGGAATTCGGGTCCATTCCACCAGAGGATGTTTGAGAGCAAGGCCGAAGGCATCACTCCCCTTGACGCTAAGTCGGTTGGATTTAACTCGCTGGTGATATGCTTCCAGTTTTCAGGTTTGACCAGTCGCTGGACCTCCGCCACTCTATGGTTAACGAATGTGGCCCACTTCTTTGGAGGAGCAGCGATCCACGCCAGCGTTATTGTTGAGTCCGTCCACGCGTATTGTTTTGCGTCTCGTAAATGTATCGAGCAGTGTGGCCAGCATAACAGCTCCACAAAATTCGAGTCGTGGAAGCGTTTGACTCTTCACAGGTGCAACTCTGGTCTTGGACATAAGCAAGTGTGAGTGGATTTTGTGTTGAGAATCGAGGATCCTGAGATATACCGCCGCACCATACGCTTTCTCGGAGGCATCGCTAAAGCCGTGAAGCTCGAGTTCATGATATATGTTACTCATATGAATCCAGCGGGGAATACGAATTTTCTCCTCCGCTCCTCCTGGAAAGCGGTCCACTCTTTCTTCCTCTCAAGAGACAGCAGCTCGTCCCATTTACATCCGCAGCGCCAGAGTTGTTGCATTATTATCTTACCTTTTATTATAGATGGCGCAATCCACCCGAGTGGGTCGAATAATTTTGCAATTGTGGAAAGGCTGGTTCTTTTTGTTGGTTCTGCAGAATCAAGTTGAATATTTTGGAAGGCGAGACTATCTTCGCCTGGAAACCACCTAATTTCTAGGGCATTTATGTGATTGTGTGAGTTGAGAGGTAATGCAAATTTAGATTCCCTTTGCTGTACTGGTATTCCATCTAGAATTTCCTCAGCGTTACTAGTCCATTTTCGAAGACTGAATCCTCCCGCCAGTAATAGACTGTTTACCTCTTTGCGCTTACGCACCGCTTCTTCTACAGTGTGGGCTCCAGCAAACAGATCGTCGACATATATGTCCTCTTTAACCATCTGTGCCCCTAGAGGATACCTGTGTGCTTCGTCATCCGCCAATCGATTAAGACAACGAATGGCCAGGTACGGAGCGCAAGTTGTCCCAAATGTGACAGTTTGTAGTCGGTACAGCTTTACTTGTTCAGACTCTTCATTACGCCAGAATATTAAATGGTAATAGGAATCTTCTTTGCCTATCCTGATCTGTCGGTACATTTTTTCAATGTCCGCTGTGAAGGTGAATTTGTGTCTTCTCCACTTTAAAACGATATCGATGATATCGGTTTGTGTCTTCGGCCCAGTCATTAGATGTTGATTTAATGAAGTCCCATCCAGCGTTTTGGCTGCCGTATCAAACACCACTCGTAGTTTAGTTGTAGAGCTGGATTCTGTGCACACGGCATGGTGTAGCAAAACGTAATGAAAAGGAGTCCTCAGAACTTCATCTTGTGTCATGTCGACTTCCTCCATGTGTCCTAGTTGGAGGTATTCTTGTATGCACTTCGTATACTCTATTTTTAGTGTATTATTCACGCGGAAACTCCGCTCCAGATGAGCAAAACTACGCAAGGCACCTTGCCTCGAGGGTGCAAGCGCAGGTCTGCCCCCTGCTTTAAATGGTAACGACAATTCGTAGCGTCCACTTGGTAATCGTTTTGTCGTTGATTCAAAGAACTTTTCACACTCTAGATCTTCGGAAGTTTGTTGTGGTTTAAAGGGTATTTCTTCCACCTCCCAGAAACGCCGCAGCTGTTTGTCTATGTCGATGGTTTCCACAAAGCTCTTTATGCTCCGTCTCGGCTGTGGAATTTTTCCCATAACGACCCATCCTAGCAATGTGTTTTGTGCTATTGGACCTTTTTCTTCACTATCTCTTACTATCTGAGGAAGTACTATTTCGGAGTACAGGTCATTTCCTAGCACTAAGTCTACTTCAGCCGGGGTGTAAAATGTCGGAGCTGCTAAAGGCAAACCCTAAATATGGCTGCATTTTTGTGATTGCATTCTGTGGGAAAGAAGTAATCCAGTCAAGGAGTCGAAGATCAGTGCTTGTACGTTAGTCTCAAAATATGACTGGAGAGACTCTAGCGTAAGGTCGACATATCCCTGACATACTCCGGCATTAACTTTTCCTAATCCTGAAACATCCACATGAGTGCGTTTGCCCTGTAGACCTAACCTTTGTACCGCTTGTCTAGAAATAAAACTTGCTTCAGAACCTGGATCAATTAAACCGCGAAGTTTGACTCTATCTCCGGATAACGACCGAACGTTTACCATTGCGGTAGCTAATAACACTTCTTTGTGAGTTTGAGTGGTGTGAAGACTCTGTACTTGGTTGGATTGAAATGGTAAGGCGTTTGAGTTTAGGGGGTGTGGTTGTGAATGTGTTGAGTGAAAATGTTGTTGCTTACTGGTGGACGCAATAGGTGCTGGTTGTGTGGCGTTGTGTTGTGTATTTGTAGTGTGTGAACTGTGTGAAACGGAATTTATGTGCAGCAGTGAATGATGGGGCTGCTGGCAGAAATAACACCTAGGTTAGGTTAGGTTAGGTAAGAGTGGCTGTTGGAAAATCCAACCCACTTAGGCCTATTGGCCCATTGTGATGCCACGTGGATCTATGATCTTCTTACTACTGGAACCAGTTTGAGCTTATAATAAAGCGTAGGAGACTGTTAACGTCTATTTTTTCTAGATCGTTTAGGTCGTTGTAGAAGAAAGCTCCTAGATGAAGCTTCCTTCTCTGAGAGAGAGCTGGGCATGTGCAGAGTAGGTGGGTAATTGTCTCCTCCTCTTCCTCGTCCATGCAGCTTCTACAGAAATCGTTAGTAAAAGCGCCAAGCCTTCTTGCGTGCTTGCCTATGAGGCAGTGTCCGGTAATGACACCTATTATGGCGCTGAGATGTTTCCTATCTAAAAGGATCAGACACTTAGATCGACTCAGATCCAGCCTTGGCCAGATCTGTTTGGTCGCTAGACATGTTTGTCCAGCAGTCCACCTAAGGTCCGTTCTTTTATTGGCATCTAGCTTTAGTGTTAGTTTGCACGTAGCGATTGGTATACCTATACTACCTTTGTCCGGTAGGATAGGTAGAGTGGTTCCAATTTTGGCGAGTTCATCGGCTCTGCAGTTCCCTGGAATGTCTCTGTGGCCCGGCACCCAACAGAGGTGAATGTTGAACTGCTCTGCCATCTCCATGAGAGATGATTGGCATTCAAGGGCAGTTTTAGAACACAATGAGACCGAGTCCAGGGACTTGATGGCGGCCTGACTATCCGAAAATATGCGGATATCCTTTGCAGATATCACGTTTTTCTTCCGCCAGTACAGAGCTTCTTTAATCGCCAAGATTTCCGCCTGGAACACGTTACAGTGATTTGGAAGGCGGAAAGAGAGGCTTAGATTTAGCTTATCTGAGAAAACACCGCCACCAACTCCGCTGTCGGTTTTAGATCCATCTGTGTAGAGATGGATTGACTTGTCCTCCATGAAAGCATCCTCCTCCCAGAATGATCTAGAGGGGAAGCTTACATGGAAGTTTTTGTCAAACCAAAGTTCAGGTATGGTGTAATCGGTGTTCTCTGTGAGGATTCCTAATGTATTAAGAGTGTTGGCGTGGCCAAATGAATTATTTGTCCACTGTTTAGTCGCTTTAAGGCGAATAGCTGCAGTCGCAGCTACTTGCTTGCTAAAAATGTCGAGGGGTGTCAAGTGAAGCAGAATATCTAATGCCGCAGAGGGGGTGGACCGCAAGGCTCCGCTTGTGCATAGACACGCTGTTCTTTGGAATCTGCTTAATTTAATGCGGTTGACTGCATTTTCCAAGGCCGTCCACCAGAACACAACCCCGTAAGTAAGTATCGGTCTTATGACCGAGATGTATAGCCAGTGGGTTATGCGAGGTTGAAGGCCCCATTTGTTCCCAATGGCTTTCTTGCAAGAGAATAAAGCTATTGTAGCTTTATTGACTCTTTCTTGAATGTTAGGTTTCCAGTTTAGTTCCCTGTCAAAAATGAGACCCAGATATTTTGCTGTATCGGAGAAAGCTAAACTGTTACCGTTTATTGAAGGAGGGTCTATGATTGGAATTTTATATTTCCTAGAAAAGAGGACAAGATCAGTTTTATGGGGGTTTATTCCCAATCCACAGCGATCTGCCCAGCAGGTTAATCTGTTAAGATTTACTTGGAGGAGTTCTTTAATGGTATTTAAATGTTTTCCTGAGACGGCTATGGCAACGTCATCCGCATAGGCAATCACTCTGCTACCACCCGCTTCCAGGTATATCAGTAGTTCGTTAACCACTAAGTTCCAGAGAAGGGGGGAGAGGACACCGCCTTGCGGCGTACCCCTACTGACATATCTTTTAGCAGAAGTCTCACCCAGTTTGGAGTTGATTATCCTGCTTGTTAGCATTAGATTAATCAGCTCCCCAAGTGAGCCGTCTACCTGCAGAGTTGACAGCGCAGTCGTGATTGCGGATGTGTTGACGTTGTTAAAGGCGCCCTCTATGTCTAGGAAAGCAACCATTGTGTACTCCTTATATTGTAGGGATCGTTCGATGTGGCTAGTCAGAGAGTGCAAAGCCGTTTCCACCGACTTTCCTTTACAGTAGGCATGTTGAGCCGTAGACAGAAGTCTTGGATCAACTTTAGCTCGAATATGGATATCAATCAGTCGTTCTAAAGTTTTCAGAAGGAATGATGATAGACTTATACGAGTATGTCTGAGGTCCTTTGGGACTACATGAGAACATTTTCCAGCTTTGGGAATGAATACTACATTGACTTCTCTCCATAACAGTGGAATATGGATAAGTTCTACACAGCTCCTCATAATATGTTCCAACACTGGTAGAATAATATCTGAGGATCTCTGTAGCTCGGCAGGTATAATACCGTCCGGACCAGCAGACTTGTATGGTTTGAAGCTATGCAGCGCCCAGAGCAGTTTGTCTCTCGTAATCAGACTATGAATTTTGGTCACGGTTTCAGTAGGCTTGTTTGGGCTGCTACTGGCCGCGAGTTGGGAGCTACCTGGAAAGTGGGTGTCCAGAAGCAGGTTGAGTGATTCATCACTTGAGGTTGTCCAAGAGCCATCGGTTTTTTTCAAACAGCTGGGCATCATATGATTTGTGGAGAGGATTTTTCTTAGCCGCGAAGCCTCAAAGGTTTCTGTAATTTTGTCGCAGAATGACCTCCAGGATTGTCGCTTTGCCTTCCTCAGTTCTTTTTTGTATAATTTGAGGGATTCTTTATATGAGTCCCAGTCGGTCACTTTTCTTGTGCTTTTTGCTGCGTTGAAAAGTTTTCTGCAGGTGTTTCTGAGCAGTCCTAGTGCCGATGTCCACCAATGTGGCTTTTTCTTGCCTCTTGGTTGAATAAGAGGGCAGGAAGCGGCCATAGCCTTATTGAGAGTCAGAGTAAATTCCCTGACTTTCATGTCGAGCTCATTGGTGTCACGCGGGGGACTTGATAGTTTAGAGGATATCGTTTCCGACAGTATTCCTCTATATTTTGTCCAATCAGTTTTCCGGTAGTTCCGGAAAGCTGGTTGGCTGGGGGGAGCATCACTCAGACTGAATTGGATGTATCTATGGTCTGAAAAGGAGTGTTCAGACGATACCATCCAGTTTGTTAGCCTTTGGGTGATGCTGTCGGAGACAGGAGTAATATCTAACACTTCTTGTCGGTTTTTTGTTATAAAAGTGGGCTCATTGCCAATATTGCAAATTAAGAGGTTAGTACTTAAAATATAGTCTAAAAGTGACTCACCTCTATCATTGATGTCGGTACTGCCCCATACCGTATGATGTGCGTTAGCGTCGCATCCGATTATGAGGCCAGTTTTTTGCCTTCCCGCTTCCAGTACCACCCTTTCTAGGTTATCACCAGGGAGAGGGCCCACTTGGTCGTGGCCAAGGTAAGCCGATGCCAGCCAGTAAGAGCCTTTGGCAGTCTCTAATCTGGCAACGGTTAGGTCGGGGTCACTGAGGTTGGGAAGTAGAAATACATTGAGGCTACGTTTCACTAATATACAAGTTCTAATCTTACCTTTGTCTCTTGTATAGAGCGGAACGTATGAGGGTGTCCTAAGTCCACGAATCACGCCTTCTGCAATCCATGGTTCCTGGATTAGAATTATGTCTTCTGCGCTTTTGGAAAGACGCAGAATGAGTGCGGCCGAAGCCTTTTTTGAGTGGTGGAGATTAATCTGGAGAAACCGTATCATTGCTACAGTCTTCCAGAGTCGCCTCCACCACGGTGTTGTTGAGGTCCTCCGATTCTGAAGATGTGCCCAAGAGCTCATCTTCTATCTCTGATCGTGTAGAACCTCTAATTGTTTCGTCATCGGTTTCCATTTCCGACAATGTGTCAGAAGAGGAGACCGACGGCTTGGTAGTCACCTCGGACAGATTGGAGTCGTCGCTATCCAATTCTGGAAAGGATATCGACGCTCCAAGATCCAAGGTTGTGATATCGGGTGTTAAAGGAGGAGGAGGTTGCTTATCAGCATCCAGCTCATCCTTTTTGTACACCCTTAAGTGAATTGACTCGAATCCGAACCGAATCATGCCTTTCGTCTGCGCCAGAGGATTAAGGGATTCCTTATTGATCACAATTAACGCGCATCTATAAGAACCCCTTAGTTCCTCCAGTTTCGCGACTTTCCAGTCATCAGTCGGAAGAGTCGGGTTGCTGAGCCGGATGATTTCCAGGATACTTTCTGGAGAGGAGGGTTCGGCTGGAATCCAGGTACGAGTTCGAGGTCTACTAGGAATGTCTTCCTTAGATACGACCTCGAGTTTTGCACCTGGCCAAACCTCTCCTAAGCCATCGATGGCCTTGGTGAAGAGATCGAGAGATCTCTGGTTGGAGCAAGCTATGAGCTTGACATGGCCTTGGTGCCAGCCAGCGTCGCTTGTGATAGGAGGTGGTCCTGGGTTCTCCCGCATGATGGCCAAGAAGTTGCTCGAGAGCTTCATCTTGACCAATTGCCACCGTTCCGGTGTAATGGAACCGTCGGTATCGCTTCTGTCGATCACCGCGATCACCAATGCGTCCTTTAGGACTTCATTATAAGACCTCAGAGATCTGCTGTTGGATGGCCCAGGGGTTGTGGAACTGTGTGTTTTGGGCCTCTTGGAAACCGGTACGGTTTCCTCCAACGATCTCTGACGCTTAGAGGAGTCTTTTGACGTTTTGGGAGCAGTGGAAGCAGTGGGAAATCCGTCTTTTAGGATGTTTTTAGCCCACCCAACCTTGCTCTTTATTTCCGCACTTCTCTTAACCTCCGGAATGGATCCGAAGGTTTTGATGATGCGTGAAGCATTTCGGCGTCTTATGTAGAGCGCCTTAGATGGAGCTTGCCGATGCGGCTGAGCTCCAGATTCCTCTTTGGAGGGTGGAGTTTTGGTAGCAGCAACAAGTCCGTGGCCTGCCACAAACTTGCTGCTGCTGGGGGCGGGGGAAGTGATAGGACCATGGCTTGCCACAGTCTTAACACTCCCCGAAGGAGTTTTGTTAGCAGCGACAAGTCCGTGGCCTGCCACAAACTTGCAGCTAGGGGCAGAGGAAGTGATAGGACCATGGCCTGCCACAGTCCTAACACTTCCTGAATTCTTATTTTTTGGCTTGTCCCTTTTGCCTTTAGAGGATGGCGCACCATGGCCTGCCACAGTTTTGCCTCCTCTCGGCAATGCAGGAGCCTTGCCGGTAGTCGGTGTAGTCACCGTTCCACCGCCCGGTAATGAAGGAGTACCGGCCTCGGTTTTTGTTTTTTGGTTATTATCCATTAATGGTCCCACGAGTAGCGGAGAAAGGAATGTCCATCTGTACAGAGATCCGCCATATACAGATAAGGCTAGCTAATCCGGAGGTCGCCAGGTATCCGGATACTCCGTTTGCGACTGAGCTATTTTTGGAGATACTGGGCCCTCAGCCAGGTTGATCTTCGGCACGGGTCGTATAACACCTTGATCCAGCCCAGGGGAATGATGGAGTGCTTTGGGAGTTGGGGAGGGGGGGGGAGCATCCTTTGGTTTCAGGACTCGTCGGGAGAATTTCTTCTCGAGATTCATTGACCCTACTCAGCCTCTACAACTCGACAAGTTCGATGCTCGCGGTAGAAGAAAATAACACCTAAGCCTACTTGGACATTGTGTCGTATTATGACTGTATGCCAAGCAATTCTCACATACTCCAATTCGGTTTACTGTATTTCTGCGTGAAACAGTATCCATTTTTAAAAATTTGTTGCATGTTCGTAGAGCGTGAGCACCTTTGGTGCAAACTTTGCAATTATACTGGCTTTTCTTCTCTTGTTTGAGAAGAAAGGATTGCTTTTTCACCATTACCTCTTTATTGACCTTTGTGTCCTGCTGTTGCCCTACAGCCTCTAGCGTTCTTAATCTCGCCTCTAGGAAATTACAAAAAACCGTAAATTTTGGTAAGTCCTTATTCGTACCCAGTTTTTGCTCCCAGATTTGCTGAGTAATTACCAGGAGTTTTCTCACCGTTGAAAAAATGAATACAGCATCCCAATGCTCTACTGGCAACTGTAAATTTTGAAGAGCGTGTCTGCATTCTACAGAAATATCTAATAGTTTTTTCAGTGCCGTTACTGACTCTACCCGAATAATTTCCTGGTCGAAAAATGAACTGGGCATTAACCAGAACGCGTTTATGGTCATAACGTGCGGTGAGTATTTTCCAGGCAGCGTCAAAGTTTCCATTATTTACAGTCAAGGGTTGTAGCAGTCACTCTGCTTCATCTCGCAAACTCGACTTTAAATAATGTAACTTTTCGACCTCGCACATGTCTTTGTTCGAGTAAATAAGGGAAACAAAGATGTCATGAAATGACCGCCATGTGTTGTAATCCCCGGAAAAGATGGGTATATTTATTTTTGGTAAACGAATAGTTGGCTTATCATTATTATTGCTTACTCTAGCACTCACCGTAATTTCCTCCGTCGTTTGAATTTTATCCAAAGTATCCAGCATCAAGGTCTTATAATCGAAGTATAATTCCTTTATCTTGTCAAAGGTGTCTTCAAATTCCGGTTCCTCCTCGGGTTTGGATTCAGCAATTCCCTGGGTGTTGTACTCGTTGCTAGTCTGGAAAGTTTTCTCCAGTGTATCCAAGCGATTGCGGAGATAATTTTTTGTCCTTCCCTTTGGAGAACGTTTACCGAAATTTTCGATGTCTTTGGTTTGCGATAGAGTGAGAGTTTTACATATTTTCATTTTGACAGATTGATTTTAGTACAATTCATGTACAGTAGTAATCAGTACATGAATAATTAAGATCGTAAGATAAGATAAAGTAGTGTGATGATTAAGAATAACTAGTTGATTTAATCAGTTATAACGAGTTTTCATATTTTAATAATGTATGATCCTCGTTAACAGGAAGCATTGGCAATTGTATACGGAGTGAAGAAGTTTCATTGCTAGTTGTATGGTCAACTATTTGAGCTGCAGACGGACCATAAAACGGTGACGACTATATTCAATCCTAGCAGGGCACATCCGGGAAATGACAATGCTCCGTCTTTGTAATTGGGCCCTGACGCTTATGGCTTACAGCTATCGAATTAATGAATGCGGACGATCTTGGATCCGGTCCTTTAAATACTGAAGTAATAGGTAAAGTGACGTTAAACGACAAATTGCTGAAGAAAGTTCCTGCTTACATAAAACTGATGGCCCTCTAAGTTGGCATATAACGAAGTTGAAGTGAAACCATATTTCGGTTGTAAGTTAGCTTTAACAATTCATGAAAATATAATCCTTCTTAGTGCTGGCCAGGTAATGCGTACCTAAAATGAAGCGATTGATGCGTCAGTATATCTGGTTCCCAGGCATAGACCAAGAAATTAGTAAGGTGGTAGCAGGATGTGATATTTGTCTAGAAGTGGAGGTACAGAAACTGACCTCCAAACGATGAAGCAAGCGAACGGCCACTTCGCTGGCCATTTCTTTAATAAAATGTGGCTTGTTTGCATTGACTCATATTCCAAGTTAGCGTATGTAGTGTAAATCTTCTTTGTTTTATATATATAAAAATTTCCGCGCGCTCAAAGGAGATTGCGATGTCAGCAGTAACCGCCGAAGCAACAATTAGGGCAATTAAATCTTTTTTCGCTATAGTGGGACTTCCGAAAGCGATAGTAATCGACAACGGAACACAATTTACGGCGCAGCAGTTCAAGATATTTTGTAGCGTGGACTCTATCTAGCACTGGAGAACCACCCCGTTTCACCCGACATCGAACGAACAAGCCGAACGATTTGTTCGAACATTAAAGGAATCGTTTAAGAAGAATATGATTGGAAGCAAAAACTCCAATGCAGCTCTCAACACTTTTCTTTCAACCTACCGGTCCATGCCAAGCGGAGTGAAGTTGAAGTCTCCAGCTGAATTAGCTCATGAACATCAGTATCGAAATCTTTTTTCATGTGTCGTTCCTGAACGAAGTAAGAGCAAACTGAGTCATTCTACTCCCAAATTTAAATGTGCACAGAAGGTATTTGTATGCCAGTATATGAATCCAAAGAAGTGGTCGAAGGGAGTTATCAAGCACACTCTTGGCAATAAAATGTATGGAGTACAAACACAAGATGGATACTTAAGACGGCACCAGCACCAGATTTCGTCCATTGAAGCACCAATTAGAGGTAGGCATTACCCTATCAACACCATCCAGGCCTGCGGAAAATCGTTTAGAAATCACAAGGGGAGGTAATTTCGAACATTGTCCTAATGAAGCTTTAGAATTTTATAAACAGATTGGCGAAAGGGATTGCATTGATACAAATGAAGACGAGGATACAGTCCACTCGAGCGAAGATGCAATCCAGGATCAAGACACGGTCAATCAGTCCATTTTATCAAACGAAGTAATACAACCAGCAGCTCTACCGGATGTTAGAAGATTAGAGCGCATCAGAAAAAGAAGTGTACGGTTTCAAATCTAGTGTTAGAAGTTGAGGCGTTGGTTAAATAACGTCCCGGGAGATGGTGTAACAATACCCTGAATATAAAGTTTATTGCAATTGAATACTTTAGGATACGACTGTAGTTACATACATGAGTTGACACCCAGCCACTGCTTTTTTTTTTGTTTGCATACTCTACCATCTATCAAATGTATTCATATTAGATTAGAGAATAAAATAGTATTGTGATTTGAAGCTTGTCCGCATTTACTTCACCTACTGTTTCAAATATGTTGAAAACCGTGTCTCTGTTGACTTCATCGAAGGATTACCTGTACTGAACCAAAACGGTTGTAGTAAAGTTGAGTTTGAGCTTTCCCCCTTGTGCTGCCAGCATAACCTTTCAAAGGTTGGTAGCCCATTTCTTCCTAAATCAGTTCTGTCCGATATTAGGAGATTGGTAGTAAATCCATATACAACAGAAAGAATTATTGGTGTGGACGAAGTATTTATTATTTTGAAAATCCATCGTCTACACTCCTTTCAAATCCATAGACGTAATTCCTCTCAATCGTCACACACATAGTTCATTCTGTCAGGAATTAAAACGGACTACTTTCCTCAAAGAAAGTTAGGTCTCATCCTTTGACCTTATTTCCATCATGCTTTTACATCTTAACCTCCTCACCTGCATATATAGCCCCAATTTTTCAGAACAGATATATACATATCCCCAACGGACCTTTCAAAATATACCTTTTATTTGATCAAATACTCAACCCATAATCACAGCAATATCGATGCCCAGTTAGCGGAAAGCAGGTTCACCTATTTCACCTTATAAAGGCAAAGAATATTGGAATAGTGAAGCTTATGCAGAGGAAAATACCAGTTCTCTTCAGTGCTGTATATGAGAGTTTTCTGTTCGATTCTCCTTTGAATTGTACAATTATTGTTTCTCCCCATGGTTCAAAATTAAATTCAATAGCTTTTCTGACGATAAAATGCAAGGGCACTGCTAATCAGATCCTGCTTCTTTTTAACTGCAAATTGAACCGCTCGATTCAGCTTCGTTTCCATTTAATTACAGGCAAACAAACACGTTTTCTACTGTTCAAATGATAGACCCTTGGCGGTGTGCGTAGTAGATGATTCGTTATCGTTTGGTTGAAATGACCCTTCTAGGCCTTAGTTCATTTTATTTCGTTAAGACATATTTGTCGTTCAATTTGATTCCGTCGTAAACCCAGTTGCTATGTTGGTGCTATATATCCCTTTAAGCCTAAGTGAACTAATTTTTTCTCCCTTCCACATTTATAAGACTATCTGGAACTACTCTACATATTCGTACTAGTTATGCAAAAGAAGTATTCCTTACTGAGAAGACATTTAGAACGATGAAGAAACATTTCTCTAAGGTTTCCCAAAATGCCTATTTTTATCGCAATCTTATTCGTGTCTAATCAATTTGACAGAAGAATTTCTTTGCTCAGGTTTACTTTTTTCAAGACTTTAAGATAATATGGCCTAGAAGATTTTTTTCTGATGTCGGATGAGTATCAGAAGATGTGCTGAATGGAATTAATCACGATAGTATGTACTTTTATAATAGTTGTAGTATGATATTTTAAATAAAATTCTTTGTTAAACGTGTATGTCTACTTTATTAGATGGTTAAGGTATGACTGACTCTAGTTTGTAAATTTATTTTCTCACTAAGCTAATAATATCAAAGTATTGGTACAATACTTGGTCAATGTATATGTATAAACAGCACATGATAGCTGAAAAAACAATAGCAGCGCAAGTACATAGTTGTGAAGATAGTCCTGACATATCGAGCTTTTGTAACAAGACACAGATATTCAACGTCGCTCAAGCTTTCTTTTACCACTTGTAGCGAAAGTAGTTGTGAAGACAGTTGTGGACAAAACACAAATACTTCGTCGATGTCATTCAAGCTGGCATTCGATCTGTAACTAAAGACACTACCTGTATAAAAAATCTTGCAAGTCATTTAAGAGCAATAAATGAGGTGTTTCCGTTTGGCATGTTTTTTAATGACTTCGAGTTGACTTTGGAGAGTTTAGCGCTAAAGTGATAAGTCTTTCAAAACTATGATTTTTTGAAAGCAACGTATAAACTTGTAAGATATTTTACACAATAGGTCGTAGGGTAATAGGGCCTTCACAAGATGATCCAGTATTAATAATCCAAATCAACCAACGTACAATAGATCATTAAAAAAATGCGTCTGAACAAAACCATTTATCTTTTCGAAGTTGTTCACGCAACATAACATTCCTGGTGAATGGGTCGCGAAAGTTGAATATTCTTCTTATTTATTAAGCATCATCTTATTCGACTTAACTTGATTACCCTCGCACTTGCGAGTAATGTCCGCAGCATGACGTTAAAATGATTTTAAATTATTTTAATTCTTAAGTAGGAAGGAAACAAATTTGTGGCAGCGTGGTCGGGACACTATGTCTAGAAACGGACTAAGGCTTATTGACTTTGCTGCTAGCATACGGTTTCCTCACCTTAACATCCACAAAGGGACATGGCGATCACTTGATCATTAAACGTTCAACCAAATTGATCATGTTCCCATCGACGCAAGACACTTCAATAGTACTATATATACCGAAATTTTCGAGCAGTGAACACAGACTCGGTCCACTACCTCATTGTAGTCAAAGTACATCTACGGATATCTTTAAAGCTACAAGAACAAATTAATACTGTGAGGAGATTTAAAGTTAAAGCAGATAAAAACTTTGGCTTCCCTAGAGGAAAAAGATAGAGTGAACTATTGAACATTTGTTGGGTAAACGACCAACAGACGTTATTCGCATCGGGACAAGAAAACCGTTAAAAAAAACAAATGCTCTTTATTCAGTGAGACAATAATGAAATAATGAAAGGGTAAAAATTTATAGCAGAGACGTGTTATAACTTGTTCCGCTGCTTGACTCGAAGCGTCCATTTTTTCCTATTTTTTTTAATTTCTTTATATATGAATGCGTTCATGGAAAAGAGAGATTGAAGCTTTGTCGATGGCAGCATTTAGCTGACAGGTCACCTATCGGTCATGCCGCAGACTCTTCTTTACAACGTACAGGCCCTTGTACTTAGGCTTTAACTTAATATATTCCCCAGTTGGTAAGCAAACACTCTATCACAGCAGGACATCGATCAATTGATATTAATTGTAATTAATCAACTGATGGAAATAATTAATTGCATCAAATTAATTATAATTATTTGAAATAAACACTGATTTAATATTTTAATTGTGATTAATTTAGTCAACAATTAAATTAGTTGCAAGTTAAATGTTAATTTTTAATCGCATTCGCAATTGAAATTTTGTTTACATATCATTATTTACCATCAACGTAAATGCCTAAAATAGTTTTTGATTATCTTTTGTTTTATAATAGACACAGAAACCATAGCTTGATTGTTTAAGTTCCAACGTTTTGAGTTTTTAATCTAAAGTACTGCTATTCCGTACTGGCTTGCTTCAATCCATATAAAGCTTTGTGAAGCTTGCAAACTTTATTTGGGTGGTCGATATCAATGAATCCTTCAAGATGTCTCATATATATCTCCTCCTTAAGAATTCCATTTAAAAACGCTGTTGAAACATGTTATACAGATAAAATATATATGAAACGAAGTGAGCTTTGTCGAATGACTGGTGCATAAGTATCCACATAATCAACCCTATATTTCTGACTATATCCTTGCGCACCAAGTCTTGTTTTTCAACGATCTACATCACCGCCTGATAAATATTTAGTTTTATAAACACATCTGCAGGCGATGGCATTCCGTCTAGCTGGTAAATCGTAAAGCGTCCATGTTTTATGCTTCATCAAACAATTATTATTATTATTATTATTATTATTATTATTATTATTATTATTATTATTTCGATTACAAATGAATTTGTAAAGTCCGGGATTTTCACGCCGGGGTACTATGCCCATGTGGCGCTAGTCAACAGCACGCGGTGTACCGAGTTCCCATGTGGTCCCCCATCTAGGTACTTTCCGCGCCCACACTGCTTGATTTCGGTGATCTAGTGGGAACCGATGCATTTTTTCATTTTATATGCATTTTTATTTTTGGAATTCATTTACACTTACAGCTAGACAAAAAAATGCTTAAAAATTAGCTTAAATAACTTACAAATACTCTTATTCTATCTTACTGGCCCCATGCGGCACTCTAAGTTAAACCTAACACTTAAACTATGTCTTTCGACGTTTCTTACAGACTATTTTTATTTTTGTTTTACATTTATTAAAACTAAAACTAAGAAAATAAACTTTAAGTAGCAAAACTTAGTATATGGACTTTTTGTTATAATATAAAACTTAAAACTAAACGTATAAACTATTTACAACTATATCTTAACCTACTTAATCCTACTTAAACTATCTAATGCTAAACCATATTTTAGAGGGTGTTACCCACCTCTGTTCTAATATTTTTTTTTCTTTTTGTTTTTTTTTATTTTTTTTTGTGATTTTTCTTTTTTATTATTTTTTTTTCTTTTTTTTTCTTAAAACTACCCTAATTCTACCTATAACTATGTAAGCCGGCCATGGCTAAAAAAAAAATATGCAGAAGACCGACTTTGCTCCCCATGGAGCTACGTAGGACTGGAGGAATTCGACGACGAGACTTCCCCTCCTTCATCTAGCCACCAGAATTGTTGGTGCTGCCGAGCAACATCCCTTATGTCGCGACTCCCTACCGACCTACTGAACCGGAGGCGCTCCGCACTGCCATGTGCGACGTCTCTGTCGTAGTTGAGTCGCCTGTCCGCAGCTGTTCGAGCAACGTGGAAGATTAGCGGCACCGCCAATCTGTCCTGGATCAGACCTTTCATATCTAGGTAGAGGAACGCTTCTGGGGGAACAAAGCCATCAAAGCGAACTCTCTCATGATACATGTAATTGGGGTAGAAAGCCCCGGAGATCAGGTTGTTCGATGAGGTCATTGCTCTTGCAATGTGCCTTCGAGTTAACTTAATGACGAAATTGTCCACTCTTATCAGGTTCGCCCTATTGTACAAGACCTCATTAGGATAGAATTTTATGTACTCAGACTCTGGTGTTCTGTATAAGCGAAGACAAGCCCTCTCAAACACCCGAATCTTTTCCAATAAACTTGCTCTTATGTTGAACCACACGGGACATCCAAACACAAGCATAGGCCTGATAAGGGCCATGTAGCAGATAACCTTTACCATCGCATCGAGTTGGCTGTTATAAAACAGTCTCTTTGTAAGGGCAAAAGCACCTTTGGCTCTGGCCAGAGCAACATCTATATGTTTGCTAAAATACAGATATTGATCTAGCCAGATCCCAAGGTATCTGACTACATTTCGACAAGCAAGTGGCTGCCCATGCTGCCCCACGATCGAGAACTTTCGCCAATTCTTTCTGGTATCCCTAGAGGCCCCAGACAAAGGCGTCCTAAACAAAATGGTTTCCGACTTCTGAAAGTTGATTTTCAACTTCCAGTCATCGCAATATCGTTTAATTTTATCGAAGTCACGTTGCAAGAGTATATTAATGACCTCAATCTTTGGACCTGTTCTGTACGCGATTAAGTCGTCTGCGTACGCTATGGCATGGTGAAGTGAACCTATCAGATCACTCGTGTAAATATTGAATAGGATCGGCGAATTTACCGCACCTTGTTGCAGACCGTTTTTAATGTTAAATGTTCCAGCAGAAGTCACATCGCCACTCTTCACGATGAACTGTCTACTGGAGAGCATATCAAAAAGAATATACAGCAATGGTTTACTAATGCCCAACCTGTCCAGCTTGAAAAAGAGTCCCTCTAACCATACGGTATCGAAGGCTTTTTCCAAGTCAATCAGGCAGGCACCAGTGCACTGATTCTTGCCTTTGTTCCATTGGATATCAGAAACCAGTTTAGACGCAGCATGAATAACATCATGCCCCGCCTTGAAACCGAATTGATTATCCGGAACTATATGTTTGTCCTAGTGGGAACCGATGCTTTCAATGTGGCGAGGCCGTTGTCTATCAAATTATATTCTTCTTTTATAGCAGAATACCACTCTTCTGCTTCTGGAGAGCTTATAGAGCTCCTGTAACAAATTGGATCTTCTAATTAGCTTGTGTTAAAACCCCTCTCAATTATGATTCTTGTGTGGTGTTCTTGAGATCTCAATCAATTGTTTATATTATTTGGTTCTCTGGTATCTTCAGTATCAATGTCTTTATTTTTATTTTCAGGTTGTTTACGATTAACTTCATCAAAAAACTCTTCGGCTTCTAAAAAATCATCTTCATGATTGCTCTGTTTCTTTTGGTTTTCTAAATTAACTTTTAGTATTTCAATTACCTTTTCCTTTTTACCTAATATCTAAATATTATTATCCGTGTTTTCTAGGAAACGTATTTTAATGATCTTCCGAGACCCTCTTTTCCACAAACGGTATGATTTTGATTCTCCTGAGTATCCTAATAAACCATATTCTTCGCTCTTAGGATCTACTTTTAGCCTATTGAAGGATTTATTTAACATGAATCCTCTATCAGATTTGAATGGGCCTAATATTGCACTTGAAGGCTTTTCACTTTTGGCCGAAAACGGTAGCTGAGTTTGCTTCCCTCTTAATCAGGTTACACAATCGATTAATGAAGTGCCGAATTTGGTCAGGCCCTGTACCATTTGTTTATCTTTTAACTTGCAAAGGGATGACATATTTAGGTGTCCATATCGCTTATGCCAAAGTTCAAGTGAATTATTTAATATCATTTCAGCATTACATTTTTCGTTATTATGTACATGATTGAAATTTTGCATATTTACCATTTTCGTAGTTTATAGCCTTAAGTAAGACACTTTGTCTTTTTAAAATCAATCCAAGTTCTCAATCGAAATTAACTTTGCATCCATTATTCGCCGCTTTACTTGCAGAACTAATATTGCTTCTAAGCTCAGGTATGAAGAATGTTTGAAAAAGACGTATAGTTTTAGGCTTACCACATACAATTATATTTAACTTTACAGTTTCTATTCCCCTAATTTTTGTAACTACTCCACTTGAACTTGTCCGCTATATTTTTTGTCTATGCTAACAAAAGCATTTTGTGAAACTTTTTTGACTTATGTTGTATCTTTTATATGGAGCAATTCTAATGCCATAAAACGTTCTTCAGATGAACCACCGTTTTAAGCTAAATGTGTCTTATCCCTATTCAGTAATACCCTACAATCTTTTTTCATATGTCCCTTTCGACCGCATCGGTGACAATTAAATTGAAAATATGACTTACCATGGTGTCAATTGTTTTCAATATTTCAATATGATGAAGTCTTAAAGTCTGAAAGCCTCCTCTCTAATTTTTCGTTTTCCTTTTTCGCGTCGCTGACTTCTAACAAACGGGATCTTAAAACTTCCAGTGTAGGGAAATCATTAGCTGCATCTGAAACAGCTTGCAGATATTTTCGGCAAGCTATCTAACAGCAACACAGCTAACAAGTCAGCTTCCAATATTCTACTCGTGCAAACGCGTGACAATTAAGTTGAAATTAATTATGTGTTGTTCCATATATTGATGTTCATTCAGTTTGTAATTAGGGGATTAGAACCGTCGACTGATCCGGAGGAGCTCCTTGCACTGCTGAAAGAGAAGAAATATGAAGGGCTCCAATTCGTGGGGGTCAAACTTTCACCACAGCCAGAGCCAAAAGGTAGAAGCGGCAACAGCCGATTTTCCTGGTCCAGCTAAGTCCCACCAGCAATCTGGATGGTCTAAAGAATATCAAAGTGCTAGACTACCAGGTTGTACACTGGGAAAAATTAAAGAGAAGCGAAAACATTTTACAATGAGCGGAAAGAGTCACAAGAAGCCAACTCTCTTGTGCTTTATGTAGGAACACGGGAAATTATCGGGGTTGTCCTAAATTCCAGTACATCAAAAGAATAAATCTGGCCCGGCAACAGAAAGTGGAAGTTAAACGTCCACCCGTGCATTTGCAAACTCCAGCCGTTACTCCCCATGTTACCTACGCCCAAATGGTGGCAGATAGGCGAACTGCGGTACAGCAAGCGAAGGTTGCTTCTCAGGCCCTAGCGCCCAGATGGTTCAGCTCCAGCGTCATTTAACTGAACAGACCGCGAGGAGCAAACCCTGAAGGTCCTTGCTGTGAATGTGAATTCACTGATTAGGTTAGAACGACGAGCCGCACTATTTAAGTTGCTTAAAGCCAAGCCAAGCTTAAAGACCGATGTGCTTTTGGTTAGCGAAACTAAGCTTACCAAAGACACAAAATGAGGCACAGAAGATACAAAATAGTACGGAGAAACCGGCAAAAATCCATTCAGGGAGGAAGCGTTGAGATTTTCGTAGGAAAAGGTATACGTTTTAAAAGAGGATACAGTCGTGTAGTACGAAGGTTCCAGGTGATGTAAGCATACATGGTGTATATCCCTCTCCGGTCTTACATGGTGTCTGTCTATGCACCCAAGACTACTCAATCCACCTTATTCATATCAGAGCTCGAGGCACTTTTTCGATTCCTGAGGCTGGAATTGGATGACAACTATTTTATTATCGGCGGAGATTTCAATGCCAAACATAGTAATTGGAGAAATAATACACCAAATACTAGAGGGAACAAACTATTCAATTGGTGGGGTCAGAACAGTATAATGTATAGACTCGGGCATAAGGCGACGGATAGTCCGTCGTTTCCCAGACACGGGTCGTATTTGGATCTACTGATGTTCGACTCACGAATACAACTCACATGCACTAACCAACAAACTACAAACTGTCTACGAACTTTCGTATATGACAGTGACCATTGCGGTCTCAACACCGAAATAACTGTCCCCAACTATATCATGACACTGAAATCGTCGATTAAAAACCTCCAAACATTAATAAAGGGAATTTACAGAACATTTGTAAGTTTGTATTGGAACAATAAAATTCGGGCTGTATACACCAGCAACCCGAATATGTTCCCGCAAATAAATAAAATATTTCGGAGAAATAATCAGAACGACCTTCCATGTCTTAAAATCGCCAGAACGACGAACAACGAACAAATACTTGTAGCAGCAGGCATAGATCCAAATGGGGCTGTTGATGATGACAACTTCTTTGTGATCGAGGATCCGCAGGAGCAGGTAGAGGCTATAGGAGCGACTTTCCAGGAAGTGTACAAGGCGAATGTTATCATTGGCCCGAACCACGATCTGGAGAATCGAGTCCTTGTGCACAATTTCTACCTTCGAAATGAAATTGTGAATTGGCGATTCGAGAGCTCGGGTTTCACCCAGTTCAGTGACGAGAATATGGCAGATAATGTCATCACCAACGATAGGGTACTACCCCCGTTCATTTCGAAGGAAGAGCTCCAAACGATCTTCGAATCACTTAGAAGTAAGAAATCAGTGGGAACCGATGAAATACCGAACATTGTGCTTCGACATCTCGCTCTAGAAGCGGTTAACATTTATACCACCCTGTTTAATAATGCAATGAATAATGCACATTATCCAGCGCATTGGAAAACTGCGATGGTACATCCCATCCCCAAAAGGGATAAGGACACTTCCAATCCGGCGAATCTCCGCTCGATCAGTCTTCTTCCCAGCATCAGTAAGGTTTTCGAGAAGGTGATCAATAGAGTCCTGACTAAGTGGGTTGAGGACCAACATATAGTTCCGGATAATCAATTCGGTTTCAAGGTGGGGCATGATATTATTCATGCCACGTCTAAACTGGTTTCTGATATCCAATGGAACAAAAGCAAGAACCAATGCACTTGTGCCTGCCTGATTGACTTGGAGAAGGCTTTCGATACCGTATGGTTAGAAGGATTTTTTTTCAAGCTGGACAAGTTGGGCATTAGAAAACCACTGCTGTATATTCTTTTACACTCTCCAGTAGACAGTTCATCGTGAAGAATAGCGATGTGACTTCTGCTGGAACATTTAACATTAAAAACGGTCTGCAACAGGGTGCGGTGAATTCGCCGATCATGTTCAACATTTACACGAGTGATCCGATAGGTTCGCTTCACCATGCCATAGCGTACGCAGACGAAATAATCGCTTACAGATCTGGTCCAAAGATTGAGGTCATTAATATACTTTTGCAGCGTGACTTCGACAAAATTAAGCGATATTGCGATGACTGGAAGTTGAAAATCAACTTTCAGAAGTCGGAAACCATTATGTTTAGGACGCCTTTGTCTGGGGCATCTAGGGATACCAGAAAGAATTGGCGAAAGTTCTCGATCGTTGGGCAGCACGGGCAGCCACTTCCTTGTCGAAATCTAGTCAGATACCTTGTATTTTAACAAACATATAGATGTTGCTCTGGCCAGAGCCAAAGGTGCTTTTGCCTTTACAAAGAGACTGTTTTATAACATGTTATGTTTTTTATTTGGATGTCCCCCGTGGTTCAACGTGAGAGCAAGTTTATTGGAAAAGATTCGGGTGTTTAAGAGGGCTTGTCTTAGGACTTGTCTTCGCTTATACAGAACATCAGAGTCTGAGTACATAAAATTCTATCCTAATGAGGTCTTATACAATAGGGTGAACCTAATAAGAATGGACAATTTCGTCATTAAGTTGACTCGAGGGCACGTTGCAAAAGCAATGACCTCATCGAACAACCTGACCTCTGGGGCTTACTACCCCAATTATATGTATCATGAGAGAGTTCGCTTTGACGGCTTTATTCCTCCAGATGCGTTCTTCTATCTAGATAGGAAAGGTCTGATCCAGGACAGATTGGCGGTGCCGCTAATCTTCCACGTCGCTCGAACAGCTACGGACAGACGACTCAACTACGACAGAGACGTCACACATGGCAGTGCGGAGCGTCTCCGGTTCAGTAGGACGGTAGGCAGTCGCAACATGAGGGATGTAGCTCGGCAGCACCAACACTTTTGGTGGCTTGTTGAAGGGGAGGATGCTTCGTCATCGAACTTCTCCAGTGACAGGTAGATTCATGTGAAGCAAAGTGGGCCAGCCTAATTTTTTTTAGCAATGGCCGGCTTACATAGTTTTAGGTAGGTTAAAGTTAGATTTTAAGAGCAAAAATATATAAAAAGAAAAAGAAAATAAATAAAAAATAAAAATTGAAAAAAAGATTTATATATATATATATATGTATATATATTTATATATTATATATATGTATGTACGTATGCATTAGATGTAAGAAGGTTAAATAGGTTAAGATTTATTTTTTAAGTAGTTTGAGGTTTAGTTGTAATTTTTATAGATAAAAAAAAAGTCCAGGCACTAAGTTTTTTTAATTAAAATATAAAGAGCAAAATATTAACTTGGACAAACGTGGAACTAGCAGCGTTTAGATTGAAATACAAATCCATGAACCCTGTCGAACTAAAGGAATGTACCCCACAAAAGCTAGACGCATTTTTGGGCCTATTGCTTTACTCTGCTGTATTCAAGTCGAATCATGAAGCCGTTATATCGCTATTTGCTACAGATGGAACAGGTCGAGAAATTCTCCGACTATGCATGTGCTCATTCCGATTCTATACACTCCTAACATATTATGTCTGCGTTTGGATAAACATTTTCAATAAAAACGATCAAGAAAATTACTCAATCAGTGCTAATGCTACTATAGATGAAATTTTCGTTGCTTTTCGTGGCCGTTGCAAATTTAAAATGTACATTCCGAGTAAACTGAACAAATCCGGGCTAGAAATGCAATGCCTTACGGATTCAAAAACGCATTACGCATTTAATACGTATCTTTACTGCGGTAAAAATAAAATACCAACGCAAGCATGTCTGCGATTATGCAAGCCAATATTGGACTCCAATCGCAACATCACGACAGACAACTGGTAAACTTCGATGGAACTTATAAATGTGATGAAATCAAGAGGTCTAACTGTCGTTGGTACGCGTTTTTGCCTTACAAAGATAGACAAGTCGGGTCTTGTCAGGTTTATCGGCATCGAAGATGACAAGATTATTATGGGCTTGTAAAGGGCTTGTAAAGATTTTGTGTGAACCCCACATGAAGGAGAGATTATATACCTAAAGACTTCCTGTGCAATTGAAGACTGTCATTCGTAATATCCTTAGACTTGAAGGAGATGCAGCTCCAGAAGATGAAGAAACTCTGAAATTAGAAATGAATAAAAGAAAAAGGTGTTCTCTATATCCGTCTAATAAAAAAGCCAAGACTGTGCACTATTGTGCTACATGCAAGCTGTACATTTGCTTGAATTGTTCAAAACAAGCGTGCCTCTCATGCTTATAAAGCAGTTTATTTTGAGCAATGTCAACATTTTTCAAAGAGAATATTTTCATTTTTTGTTAACATAATTTTAAAGAGTAGGTTTTTAAATTGAAGAAAAATGATTTTTTGATTTAGTTTTTTCGTATTTTACATATATTTTTTATGTTACATGTTCTTATCATAAGTATATTGAGACTTATTAATAAAAGTAAAAAATTGGAATAAAAACGAATGTTCCTGCCGCTAGTTTTTAAAAATTACATTTGTAGTTGTTAAGTTAAAATTTTAATAAAATAAAACGTTTAAAAAAATTAACACTTTTATTTTAATCATATTTTAAAACAGTTGGGTCCAATAGACCCCACCACTATAGAAACGTTCACTATTTTCCCAACATTAGTTTAGGGTTAAATTTCCCCACTCTTGAACAATAACAAACATCGTTTAAGTTTTCTTAATTTAGTAAGTGAAAGCATAGAGTAACTACTGGTACACGCATAGTATCTTCGAATTAATTTGATATTAAATACAAAAATATTTAATTTCTATCAGGAACTTGGTAAAATGTCATAATGTCTGAAGGTGGCGGCATTTCAATCAATGAAGATACTTCAATGCATCTTTAGGCACTGGCGCGACTAATGCATCTTGTTTACAAGGAACTCTGACTTTACTGGATGGAACGATTTTTAAGAACGTTCCTCTCAAGCTTCTGCATTCTCATCTAATACTATTTTGGGGCACACTTACCCCAAAAACCGTCCAAATTAAGGGATACAAAAATTGTACATCTAATTTTGTAAGCCAATTAAAGAGAGAGATGGAGTCATGTATTTAGCTGGACATAAGAATATATGCGTCAAAACAAGGAAGGTAGGTAAATTAAAATTAAATAACATTTACTTACTTACTTCAAAAATATACGAGTATATAATGTGATTAAAATTGTAATCTTTGGATTGAAGTTAATGAGTCGAAGAACTTTAGGCCGCAGACTGTATAATTTTTATGCCAAGCAGATGGCAAGTAATAGGAACAATTGAGAGATGTTACCTATTCTGTCTGGTATAGCCGTAAGAGAAGCTTTCTAGGTGTTACAGCGCATTGGATAGTCAACAATATACGAAGAAGGTCAGTAGCTTTAGCTATGGACCTTATAGCTATGATCGAATTGCGCAGCTCCTTACTGTGTATGACTTCGATCTTGTTAAAGATAATAAGATTATAGCAACAATAACAGGCAGCAGTGGTAACTTTATAAAAGCATTTATAGAATTTGGGGCTAAAATTCACAACGTATTGTTGTCCGATGAATATTTTCAAATCGAAGAAGAAATATCTTCTGACGACAGTGCTAGTGATACAGAACAGGTTAATAACCAAACAGACATTTCAGTATCACTCAGTACGAGTATAACAAATTCTGAGCTTGCAATATTGATGTAATGCACATAAATTGACTCTATGTGCAACAACTGATGCAAACACAGTGCTCACTGAGAGGGAATCAATATTGTTCGAATTGCACAAAATTGTTTTGATTGAATGCAATATTTTTTGGAAAATGACTAACCGCCCGAAGTTTGCGGAGATAATACTTAACACATTATGGCACACATTAAGACGTCCAGGTGCTACTAGGTGGAACAGTTTTTTTGAATCGTTGAAACAAATTGCAAAAATCAAAGAAAATATTTCCATCATTCATAAAGCATTGTGCTTAAAAAATCCATTAAGGGAAACGGATTTTCGAGTATTTGTTATGTTCTACTTCACTGCCAGAAGCGCTGGATATTTTACAGGGTCAAAATGCTTCCTATTTCAGGCTTGTTTTACCCTGTTTATTAGCATGAGATTTGGAATTTTTTTCCGATTGTCGTCCCCTGAAGCTGAAAATGCTGCAATTGCTGCTTTATCGTTTTCACGATTTAAAAATAAATGGATTTCATGCTTCAGTTCCTCTAAGCATTCAAAAATCTATTTACATCAGCAATAGCCAATGATATTAATATTTCCAATAAACACAAGGATGAGCATCAAAAACAGTTAAAGCGCCAAGGTAATGATTTCTCTACATTTGATTCAGACTCTGAAGTGGAAGAGAAAATTCCAAAAAACAGTCCACACAATCCAAAGTTTAATTATTAGCCCTTCGATTCTTTATTGAAGAAAGTGAAGACTTAACTATTTTATTGAGATACCCAGAGATCAAAGATGTTTTCTTTAAATGTACTGTACTTTAAAAGATGGCTATATAAAACGTCTCTTATGTTACGTGTACACCTCACAATAAAGAACTTAAGTTCACGGGATGCTCATACATCAGGAATTATTATCGGCAGCTTGTGACTGTTCAAATCGCAGCAACCTTCGGTGAAAGTATTTACGATAAGATCAGAGCATTGCTCTACCCCGTTCATTATGGGAAAAGCCTTGATAATTGGGTGGGGGCCCAGATGGCGATACAGTACGTCTATGTAGTTAGCGCGGTCTCTGGCTAACTGTCTCGAGTTGCGCATTCCAAGATAGTTGAGGTCCCTTTCCACATGCGCGCCACTTCTCTTATCCCGTTGTCACTAAGTGCTGAAATCAAAGACTGCTCGGGCTAAAACGTTGGTTTTTATTTGCTTCGTATTTCATAGCTATGTTAGTCGATAGTGATCATTTCACTATACAGCTCGAAGAGTTCGTCTTTAAATTTCTTCTTCTAAACAAATTCCACAGAAACGGGACCATAAAATCACTCGAAGAACTTTGCGTTCGAATCGGGCAATGATATTTTCAGCCACCTTCGCTAACGTCCATGCTTATGTACCATAGAGCAGGACTAGGATAGTGGGGATCTTATATAGAGACTCACTGCATCTTGCTCTATATATCTTGCAAAGCCTTTATAGTTAGCGATTGACAAGAGGAACTTCATTTGATTTCTGATGATATCTCATCACTAGATTTAATATTGGAGCCCTGGTATACAAAGGCCGACTACCACAAAGCTAAAGCTGTCTATTGGGACGTTCTGTTCGATTCGTCGATGTTAACAGCACGTGCAATACTTAGTTTTGCCCTCATTCACGACCATTATGTCCGCTTCTATTCCAATTCAGTTTACTGAGTTCTTCCAATGATGTCAACGTGATCAGCTTATACAGATTTTTCGAAAATTGTTCAATTGGTGTTGACTTGAGAGTTTCCTACAATTTTCTCAGATATGATGATAGTGTTGCATGACAGCACATCATCTTGCCTTTTTCAGATCACAGATCTCGGAAAGATTGTGTCCGAATGGAGCACTGACTGTTCTCAATCGTCATTCTACACAATCTTCTCAGAAGACCCAGAACTATGAATGTCTATAAGACTACCGGGCGCAAGTAGTGACTTCCAATCCGAGGTCCTGGCTGCCCTCAGGGCGGTTGAGCTAATGCAGATGAGATCGGTATCCGAACTGGATATCGTTGTCTACATCGATAGCGAGGTCGCACTCAAGGCAATGGAATCAACAAACGTCGACTCTGATACAGTCAGGGGCTGTCGTACAGTGCTCAAGGCACTATGTAGTCAGAACGGGGTAAGACTGTGCTGGGTGCCAGGATACTGCGGTATTAAAGGAAATGAACAAGCGGATAAGGTTGCAAAAAAAGGAGGGCTACTCGACAATATTGAGGTTACCAATATCAAACCACCCCTTTGCATAGCGCGGGGCACTATCGAGGAAAAAATCACTAAGACTGCCAACCTAAGGTGGTCAAGCCTTGAAAGACACAGGGTATCCGGCTCTTTGTCCGCTTTTTGACGACAAACAATCTAGGAAGTAATAGGAATCCTGACAGGAAACTGTCTCCTGCCGCAGATTCTGTGGTGATTTGCAAGCAATCACACATACTGTGTAAATGCGAGGCAATATCGCGGAGTCGAAGAAAATTTTTAGGGAAATATTTTTTCGAAAACCTAGAACAAATAGACGGCACGAACCTCAAAGGCCTTATTGGGTGTTTCACCAGGGCGGTTGTTTAGGTTTTTGTCATTTGAAGACAAATTCAATTGGTTCCACAGGGACCGCGTTGGGCCCGTTTTGGTGCCTAGTGTCTGTATGATGGCATATCTATCACACCCCTGTTTAACCTAATCTAACCTCACTTTATTATTTCATTATTGTCTCACTGAATAATTTGTCCTTTTTAAACGTTTTTCTTCTCCAGATACGGATAACGCCTGTTGGTCGGTTACCCAACAGTTTCAGAAGTGGGATAAAAAAACCAAGTGAAAGCTAAATTAAGTACTATACCATCTGTTAAGCTCGACACGCTCAAAGACATATAACTGAAGGCAATTTTGGAAGCCAACAACTTATCCACACGTGACCGCAGAGTTGAGCTGCTGGCACGGATAATCAACAGCACGAAATCGGATGAAATAGACGCCGTCGCATTGCAAGACATCGAAGACGTGACTCCCGCCGATCACAATGTGCAACGCTTACAAGGGCGGTTGAAAATCTGTCTCAACAATTTGTAAATCTTTTAACCACTTTGAATTCCATTGGTCAATCAATACCAATAAACGCCGAAAGAACAGCAAACACACCAGAAAACGAGCTCTTGGACAGATACATGGATTTAGTGATCCAGCTATAAATAAATACATTCGTCATAGAATCAATCATAGCAAGTTGCAAACGACACCGGCAGCCATGCGCCTTACGCGATTAAATGACCTTCGCAATGGTATCGAACGTTATTTTGCCAATCGTATAAGAGGATCGCCCCCCAACAGACAGTGAAAAACAACTCCGAGTATCGAGCATTCAATTAACAGCTCGCCAAGGATCGCCAGCACATCCGAAAACCGACCAACCACTGCAGCCAGGCATTCTTCATCCTTAGTGGTATGCTATATGTATGTAATATCTGTCGAAAGACAAACCATTCGGAGGATAGCTGTCCAGAAACAGTTCAGATACTAACGGTAAAAAACAATGTCCTGAAAATTTCGAACGACGACGGTAAGGACAACAACCGAACAAAGGATGTTAGATTAAATGAACACACGATGATGGCGTTCATTAGGCAGGCAGCGATCGGTCTCTCATACAGCGTTCACTAGCAGAAAGTATTGGAAAAAATCAACCACATGAACCACTCACATTAAATGGTTTTGGCGGCGGAGCATGGCGTGGAATTAGCTGTATTAATGGGACGGTACAGATACCTAGATGGAATGGAAGAAGCGGATCACTGTTTTTTTGATTATTATTCGGAAGGGGGGCCCCGCCCAATTATCAAGGCTCCCTGTGACTTCTTTCCGTTCAATCGAGTTAAAAAACCAATACGGGGAACGTGGTTTGATATTGGGAACCTCAATATTGTCGAGTAGCCCTCCTTTTTTTGCAACCTCATCCGCTTGTTCATTTCCTTTAATACCGCAGTATGCTGGCACCCAGCACAGTCTTACCCCGTTCTGACTACATAGTGCCTTGAGCACTGTACGACAGCCCCTGACTGTATCAGAGTCGACGTTGGTTGATTCCATTGCCTTGAGTGCGACCTCGCTATCGATGTAGACAACGATATCCAGTTCGGATACCGATCTCATCTGCATTAGCAGATAGTGGTAGTAGCAAACGTTTCTCACTCGGAGGGTCCAGGTTCGAATCCTGCCCATGGCAAAAATCAGTTTTTCATTGTATAATTGGAACTCAGACAAAAAAATTCTGCGTGTGAAGGCATAACACTGACACGTAGATTTGGCTGTTATAAGAGTTTCAAGCAATGAAAAAAATACTGGGAATTATATCTCGAATCACTCTGAGTGAAGAAAAACTCTCCGTCCTTTTCGGACTCCCACCCCTGGAGAGTAAACATAGAAACCAAACACACCTGAGTTTCAAACCACTACAAAAACAATTTTCCTTTCTCCTCCTTCTATCTTTCCGCCCGCGCCCTGGCAACAGTAAAAGGGTATCAACCCCTTAGGCGCGCGTAAATTATAAAAAAAAAAAAAAAACCGCCCTGAGGGCAGCCAGGACCTCGGATTGGAAGTCACTACTTGCGCCCGGTAGTCTTATAGACATTCATAGTTCTGGGTCTTCTGAGAAGATTGTGTAGAATGACGATTGAGAACAGTCAGTGCTCCATTCGGACACAATCTTTCCGAGATCTGTGATCTGAAAAAGGCAAGATGATGTGCTGTCATGCAACACTATCATCATATCTGAGAAAATTGTAGGAAACTCTCAAGTCAACACCAATTGAACAATTTTCGAAAAATCTGTATAAGCTGATCACGTTGACATCATTGGAAGAACTCAGTAAACTGAATTGGAATAGAAGCGGACATAATGGTCGTGAATGAGGGCAAAACTAAGTATTGCACGTGCTGTTAACATCGACGAATCGAACAGAACGTCCCAATAGACAGCTTTAGCTTTGTGGTAGTCGGCCTTTGTATACCAGGGCTCCAATATTAAATCTAGTGATGAGATATCATCAGAAATCATATGAAGTTCCTCTTGTCAATCGCTAACTATAAAGGCTTTGCAAGATATATAGAGCAAGATGCAGTGAGTCTCTATATAAGATCCCCACTATCCTAGTCCTGCTCTATGGTACATAAGCATGGACGTTAGCGAAGGTGGCTGAAAATATCATTGCCCGATTCGAACGCAAAGTTCTTCGAGTGATTTTATGGTCCCGTTTCTGTGGAATTTGTTTAGAAGAAGAAATTTAAAGACGAACTCTTCGAGCTGTATAGTGAAATGATCACTATCGACTAACATAGCTATGAAATACGAAGCAAATAAACACCAATGTTTTAGCCCGAGCAGTCTTTGATTTCAGCACTTAGTGACAACGGGATAAGAGAAGTGGCGCGCATGTGGAAAGGGACCTCAACTAACTTGGAATGCGCAACTCGAGACAGTTAGCCAGAGACCGCGCTAACTACATAGACGTACTGTATCGCCATCTGGGCCCCCACCCAATTATCAAGGCTTTTCCCATAATGAACGGGGTAGAGCAATGCTCTGATCTTATCGTAAATACTTTCACCGAAGGTTGCTGCGATTTGAACAGTCACAAGCTGCCGATAATAATTCCTGATGTATGAGCATCCCGTGAACTTAAGTTATTTATTGTGAGGTGTACACGTAAAACATAAGAGACGTTTTATATAACCATATTTTAAAGTACGTAGTACTTAACTTGGTGTGGACTGCAGAATTTGATAGCACAAAAGTATGTTCGGTGTGTTATCCAAGGTCTTGAAAACCAAGTTTCGGCTATTTCAAACGTTGGGTCAGTACTTTTACATAGGTGTAGTATTATTGCTACAGCTAATACATTTTTTTGTATTCGACATGTTACAGAAGATAAAAACAATTTTTTTTTTCGAAACGTGACACTCAGGAATAGTAATAATAACCGGTCCAAATGCCAATAGCACGCTGGATGTTACACGAATTCTGATTCAGACCTACCTTTTGGTCGATTGAAAAAGAACTGCCATAATAATGAAAACAATAACAGCCAAATAATCTCTCCGACCTCTTTTGCACATCCACGCTCTTTTGATAAGAGTGCTTCAATTGACTGAAGGGCATTGGCATAAACCTTGTCAATTAGACGATCTTAAAAGAGAAAGTCACACGATGTTGGATCACAACACCATCTTCTTTGAAATGTACATCGCCTACATCCATACATTCAAATCGTTATCATGGTTCGATAGTGCAATCCATTCACTCAAGCAATTATTGCAAGAAATAAGGTCAATTGATGTTGGCCGACCTAATCAGTAGCTCCCTGTGGATAAAGACAGCTCTGGAAAAATGTTCTTGGATTTTCTAGGCCCCAAGTATGGCAATTGCGCTTATTAACAGATTATTTTCCGATTACATTCTTAATTAATATCCTGGATTTCCAACACTGTGAATACGGGGTTGCTATATGCGGCTGAAGATGGTAGAATCCTAGTTAAGTCTCAACATGAATGGTATAGTCCTTAAAACTCTCAACTAATGGTTTTGGAAATTTGTTTGAATACATTTTTGGTGCCATAATAACAATGTGATGGCTTTTGAAGAAGTATATAAACCAAATTAATGTTCACATGTCAACTATGCAATTATAAATTCATGCATTCATCTGTGTTTTGAGAAACTTATTGCGTCATAAGCTATGAGCAAGTCTAATACGAGGTTTTTTGTATTCAAATAACTTTCTTTCTCTAAACCTTCAGAATGTTAAAAGTAAAATTGTTTTAAAACTATCTCTAATGCAGTGTGGGGAAACATGTACAAAATCTTGTTGTTCGTTGTCGCACTATATACTCGTATCATTCTATATACTCATATCTAAAAACTTTTCCACGTATTTACGAGTAAATGATTTGCACTCATCCTCTTTTCACTCCTGGTGTTAGAGGCCTTCTTAAAACGAGACCGTCTATTTTTATCACTATTACCAAAATGCAACCATCGATAAAAACAGATATAATTTCTTTTTATCTTTACAAGATTAATCTGCAAAATAACATTAAACATTGTACAAAAAAATGAAATGAAAACAAAAAGTAAAAAACAAGTAAAGAGGAACATAGCAGACACATACTTCAATCTTCAACTTATGGAATGAATGCAGAGAGTGCAGATCCAAGAATAGCACAGATACTTTGTACATGAACTGACACAAAACTTTATTGTGAGACGAGACGAACAAGTTAAACCTAACATACATGCTGTTCCCCGTACGGGTATGGGTGGCGGGTTTTCTTTATCCGCACTGTAAATTCAATGCAGGTTCATTTTTGGATAATGGCTTTCGACGTTGTCCGAAAATGCACTCCATACTTTCATACAGTAAGGTTAGCAAATTGGAATCTTACATTTTTTACTAGTGCTGATATGTAACAGTGTTTCAAAGTGGCTTAGAATGCTTTAAAACAAAACAGTCTTCGGGCAGCATGCTAATTTGAAGTTTTGTTCTGTCGGAACAAAGCCCTTACACAAAGACCTGGGCCAATGTATCCTTTGAATATTTCTTTCACTAATTTTTCTCAGTCCTTTGTAGAAAGATGAATTGCTTCAGTGAAAAAGTGCCTAGAGTACCAGCAGCCACCACATCAGCGTCAAGTATCTGCAGCCAGATGAGAACATAAGTCAGGTACTCACAATGAAAGTGCTCGGTGATGTCATCATCACTTTCAAAGGAATCATTGCAGGCCATTTTTACACTTTAAGATCCTTAGTAAAATCTCAGTGTTCCGTAGGGCGTAGGTAGTCATAACGCTCATTGCCGATTTGACTTCCTACGATCTCATTGAGAACTAGGACTCAAACTAGGCTCAATGAATTCATTTTTTCAACTTCGTTTAAAGAGGACTTATAGATGATCTTCAGATGCATATTCATTGCCTTAAAGACAACGTTAGTTTTTCCAACGACGGGTAAATCGAATGTTGTCGAAATATCACAAGCGACAGGTTAGATTTGAAGCCCTCCGTGGATACCTGAAAAGTCAAAATCATTCATGAATACAGGGAAAATCGAGTTCATGCCTTCGAATCAGCAGAAGTTATGGTGTTATTACATCAAATGATCTTTCTATCGAACCAGAGTTATAGGAAGAGGTCCGCAAGGTCGTCAAAATTCTATTGCGTGTTATAACAATATCTGCAAATCAAGCGTTAAACAATTATCTAGAATCGGAGAAATAGTCATTTTCCTAAACTCTGCAGGATGGTTTACATTAGCACGCGCCAACAATCACGTTCATGAGTCGTGGTAGCAGAACGGCACATTTGTGCCCGTTTTATTGCATTTTTCATGTCTTTCCGAAAGATTTCCGGTGATAACTTTTCGCATTCCTGTCGAATATTCTCCTTAAGGGCTGCTATTGTCTGAAGCTTTTTGGCATAAACCCGCGACGTCAAGTAACCCCAAAGAAATACCATAAGTCTGGGATGGTTAAATCGACCGGTCTTGCTGGCCATGCCAAATCGCCAAAACGTGAGATTACGCGACCAGAAAACGCTTCCTTCACAATATCCATGTGTGGCGTGTGCGGTAGCACCGTCTTGTTGAAACCACATGTTCACCAAGCCCCGCTCATTCAATTCCGGCAGTAAGAAATTCATTTATCAAGGCCCTGTAGATTTCGCTAGTAACAGTGACCGTATTGCCGATGGCGTCCTCAAAAAAATACTGCCAATCACTCCTCCTCCACACGCGGATTTTCAGTGCCCCAAAAATTAAGATTTTGCATATTGACGTAACCGCTTAAGTAGAAATGGACCTCGTCGCTCATGATGATTTTCGACACTAAATCGTCCTCTTCGTTGTTGAGATTGAGGATGGCTTTACAGTAATTCACACTTGACTGACGGTCAGGAGCCATTAACTGATGTACTGTTTCCACTTTGTACGATAACATGTGTAAGTCTTTCACTAAAATTCGCTGTAGGGTCCGTCTGGTGATGCCCAATTGCGTGACACGTCGTCTGGTTGACGTTTCTTCGTTCTCAACGACATCGGCAGCCACAGCCGCGATATTCTCGGCCGACTGACCAGTCCGGTGGCGGCCACACCCTGCATGGTCTCCTGTGGTTCCACACTATTCGAATCGAGTAGCTAAGCGCCGCCAGAATGTTTCCCGATTAGGAAATCGACGTCGAAATTCACACTGCGCTAATACTACTGACCGATTATTGGTCAAAAACATAGACACAATTATTCCACGCTCTTGTGGAGTATAGCGCTCCATTGCTTGTCTGTTTGTATACTGCAGCTGTCTAGTTCACAAATGTCAAATATGATTTAGTACGACGCCATTTGCAAAAATTATACCATCTTCCTATAGAGTGATTAATTTTGATTAAATTAGATTATTTGTTGGTCGAGAAATTCGAGTACTTGTTTAGAAGCTAATAGGGATATAATCGCCAAGGCTCAGGCTCACTATCGGTCTCTATTTGCATGAAAATAAATGTCTGGAATGTCAATCGACTGCGCATGTTTTAGCATATTGCTCTATATTTTTGGCTCTTACTCCTATAGAGCGGTCGGAACAAGATCGACGTATAAGCGCGTGTGTATGCATTTCAATGCAAAGTCTACTTTCGGACGTACACTTAAGACTATTTCCAAGTCATTATAACATTCAGACACTTAAAACCAACGTATATCGGTACCTGGCTTTCTTTTCTCCCTAATTTTCCTTAGCCCGGGCTATGTTGCAAATATGTATTTTAAGGGTACCTCACCCCTTGAGCGCGCTCTAATTGAAAAAAATGAAGTAGCACACCAACCTGCATTTTGAAGATCCAGGCGCTTTTAGCATCACAATCCCTTGAAAATAAGCAGGTTTTATTAGCTTTCGTGATTTTAAATGTATACGATGTTAACGGATCAGCCATTTCTTGTCATGCGCTATTGGATTGTGGATCCACAGATCATTATATTTAGAAAAGGTTTGCCAAGACGATAAATGCACATAGAATCAGGAATAATACCTTAACAAGAGGTATATGAGGTATATCAAGCATTGAAATTTTTTCACGAGGACATTGCTAATTAGGTTTGACTCCGTCGTTTATGATTCTGAACGCTTCGATATTCGTGTGATTATTTTGCAAAAAAATCAAAAATTCTTATCCTCCAATCGTCTTCGACATTTCAAATTGGAATATATATACCATCGCATGTTGGATCGGCAGACCCTAACTTTAATAAGCCTAAAGAGGTGGATCTATTGATACGTGTAGGTGGCGGTATATTTGGCAACATTCTTTGGGGCCAGACCTCCCTTACTTATGCAATTCCAAGATTCGTTGTGCTATCGGCAGACTTGTCAATTCATCTCTATCGCCCCGTCACCGAACACTTCATACATCTAAGGCTCCCTCAGAGAATTTGGAACGCAAACTCGAGAAACAACAAACGTATTCAGATTTTATTGAGGAATATAAGCGTATTGGCCATTTAGAAGCAGTTCAAAATGTTGATTCATCCACACAAACAAAATTCTGCTTAACTTTCCGTTCTTAAAAGTTCTGTCAATAAAGTAAGCATGGCATATAAAATTTACTACTAATCCATTTTTTATATTTGATTTGCTAGTTTCAGGTCAACGCAATTCGATGCTATAGACACATATGTTTTGCAAGAACTGCGAAGTCTATCAGCTCGAAATAATGTAGTAGAGGGTGTAAAAATAACAATAAAAAAGTTTGCCAAAGCAGACCACAAAACCATTTTAAAATATGTAACATTAGGTCTAAAATGCGAAAAGTGAAACATCTTCCAGAAAATACAAGTCAAGAAGAATTATCGTTAGCCACTGAAATGAAACTGCTCAGGGCGTGTAAAAAAGATTCGGCTTTCCTTGTGAAAGAACTCTCTGCTGCCTCTCCGAAAAGTGCTTAGTTGTAAGTATTACGAGAGCCCGCACGGCTTTTTGTCAAAAACCGGCTGAACTCTCCACAGACCAAGCGATCGCGCTAATGGCCGATGCCAATCTTTCAACTCATCAATATAAAATTATGCACCAACAAGCCAAAAGCCTCAATTGTAATTTGTATCAACCTTATTATAAGGTTTAAGCTGGTAAACAGTTGTATTGTATTATCCTTCTCAAATTACTGTCACCGAAATTTCTGCTGAAAGAAATATCCAGTCACATATAGATCACATTGTAATTCATTCATGTAGAATTCAAGAAGAAGCACTCGAGACTTCGAATTTGTGCTAAAGCAGTGTTTTGCATATAATTATAAAGGGGAGGTGTGATTGAGCAGAGCAAACTAGGTACTGGCAAAATTTTTCTGAATAGCAACATACCGACGAAAGTAAATTTAGTATTTCAATGGTTCCGATACGCTAGCACCAGGGTGCAGGCAAAACCAGTGGAATGAATAATCTAAATAGTATTTCAGAAAAGACTGTAAATAATAAATTTCTATCTTCCGGATTGTCTCCCCCTGCATTCGTGGATACGTTTCTTTCAATGTTTGGTGAACTTTTCATACAGACTAGAACTTATTCGTAAAGCATGATAGGTACGTGGCCTAGGAAATGCAATAGAATAAAATTTACCCAAAAACAGTCCAAGATAAGTTTAGAAATGAGCTTGATTTGTTAATAAATGTTTGGGTAAAGCAGCAAACTGGCAACACAAATGATGGCAACACGGCCCTTAAGTTTTTCAGAAATGCACAGAAGTCTGCTAACTGGAGTTAATGTTGATCTAACCAAGCACTTGTCATATTAGAGTGCTTGGATTGTGGTTTTAAGATGAATTTAGATAAATTCGAATAAATACACAAAACAGACAAGTGATATATAGCTTAAACATTATTCATGGTATTCAATGCCCGTAAGCGGATATAACATCCTAATACATGCGAGGCATATTGTTGCATCTTATATTGTTAAAATTGGCCAGATCTCAGAAGAAGCCGAAGAAGCAAGGAATAAAAATAATAGGAAATACAGATAACTTTTCACTAGAAAAACATCTAGAATCGACACAAATATCGATATACTTCATTAATTACCAATTACTTCAGATTCAGTTATAACGAGCTTATGCGCTCCCCCAAACAGAAAACGAACACATATATCTTCAGAAGTGTTAAAGTTATTAGAAGGACCTTTATACGGCTTCATCACTCAACCGAGATTTCTCATCAGATATATCAGATGACGATTTCAGTAGCAGCGATTATGAATAAAGTTAGATATAAATATATGTACTTACTTACTTAGGCAGCGCAACAGTCTGGGGTGGACCTGGGCCTCAACCAAGAAGCGTCTCAACTGCATCCAGTTGCGCACTCCAAGTTGGCTGAAGTCCTCTTAAGCGCGCCATACCTAAGGTGAGGCCTTCTTCTACTGAGTTGTCCTTCCGGATTAGAGTTGACGATTCCGCGAGCTGGTGCATTGGTGTTCATTCGCTCTACATGTCCCAGCTATTTCAAACGACCAATGCGCAGGTCGATGTCGCTGTACAGCTCGTAGTGTTCATGGTTTAATCGTCTCCTCCAGAACCCGTCAACGCATACAGGACCAAATATCTTACGAAGAATTTTTCTCCCAAAACGACCAAGGATATCTTCATCCGGTTTGAAAAGTGCCCATGCTGCGGAACCATAGAGCAGGACATGCATTAAAAGGGTCTTATATAGAGTTTCCTTGGTTGTTAGGGAGTGGGCCTTACTACACAGTTGCTTTCTCAGCCCAAAGAAACAGCGATTGGCAAGCGTTATTCTTCCTTTGATTTCTGAAAAGATGTCGTTTTCAGATGTGATAGCAGAACCGAGGTAGACAAAGCCCCTCACTACCTAAAAGCTATAGCTGTCAATTAAAACATTCTGGCCGATTCGTCGATGGTGGGTGTCTCTTCTTGTTAACAGCATATACTTTGTTTTGCCTTCGTTTACCGCAAGATCCATTTTTGCTGCTTCTGTTCCTATACTCACAAACCCACCAGTGACAGCTCGCTGTGTTCTACCAATAATATCAATATCGTAGTTGTTTACAAGCAATTGAATAGACTGTTAAAAGACCTTACCTCGTGTGTTGACGTGCGAGTATTGCACAATTCTTTCAAGTATGATGTTAAATAGGTCGCATGACAGCGCGTCGCTTTGCCTAAATTCTTTTTTGACATCAAAGGTCTCGATTAGGTCATTGCCGACCTTGATGCAGCAGCAACCATTGTCGATCGTCATCCCGCACAATCGGACGAGTTTGGCAGGAATGTCAAAACTAGACATGGCTCTGTATAGGTCATTTCTGTAGGTGTTGCCATATGCGGCTTTAAAATCGATAAAAAGGTGGTGAGTATAGATCTTTTTGGTTTTTCTCCAGGATCTGCCGTAGTGTGAATATTTATTCAAATCTGGACTTAGCAACTCTGAAACCGTACTGATGAGATCCAATCAGATCGTTGATAAATGGTTTCAGGCGCTCGCCCCATACGGCAGACAAGATCTTATATGCGATGTTTTTTTTTTTCTTGTGAACCGGCAAAAGATGGTAAGGTTACATTCATCAGGCATTCATTTATCCGACGAAATCTTGGAAATAAGTTAGTGTGTGATCTCTACCAAGTCATCTTCTACTGCTTTAAATAGTTCGGCGGGTAGGCCGTCCTGTCCAGCAGCCTTGTTCGACTTCCGTTTAGATATTGCTGTCCTCATTTAGTTTTGGACTTCCATCGTCAATATTGGATGGTTCGCTCTGCCTAACAGAAGAATTTGTGTTGTCTTCGCCGTTTAACAGAAATGGTTTTTCCATTTCCTCGATCGCACGCTTCTCATGCTCTTTCTATTTTCTCTGGAGAAGCCGATGTTCTTCCCTCTTCTTTTACTTATAGAGCTTACTAGCTGCTCTCGTCCTTTTGTGCAGCGCCGCTTTGTAGGCATGTAGTTTTGCTGCATTTGAAAGCCGGCGCTCTTCATCAAACCAGGAGTTTCCTGGTGATGGGTTGCGGCATTTCTGATGAATTCTCGGCATCTAAGCCACTGGTTTTCGGCACTAGATGCTGGTTGCAAAGGACTTCTCGAGAAGTTGAGGGACACAAAGGCTCTGGCTGCTTGTTACAATTGCAACCGTTCAACGTTAAATCTACTCATAGTATTTCCCCGTTGTTGTGGCGTCTGAGATGTCCGCAGACGTACCTGGCCTGCAACTAGGTAGTAATCCGAGATATGTTGGCCGCTTGGAATGTTCGGACATCTAAAATACTTGAGGAGTGCCTTATGTCGATCGCAACATGATCAATCTGGTTGACAGTTTTCTGATCTGGTGTCTGTCATGTTCCCTTGTGAATGTTGAGGTAAGGAAACCGTTTCTTTGCTATAATGGCGTTACGTCCCGCAGCGAAATCGATTAGTTTAAGTCCGTTTCCAGACATGGGGTCGTGTGGACTATGTCTTCCAATCGTGCTACCAATGATGTCCTCCTTTCCAATTTTGGCATTAAAGTCTCACACGACTATTTTAACATCAAACATCGGACATTGCTCGTAGGTTTTCTCGAGGAGCTCGTGGAAACTTGCTTTGATAGCATCGTCCTTTCCTTCTATTGGTGCGTGAGCGCATATAAGGCTGACGTTAGCAAATTTACCTTTGATACGGATTATAAGGCGTTCACTCACATCTCGAAAGCTCAAGACTTCTTGCCTAAGTCTGCCGCTTACAACAAATCTGCATCCAAATAGGCGCTTTTTACGTTCCCTATAGCAATCACAGTAGTAAACATAGCAGTCGAAAGTCGATGTCCTTTTTTCGTCGTTTTCGGCCGGACCAAATTCAGGAGCCAGTAACCGGCTTCGGGGATGTTAGTGCTGCAGTTGGCCCTTATTAAGGGCTCATCCGCCACCAACTCTTTTCCAACACCCTGACTTAGTGCTGGAGATCTATATAGACCTGGTATTCAAGTATATTGAAGCAGCTCATATAGAGATAACACTAGTTCGATCTAACTCGAACTGTGGACACCACCGTTGTTTCCATCCTTAGAATTCGTTCGCTGCAGCCCGGAAACAGGAGAAAGTGCCCCCTCTCTCGTCAGCTGCCACCAACGACCTTCCACGACCCATCTCCAGTCGAGGTACTAGGTAACCAGCAGTCACCACGTGGAGGTGAGTAGTAAGAGTTGATGGTGTGAGGCTAAAGTGAGAACACTTGTGTTAACATATAATCGCATTCACCACCCTTTTGAGAGTCATATAAACATATGTTGATCCATATTTCCTTTCACTGTTCATATTACAGATAAACATGTATGTACCTAGTCCTACACTTTTAATTTAGTGTCTAACCTTATTCTTGGAGTGCAGCACCGCTGGAAACAGCTGGCGAAAGATCGCGCCAGGTGGAAAGGCTTGTTGGTTGAGGTCCTGGTCCACCCCGGACTGTAACGCCACCTAAGTAAGTAAGGAAAATATAGGAAATATTTTTCCGACAGCCATGAATGAGCCATATTTTAACTAGCAAAATCAATACTATATAGAGTATGATTTTGTTCTTTGGAGTAGGGACTTTGGATCCAATTTGTTAAACCAGACTGAAATGGCACCGGTTGCCTAGGCTTATTCTGGTGGTAATCTTCGACAAAGTGTCATTTGTTCAGTTTGCATTAACCCAGAGGAAGAGGAACTCCTCTAAAGTAATGAGTGTTCACAGTGACAAATTGTACGATTTGGTAGACGACGGGGTTATCTTTGCTCGACAAAATGTACTTTACAATGGCGCCAGATTTTGGCCATCCTGAAGTGTCTATATCAATGACGTGTCCGAACAGTCCGGACTTGGCCCCGTGCGACTTTTTTTTATTCCCCAAACTTAAAACGTACCTTAAGAGTAAGGATTTGCAACGGTACAAAATGTAAATGTAAATGCTACGACCAAGGCTTTGAAGGCGATGTTAGAAATTACCTTCCAGCATTGCTACGAAAGGTGGCAGCACCGTTGAGATCCTACTTTGAAGGTGACAATGCATTTTATGTTTCATACATGTGTTTTAAAAAATCATTCTCATTACTTTTGGGACACACCACGTATATATTCCAATATATGTACATAGTATTATCTATATATGTATATACCTGTATAATAATTGATCACTGCTCTTGGCCTACTTAAGTAAAGGCGGCTTAAGTACAAAATTGGAAAACTAATTCTAAGAAATCGCATGTTTTAACAAATCATAGTTAAATCACCCTTACTTAAGTAGTTTCCAGTACATGAGGGAGCTCGTGGCAGGACATTGACCCCCACCCTCCCAACCCTCCAATAATCGTTGCAAATTTATCGTTGCTTACGTTGCTTATTTAGATTTTTAAGCGTTCATTACATTTTGCAATTTTTTTATTTTATTTCTGGGAATCGTGTTTTTATTTCTGTTCTTATCAACATTTTTAATTTATTTAAAATTTTTCCAAAGCAATATAATTATTAGGAAATTTATTAAATTAATTTTGTACTCGTAACATACACTAGAGGTATCAAACCATTTCGGAAAATTCATATTTGTTGCCTTTATACATTCTTTGATTATGTTTGCTCTTAAATTAGATGCAAAAGGCAGTTTTTTAAAGTATGCGGAGAATATTTGTATAGGAAGACGGCATACTTGAAAATATTTTTCGGAAAGCCACAAGAGAACTGTATTTTCTTTCGAATTTTCATATTCTTTTAATTTTATCAGTACTTCTGTTAGATTGAAATCGTGTTTGTCTTTTAACATTTCTCCCGCACAATTTTCACAGATTTTATTCATCTTTTTTATTTTTTTGTAATAGCAGTATCCTGCAAAATATCTAATAGCAAAGTCGTTGACTTACGGCACCTTAACTGATACTGTGTTATCATCTAATGGGTTAATTATATTAGTAGTATTCATGTTATTTTCAAAATAGTTTTCATTCTGAACAACGTTCTCATTAAGTACTGTTTGCTCCTCTGTATCATTCTGCAAAACGGCATTTATATCCGCTTGCAAGTATTCCGAATCTTCTTATTCGCAATTGGAACATTTCGATTTAAATTGAAATTTAATCGCCATTGACTGTAATGGCCACTCCTTGCTCATTTTCGAAGAAAAATGGCCCAATTATGTCTCTGGACCAAAATCCGCACCAAACAGTGACTCGTTTTGGGTGTATCGGCTTTTCAATGTATGCGTGCGGGTTTTCTGTGCCCCAAATGCGACAATTTTTCTTGTTTACATACCCGCCAAGATCAAAATGAGCTTCATCTGAAAAGATGATTTTTTTGGCAAAATCGGCATCTTCTCTAAGTCGGCCCACTTAGCGAAGCGAAAACGCATTGGATGGTCAGTTGGCTTCAAATCCTGAAACAATTGGACTTTGTATGGCATCATACCAAGGTCTTTATGCAAAATTCGTCTCAATGATGTCTCCGAAATGTTCAATTGTTGAGAACGACGGTGAATTGATGTTGATGGCGCTTCACGCACACTTTCTGCCACAGCAGCAATATTCTCGAGTGTACGCACGGTTTTTGACTTTTCACGCTTTGGTTTATCGATGAGGATGCCAGTTTCTTTCACTTTTTTCACAAGATAACGAACATACGGAGCTGACGGTGCTTCTCTTCTTCCAAAATCCGTACGCAATTTTCGCACACATTCTGCAACATTACCATGATTTTCAAAGTAATGTCGCAATATTTCCCAGCGTTGTTCAAGCGTATACATAACCATATTCGTTCAGCGGAAGGATAAAACTAATTATCTGTCAAATCAGACATGAGCTAAGTATTACCATTCACGAAATAAGTACTAATTGAAAAAAAAAACGTTAGATGGCGGACCCTTTATATAAACTACGATTAGTGGGTCCTTGATCACAGCAAATAGGTCTTACATTTAATTTCAGCCCTGCTGCATATATCAAGGCAGTTGTACACCTCAACTTCAAGTTCTTTGGTGGTTATATTGCTCGTACAGACGACGTGATATAAAACTTGCTTAAAATTTCCACATATGCTCCGAATCATAAAGACGCATACAGACTTATCGTATGAATTATATCTTTGATTTCTTCCGTAATCAACAAAACCTTAAATTTCGTCTTTAAATTTATTGTAAGTTAGATCCGTCTGAAGGCTCATCTCGTCAAATATAACCACAATTTCTTTTTCTTTTGGTGGTAATTTCGAGGTTATTTCCTTAATTTTCTGCATAACATTTCTATTTAAGCCAGGTGACAGACATTTAATTTTAATCCACCTGTGCAATGAAGATGGATGCGGCAAGTGTATCTCAAGTTGATCCCTCAAAATGATGTATCCGGCAGCTGCAATCCCGCCTTGGAATTGTTCTTTCTTACATACATACCCATACGCTCAAGCAAACACCAATTCATGAAAAATTATATAATTTCCTATTGCAGTCGAATGAAAACAAACAGCCAAGTCTTCATACCCCTTCCCGCAAGCCCCTTGCAATTTTTTTTCATATTCCGTTTGCCACTGCCATCAGTTTGTGGTGAGAGAAAAAAAATCTCTTAGTAAACCAAGCAAGAAAGAGCGAAAATAAAAAAGCTTTTTATTACTCCGAAAGCTCGTGTCGGCTGGACGAGTGTCGGCTAGCCGACCAAAAGTCAACCATTTTTTCTGCAGGGATGAGATATCTGTATAGATTTATTACCTGTGGTTTAAGTGTAATTTATCCATCGGCTTCACTTTTATTGACCACCACGATCGTTATGGTGGCTTCTAGAGTTTCGTTTGAAGGGGATTTTGACGTATTTGATCCTCTGACTGACGGAGAAAGGGAGCACCATCTGTACCGAGTCCGCTGTATACTGCTAAGGCTAACTAATCTGTACTCGGATACTCCATTCACAGCTTTTCTATTTTTAAAATACTGGGCTATCAGCCTGGCTGCTTCTCGGTACGTATCGCATGACACCTTTATCCAGCCCAGGAGGGAAAACATGGGTAAGGAAAGAAGGATGTGAGGATGTGAGGATTGGAGTGGGGGAATTGGGGGGTGGGGTGGGGGATGTTGTTTGAGATCATCCTTTAGTTTCAGAGCTCATCTGGAGAATTTCTCAAGAGTTCTGTGGCACAAGAAAAATAAAATACTCCGGCTTTTGTTGCTTAATTGGAATTGAAATATCCCAATTCGAATGTATTCAAATTTCTTTACTCCTTGCATGAAACATCGACGGTATTATGTATATACCACCTCAGCTGTAAACCACCTGCTCCTGCGGATCCTCGATCATAAGTTGTCATCATCAACAGCCTCATTTGGATCTATTTGTTCGTTGTTCGTCGTTCGGGCGATTGAATAAATGGAATGTCGTTCTGATTATTTCTCCGAAATATTTTATTTATTTGCGGGAACTAATTCGGGTTGCTGGTGTTTACAGCCCGAATTTTATTGTTCCAATACAAACTTACAGATGTTCTGTAATTTTCCTTTATTAATGTTTGGAGGTGGAGATCAGTGTCATGATCTCCGAGTTGTGTCTTTCAGTGAACTGTCTGTACAAGGTTTTTAGTCTTGACAGCAGTCTACTTTTATGTCGGTGCACTGTGTCAATAGTTGCGTTGCGGAATAAGTCCTCTTCGTCAGTGTGTTGGTATCGAGGTATCGTTTTGTCCATTGTTCGTTTGATTGTCTCGTCCATTCGTCTTAGATATCTGTCAATCTCGTCATTTGACAGATTTCTGTTGGACGGTGGGTAAAACGAATTCGAGGAGAGTGCTCTAGTTAGTGTTCTGGTGAAGTCCAACGCACCCTACTATAATTGTAGGAATGCCTTTGGGCAAACTCATCTAATTCCACAATTTCGTTGGGAACAGTTATTTCGGTGCTGAGACCGCAATGGTCACTTTCATACACGAAAGTTCATAGACAGTTTTTAGTTTGGTGGTTAGTGCATGTCAGTCGAACAGCAGAAGATCCAAATAGCACCCGTGTCTGGGAAACGACGGACTATCCGTCGCCTTAAGCCCGAGTCGATACATCACACTGTGTTGACCCCAACAATTGAATAGTAGGTTCCCTCTAGTATTTGGTGTATTATTTCCCCAATCACTATATTTGGCGTTGAAATCTCCGCCGATAATAAAATAGTTGTCTTCCAATTCCAGCCTCAGAAATCGAAAAAGTGTCTCGAGCTCTGAGATAAATAAGGTGGATTGAGTAGCCTTAGGTGCATAGGCAGACACCATGTACAACCGCTTTCCACTACGGAGAGGGATATACACGATGCATGCTTCCAGCACCTGGAACCTACGTACTACAAGACTGTATACTCTTTTAAAACGTTTACCTTTTCGTACGAAAATCGCACCGCCACATCCCTGAATGGAGTTGGGTCGGTTTCTCCGTACTATTTTGTATCTTCTGTGCCTCATTTTGTGTCTTTTGGTAAGCTTAGTTTCGCTAACCAAGGCAAGGACCTTCAGAGTTTGCTCCGCCACGTACGTACCCATTACGGCAAAAGGTGCGTTAGGCCAGGCAGCAGCGCGTATACTTGATCCACCCGCGGTCTGTTCAGTTAGATGACGTTGGAGCTGAGCCATCTGCATCTGGATAGAGCAGCAAGACAGCTAGGAATGTCAGGAACTAGTTCCGGTGCTCTGGGCGCTGGGGCCTGAGAAGCATCCTTCGCTTGTTGTACCGTATTTCCCCTACCTGCCGCCATTTTGGCGTAGGTAACATGGGGAGTAACGGCTGGAGTTTGTGAATTTACGGGTGGACGTTTAACTTCCACTTTCTGCTGCCGGGCAAGATTTATTCTTTTAATGTATTGGAATTTGGGACAACCCCGATAATTTGCGGTGTGTCCCGTGTTCCTACATAAAGCACAAGAGAGTTGGCTTTTCTCAGACGCTCCGTCCTTACATAGAGCGCATTCCTCGGACTTGTGGTTCTTTCCACACCTCACGCATCGAGGCTGCATTTCGCAGTTCGACGCGGTGTGCCCGAAGTCGAATTTACGATGTCTGAAGAGAATGATCTAATAATTTCTTGGGTGTTATGTATGGTACGTTGTAATTTTTTTTATACACTAGCTGGCCCGCAGACTTTGTTCTGCCCTGGTGCAATGGGTTTGATTTGATTAAAGTCGTTGTGTAAGAAAGTCTGGAAAGAAGATAAACTATAGGCAAGGGAGCCGAAAAATTGCGGTGTCAATAATCAAGTGCGTAGTAGCGCGAAAATTGCAGTTCATTTGAATGAAGAAACACAAACGGCTTGATGTTTAAAATTTAATGTTGGTAATGGTAATTCAAATTTAAAGTTCGTACATTGAATTCTGAAAATAAAATCTCGGAGTTAAATATGAGACGTCAATGTTGAGATTTTTAAAAGTAACTTCAAAAACAGTAGATTGAAAATAGGATGATAATAAAATATTGGAAACGAAAATTCAAAATGCTTCCACTCTCACTATAATGATTTCATGTAAAACATGTTAACAATAAATACATGTATTTTATATTATAAACATTTTTTATAAGTATGAGACTTTAAACGTATTACAATGTAATAAATGTTGATTAATGATATATTATTTATTTTGAGTTTATCTCAACGCTAAGTCTTGAATAATATTTGTTGTTAGTCCATCAGGAAAAAGATTTAATGATTTTCCAAACACGTGAACACGCCATATATAGTTTTCCGTTAAAAAAACACGGATTTTCTAGATACAATCCGCATATTTTTGTTTATCTTTGGGACTTGTTTATCGTCATCGTAAATACTAAACGTATGGGAAATCGTAAATGTTTGAACTGAGTTGGTGCGTCGGTGGGTATCATTGGAACTCATGGCAGTAGAATATTTTCCCTTTTGAGTTTCCGTTCACCGTAGTATAATATTTCTTATAATTTTTCTCCTAACTAACGTTTCATTTCAAGTCTGGGTGCATTTAATTTTCGAAAGCGTTTTTCTGCTGTTCTGCTTTCACGTACGAACCATACATTTCAATTGTGCCGTGTTGTCGATCAATATTTAATAGTGCTCTTTCTTTTGGCATATTTAAATTATTAATATAATTAATATAAGAAAGCACTAGTCACTTTATACGTCCTCAATTAATATATTGACCAAATTTACACGTATTTCAATATTCGACAAACCGTTTTAAACTTCACAAATTTTGAAAAATATTTTAAATTTCACAAATGGATACTTTAGTCATCTTTTTTTATTGTATTAAATGATTGTTGAGTGTCATATTGTGTAAATATGAATAAAACTTGACTACAGCGCCACCTATCAGATTCTAGCACAGCTATGAACCATCGTCGCGACAAAACAAATATAATGTGGGAATATGACCTCAATCAAAACTTACACGATCACTAACAGACGCACCAACGATTATATCTAATTATTTGTCGAATTGTAGCCCATATAAAAGTTTATACCTATAAAGGCAATCAACTGTTCTTTCTTCAAATTCAGTATTTTATTTTTGGTAGCAGCGAAGAGGTTGCTTTGATACACTATGCTCTCTAATATGGAATTAATGAAAACCAAGAAAGTATCTGTTGGCGTATCGCAATCCGAAAAAAATGCTTCAACTGCTCCAGTGTCACCAGAATATTCTGACAAGTTAGTTTGCTTATTGCATTTTTCCACTTTCGGTCTACTTCAAGTGTTTTCCGTTAAGTTTGTCTGGTAGCTACCATAGTGTCTGGTATTGAAGCAGCAACATTCACATCAGGGCTTGATGTGGCTGTTACCTGTTGAAGGTTGAATAATTGCTGTCTTTTTTTCTTCCAAGGTCGATAGCTGGTTGAGCTCTCTTTCCAATGCTTCTTCGAGAATTTTATCGAGATTCCGTCAATGGTTGTGGTTGAAGGTCTCCTTGATTCTCGCCAGCGGACACTTCTACATCAGATCCTGGGTTACATTCTGGAAGGTCTTCTAGAAGATAGGCTTCGATCAGCGCGATATTATTCTACATATCGCGCATCGTAAGACCTTTCAAATAAAAACAATCCCAAAGTCCCTGACAGTACTTTGCAGTCCCCAGCAGATTTTCATAATATTAGAATAGAAATAACTGGAAATATGTGTAAAACTCGTAAAAATACTTTTATCGATAAGGCTAACAAACTAATTCTAAAAGAAAATTATATATATAATATATTTTTAAGATTTTCGCACTTCACTTACTCCGCCGTTTGTTCAAGTCTCAACTTGCAAGCTTCACAGATTGTTTACTTTTCGCCAGAATTTAAACAACGTGCTATCATTGCCTTGCCAAACGGTACTTTTAAGGATCGACAATGATAATTGTCCATTATGCGGTCAGGTGTTTGAAATATTTGCCGGAAAACTAGGCGGTACGAATTAGTACCGTCAGATAGGAAGGGGTTAACATGATCACTCACTGACAGCTGTCAATGTATGTGTGTATGCTCTACAACGTATACAACAGTATTGTTGTTGTTTTTTTTTATTATGTACAGAATCAGATGTTGATACTCGTATAAAAAGTCATAACTCATGAACACGTTGACCAATTTCATTCAAACTATCTACACGACCATACAAATAAACCCTAAAAATTTTATCGAATTCGGTTTAACCGTTCGTGAGTTATAAAGTCACAACGCACTTGCAACAATTTTTTATATATATAGTTTGAGGCTCCTGTGCCACTCGGTTTAATGGCAGAGTTAAAAGCAAGATGAATATCGAAAATGTTGGAGAAAATGGGTAGTACATGAAAGAGAGTTCAGAGTGAAGCCGTTAAAAAGTTCTCTATGAGCTGATGATGCTTATGCAATTATTCGGTTGTGTTTTTTGTACAAAGTTCGCAGTATTCCTCTTTCCAGCGTAGGATATCGTGTTGTAAGTGTATGAGTTTAAGTGATAGTCGCTCTGAAATATTCGCTTTCGATTTCAGTTTGCTTCTCTCTAATGTGTCATAGATACTTTAAATAAGCATTGTGCTTTGATTCATCAGGTTTAATGGTATTTGGTCTGTATGTACTGTTTCTTTAATTCAAATAATTATCCCTGCATTACAATCTCTTCATATGCTTAATCGTTTCGTAATCTATATTTTATTATTGGGAGAGGTGTTTATTTTTCCATCTCCTTTGATCGTCGATATCACGAGCTAACCTCATCTTTTTCTTAACGTTTTTAGCATTTTTTTAATGGCACACTAACAATATCAGCACTGGTCCTTTGCGTTTTCTGGTTTTCACCCTATCGTTCTATATTTTTCATTACTATTTAAATCATCTACAATATATCCGAAGCTGTTTGTCGCCTCTTGGTCAAGCAGTTAAACCGTACGAGCCTTTATCCTTCACCCTCCGATCCTCCCAATCCTTCAAACTACTTGGGCTTCTGATTGATGGACCTGAAACCTTTAGAAACTTGGTACCCATCTCACAAGCTAGCCAAAGGTGTGGTTCCTGGAAGATTTACATCAACCCGAACTCTAAGCAGCGTTTATGGCAGCGAGACATGCATATTATCTACTTCCACAAGAATTATTCAAGCTCCAGAGGTTTCAAAAGTATATTGAAAATTCAAGCGACGTTATGTTAAAGCCCTCCCAGCGTAATCAGGTATTTATGCTATCGGGTGTCGTGTTCCTTTTGAACTCAATGGAAAAAAGTATTGCCTTCTGGCAAAGGGAGGGATAATACGAATTCTCTGCCAATTTTTTAAATGATTAGTCAGACCCTAGTTCGTTCCCCAAAAAATTTGCTTAGGGCAATTTCGAAAAAATCGATTTCGGACACACTCGATCGGAAATAGTAACATTTAAGTTCCCCCATCCTATTGTTAGTTCAGAAGATATTTCTATCCAGGTCAGAACTACATATTTACACATTTTATATACACCAAAGCAAAACGTGAGTGTAGGATTTCTTGCTTGCCACACGTTAGACAATTCACCGCCATAAGCCCGGCATCATTGATATGGTATTCTTGTATCCACTCGGACATTGTGACATCAATGCATGCAGCATGCAACACATTTGCTTTGCATTTGGCAGCAACATCATTGGCCATTCTACCACACCATCAACAACTGCTACCGCTTCTGCGGAGCACTGTTGTACACATAGGTCACGTGCTTAACACATCCATCCTGAACATGATACACGTTCCCCCATGCCTACATACTCGTACGTACATATATGCCACTTCAATAAGTCCTTCCGATTTCTGTACTCCTGTCTCATAATACAAAAAAAAAGCGCCGGAATATGGGATGAGGAACAGCCTACCATAAGGATCTCTATAGAGATGCTTATTTAGGTATAGGTAATATGTAAACGATGGCCAAAAGCTACTTACTCATACCATGCAAGTACGAATACCGATCCATTCTCCTTCCAAAGGTTCGTCCCGTTTTTTTCTGATTCGTTCCCTTTCCATTCATCTACCTCTCTAGTAACTTTATGTGTTCTGATGATTGGACTTTTTGTTGTTTGTGCATGCATCCTTTCGCGGGACATAAGGTTCTTCGCATACCTTATTATGTAATGGAAGACAGAAGAGAAGCTGGAGTTCGCCGCTGAAGTAATGTCCTGTTGCTATGTTGTGACTGGGTATTTAAACGTACTTATGCAATGTGTACATACATTTTCCGTTTCTCGCTGACACTATTGTTTGAACGTGTTCAGCATTAGACATCGTCAGAAGCACAAATACAACACATTACACCCATTTAGTTCTATACTTGAACGAGTACACTCTATAGAAGCTTCGCCGTAACATACTTGGTATACCAAGGTGTTTCCAGAAGGGACGATCGATTCTTACACTGCTTGCTGTAATGCCACACTTTCTATAGCATGTCGTTCTTGCTGGTGAGCTTGTTGTTGGTTGTGCTTCCTGCCGCACGGACAAAACAGAACGAGGAAGAAATTATTTTTTTGTTCGCCTTTAAGTTTTTTATTTTTGCCCTCCTAACTTAGGATAAAGGTGTATTCGAAGGATTCTAACATCAATTGGGCGGTACAAGTATATATACATAAGTACGGGATAAATAAAAATTTCGTATTTTACCCTCGTCTTGGGGTATCTTACGGATACCTTCGCGAGAAGGTCTTGAGCTCTTCGCTTATTGGAAACTGTAAATTGCATGATTGAATTTATATGTCCCACCTTTTCCTCCATCCTGACACTCGATTAATGTGCACAAACAACAATTTTGCCGTGAAATTTATTGTTGGCACTTTTCAAAAATACTTAAGGTGAAACAAGGGAGGCACAGTAGGTTGGGGATTTCGTAGAGAAATTGTTCCATTACAGGAGAATGCGACCAGAAACCTAGGTTGTCACTGTCAAATATTCATTTTATAAAAGCGATGTACATATCACTGCAGTTGATTTGGTCTTTTCACTTTACGTCATTGTCATGCTCCAGTTATTCACATGAATGTCCTCTGACAAATGTATTTCGCCTTTCTTTCATCCTAAATTCGGGGAAAAAAGAACCCCAACACATATCAATGAACTGTATTTTTTGAAAAAAAAAAAACAATGGAAAAAAAAAGAAAGAAAGCTCAACCAAACATGGAAGGCTGACATGGTTCTCATTGTCCTGGTAGTGGCAGCGACGAGGTTAAAGGGAAGCGTTGTGTTGTATTGCTTGCTTGTGTTACGAGCTATACGAGTATAACCAACACCCAAAGTAAACACCGTTCTCGTCAGGAGAAACAATGACTAAATCAAGGAAAACAATGATATTTGCAGAAAAAGAAGACTTCAGTAGTAGAAATCGAGACAGAGTGAAGACTTGACAGACTTGACTTTTAATCCGCCATGGATTCACTCGTGCTACTTTTTTCTTTATTTCTTTGTTTCATTTTATTTTTATTTTTTTTCGTTATAATGTGTCCTACATTTGCAGATATATATACATATTTATACAAACATATGTACCTATACATATGATTGCTGTAATGATTGTTATCCTTGTCACAAAGAGAGCTTACGTGTACACATAAGGATGGGGATGTAGTTTCGGAATTTGTATGTCAGGTAAGGCCCATAGTATTAGTAGCAACGGAGGTCATTGAATTTCACAAGACTACAAGATAAACTTAAGATGAGCCTAATAAGCAAACACCATGAAGTGCAATAGGGTTAAGGGTCCTTTAAAATGATAGGTATTTTTATAGACAAGATGTAGTGTTTCCGATTGGCGTAAATGTCAAACTAGCATCAGGTTTTGAAGTGTCTATGTTTTTTTGTTTTCTTGATTAGATTTCCACCTCAACTATAATTTCAAAACGTGGAATATTATTTCCGAAATAAATTTTCAGATACACAAACGAGCACTTCTTCACTTTTATGGACCATCTGAAATTGTTACTGATCGTGTTTTGAGTTTCTTTGTTTCGATTTAATTCTACATGACAAGAATTAGTCCAGTGCGGTCCGAACAAAATATTGCCGTATTGGTGTCAATGTTAATGACGACCGGAATTTGTCAGTTCGCAGACGTGGAAGGGAGCTTGGGCTTTATCAATCTACGACTTGGGATATTTATCGAAGGGATCTTAGCATATCATCATACAAGATCTAATTGGGGCTATAATAACTTATTTGAAGTGATCCAACTTCTTAATTTTTATTAAAATTGGTTGTAGACAATATACGCGGGCTAGAAGTAAACACTACTTTGCTTACGTTCATGCCTGTAAATACTGGGTAGCTGGTTTAAAACTTTGCCCCTGGATCACTCAAACCTGAAACTGCCTGTGCACGAAATAGTATCATAATTTTTCTCTCACCGTGGTCTTGCAGCTTGTAGCTTAACAAATTTCACAATAATGTGATCTATCTTCAATTAAACTTCATGAGATTCCAATTCAATCTCCTCATACACACTTATTTATTTATAGAAGCCCCAAACTGAACCGCAACTCGAATTTGTACGAGTTTGATATGCTGTCTGATTCTATTAGCTGCGTCAAACAATTTACCACTTGGAAATAAGCCCAGGTGAACACCTTGACTTGATAGTCATACCGCCAACATCCTCGTTTTGTTTTTAACTTTTCAGCCTCTCAGTTACACCCTTGATGCGTTCTCCGCTCTAGGTTCGTCGACCAAAAATTGAGGCAAAAAATATTGCCATGTCCCAAAGGTCGTAAAAACTTTTGGTAGTTTGTCAAAAACGTTAGAAACCCTGCCTCATCTTCCATTCCAACGCAGCACATTGGACAAGGCAGATCTGCTTACTACGCCTTTTGTAATAAGCTCAACACTTCCGGATTTTGTCTTGTTTACAATTGAGCGTGTCGAATTTTCATTATGACGAATCTAATTTCGCACTCGTGTAGTAGCAAGACCACTTAAAGATCTTAATGTACAGAAATCCGCTGGTCCAGATGGTATTTCTCCTCTTATTTGTTCTTCCATGCTGGTGAAACATTGTTCAAGCATCTTACTCCAATCAGTCCTACTGTAAAGGACTCGGAAAGAGTAGATTAAACATAGCTTTTCCCGAGACCTTCTCTAAAAAAGGCGAATCCTCTTCTCTCTCTTCCTACTAACCTATTGCACTTAAGTCCCATCTTTCCAAATCATGCGAATGCTGACAACGAAATATCTCGAAACACGAAAACTGGTTTGATAGCATTTTTCACGAAAACATGAACCAAAGTCTATACCTGATGAAAGTAGGCTTTTGAGATTTGACAGAATTTAGAATTAGACGGTTTTGTTGAAAATATTGTATATGCATTTGGATCGATGAACCTCTTCGTCAATGGATTAGAAATTACCTTTCGAAACGATGAATTCTTTTTGCACTGTTTTCTCTTTTTCGGTTTTCCGTCTTTCCTTCCTCCCTAATTTTCCGACGCCCTGTAAATAAACATTTTAGGAGACACCAAATCCATTGAATGCGCATCAATTATAAAAAGAGGATATGTCCTACTTACTGTTATAAAAATGCGGCAAGAGTCAGTGTTATGGCATATATAATAATAGTGAACGGTACAGAGAGATGATCAACGAATACTTTTTTCCAAATTGGATAGACAAAATAAGTTTTGTAATAGGCAGTCGCGGTGTTGGTATGCCCCTGATAAAAAAAAATATTTTTCAACTATAATTTTTCGCCAGTGTCGTGTACTTTATTTAAAGTTTATTTCTTAGAGACGCTCTTAAAAGAGCACTTTGTATGCTTTATTGGATTTCCTTCCTGTAGAGTTGATGCTCGACTTCACAGAATGAACAGTATCGAATGAGAGCGTGGTTCCTTTGTATAAACGGATTATTAACAGTGTAAGACCTAAAATGGCTTAAACGATACTGAAATGACTGCATTATTCACATCCTACCTATCATATTCAGAGCTCAGGTCATTTGAATAATATTCGGCATGTAGCCAAGATTTTGAATTAGATTAAGTGTCAGGAGGGCGACCCAAAAGCTATTAGTGGTGTACTAACACTATTTTCTAAAATTCTGTTGTGTAGAGATAAGCAATCTAAATAATTTATTCATCAATATCCCAAACAAACAAATTTCAAAGACCTAATGGATATAGAGACCATGTGGAACGCTCGGACCCTTAACAAAGTACATCCAGTAATTAGGAGAAAGTCTAAGCTACTTTAAAGTCGACGTCGCTGTAATCCGTATCCGTGGACGTATAAAAAAGACAAATCACGATTAGACACATATACACTTTACCAATGAGAAGCTAAGCAAGCGATATTCACTTAGAGTCCAATATGACTTCTTCTCCTTTAATCAGCCGTTGAAACTTGTTACGCCTATAATAACAACTAGTCCTATATATTTCTGCATTGCTTCCTTCTCGCTTGTAGAGTTGGCTAAATTTGCAGACCTTTGAACCGTTCTACAGGCCACTCTATATTGCATTACCTCGTGGCGACATCAACGTCACAATTTGCTTGATAGTTTATGAAGAGCATAAGTATTTGTGCATTTCGGCGCGACGATTTCTCTAAAAAGAGTGATCAGAGATCAATTTGAAAATTCGGAAAAATGCCAATGACGATGTTAGCTCGAAGGACGCAATTTATTATTCGCAACCCATTTATTATTTTATTTATAGTTTTCTAAACAGATGTGAAGTGGCTGCTTCAGATAGTGTTGACAAAAAGAAGACCATTCCGTCTGTTGGGGAATCAGAAAGCTTTATTGATGTGGTTGGTTTGCAGCGAATTCGACTTTGATCAATGTGTTATATGAATGCGAGCTAAAGAAGGTAAAATTATTCCTCACTGAAGAGCAGTCGGGGAAAAACACATCAAATAAAATAAGCTAATAAACGTCGAATTACAATAAAGGTTTAGTTCTTCTATTTGGAAATTTTCTTAATTTCCCAACATAACGAATGGTCCTTCTCGGTCGGATTTTATAACATTAAAATCAAATATAAATCGGAGTATCAGAATTATGTTGTTTCAATCGTTCGGTGATCAACCAAACTGTTGTAAATCATACATTAGAAAAATGTTACAAGCGGTAGAAGTTAGAATGTAGAATTCCATAATTTTCTGGATTCTATAAGGATTGGTCCTTATTTAGTGATTTATTTAAAGGCTCCATTAGATTGCAAAACCTAATTGACAAATACGATGAAATTTCAATATCTTAAATCATTTTTGCGTGATCAAGCCGCAGACCTTGTATCTCATACATATATCCGTTTGCGATCAAAATTAGAGTCAAGCTTGGCAGCGGCTCGAAACCCACTACGATCGGCAAATTGTGAATTCATTTATGCAAATCTTTATAAGTATTCCCTCCTATAAAATCACGGATCTTAAAATTTTTTGAAGAATCTCCAATGAAGCTGACGAGGTAGTAAGAAGCTTAGAGGCTATGAATCGAAGCGAAAGATATTCATGGTTGATATTAAATAAAGTTAATCCATATATGTATGTTACTCGTCATGCATGGCCAGAATCCAACGTTGATAATACAAAACTCACAATCACCTCAATCTTGACATTTTTTAATACGCGTAGCGAAGCGTTGAAACTAAGCTGCAATAGTAATCGATCGAAAAACCTCGGAAAGGTCCAGCACTCGATTTGTACATTTGTTGCTAAATCGGTTGAGAATGCTACTCAGAGCTCATCGAAGTGCATATTTTGCAATACCAATCATTTACTTTTCCAGTGCCAACAATTCCGGGAAATGGATCATGCGTCACGGCGTCAATACGTTAATCAAAATAATCTATGCTTTAACTTAAACATATCGCAACCTTCTTCGTCCTGACACTCAATCTCATAGACACTCAATCCTCATCGTCAAACTTCTCGCCATCTTACTCGTCATCGCCTCATACTTCGTCAATCCAATCATCGCATAACCCTTTACCAACTCAATACTCAGCCGCTAATACATCGCAAACACTCTCATATTCTATCAATGTCGGTACTTCACAAAATCATTCGCTTGCCTTTATTCCTACTGCGGTTGTTAATGTTTTGTATGTTCAAATTCAAGATCAAGCTTAATTATCATATCATATCGGAAAGTTGTGTTCGTTGTCTCAGTCTTAGCAGAAAATCAGCAAATCTAGCAATCTGTGGAATATCATCATCTGATGGTGGAAAAACTCGCCGTATTTGTAAAACACAGATTCATCTGATAGCATCAATGTTAGAGCGTATATATTCTATATATTAACTTCGTTGCTTCCTGCACGTTTACTCTATGGTCCAACATTGATCAAGATAAAGTCGTTAACCTTAATAGATCCGTCATTTGATATAACCTCAGTTATTGATATCTTGTTAGGAACTGACCAATTTTGGAACGTAATCACAAGAAACAAGCTCTTAGGAGATAATGGTTTTCCCATTGCACAGTCTTCAATCTTTGGTGGATAGTCATAGGTTCGAATTCTGGTAGTTTCAATCGAGTTTTTTCATTTAACAGCATAATCAACATTGACAACATCTTAAAGCTATTTTGTGAATTGGACGAGACACCATCAGCAGTCAAAGGTTCTTCAGCAGAGGATAAGCCTGTTGAAGCACACTTTCGATTGACAGTCAGCAGATGTGGTGATGACAGATACTGCGTTCATCATCCATTTAGGGTTGATGAGCCAGTATTGGACAACACATATAAAGGGGATTTGTCACGAATGATATCAGTTGAACGTCGGGTTAAGGATGCGTAAATACTTGCGACTAGGGCATATTATACATTACATTTACCTCATCAGCCTGTCGTCGCGTGCGCCGGTGATAAATTCAGGGTTGTATTCGATGGTTTCTTCCAAGATTCTATGGGAAGATCTCTCAATGATCAATTATTGTACATATGGGACCTAGCATTCAAAGAAATCTCATTGCAGTTTGTCTTCGATTTCGTCTGCATTGTTTTGTATTTTCTGCCGATATTATTAAAATGTTCAGGCAAATTTGAAACTCAACATTCAACGGTATGAATTTTACAGTTATTGGCGATGGACTATGCTGAGAAGTTTCCCCTGGTTTTGGAAATTCTCTTGAATGATTTTTATGTGTACGACGTCCTTACAGGAGCAGATACTGTGTTAGATCTGATGAGAAAAAGAGATGAATTAAGACAGCTACGAGTACTTTGCTTAGTTAGCTTACAGCTCAGCAAATAGATTTCTAACTCATCAGCTTTGGGAAATTCGTTGTCCCTTAATGAAATCAATATGACCTCGCAATTTTAAGGAACTTCTAGTTCTGTATCGAAGGTATTAGGAATATTTTGGAACCCGCATGAAGACAACTTATTGTTTAAAGTCAACTTAGCCGAAGTTAATTGAGCGACTAAAGGACAGATTCTCTCCGATGTGGCGTGAATCTTTGACCTCCTCGGATTGCTGGAACCCATTGTCATATCCTTTAAAATTCTCTGATGTTTCTGTTAAGGCATACGCAGCAGTGGGGTATTGTAGGTATCCAGAGGGAAGTGGAAATTATCGTGTTGCATTGATGTCAGCTTGTGGTGCGTTGCTATTGGCTGGATTGCTGAGCTCTATTAAGTCAGCTCTGCAAATCACAAATTTTTAACTGTATGCAAGGTGTGACTCGAGCATAGTTTTAGCATGGCTATAATCGCCACCCTCGCAGCTTAAAACCTTTATGGTAAACAGAAATGATTGACATATTATCTCGACATATTTGGAGACATGTATCGTCGAAGGAAAACACTGCGAATTGCGCCTCACGAGATATGCTGTCGTCACAACTACAGATCTTTCATCTTTGGTGGAATGGACCTGCTTATTTAAGTTTGGAATTTGATGTGGTGGAAGAATCTATTAATCTATCTACATGGTACACTGCAATCACCGGAGGTTATGTCGGAAACAAGAATTCAATCCTTTGCTACTAACATCTTACTAAATAAATTTGAAAAACATTTCCTAGATCGATTGCTTAACCAATTCTTCAGTTGGGGAAAATTAGTGCGTGTTATTGCTTTTATACATCGATTTGTAGCAAACCGTAAACGGGGACAACCAGGCATTTTAGCGTGGGACTTTCTTTCGTAGAATTGGAAAACGCTCGTCACATTTGTTTACGCTTGGCACAAACTTCATATTGATTTTGGCACTCAGCATTCCATTATTCTTCCAAAGCAAAGAAAAATTACAAAACTAATTATGTTGTACGAAGATAATCGAAAGTTGCATCCGGGAGTAGATGCGCTTTTTGTAATACTTCCTCAGACTTATTGGATTCTAGGATGCAGAAATCTCGTAAGAAAAACCACATATGAGTGCATGAAATGTTTTCCAACTAGTCAACATTTTATGACAAGTCTTCTATTAGAGAGAGTCGCTTAAGCATATCATTTCGAAAATACGGAATGCGATTACGCATGACCAATCACTTTAAAACTGTATCACGGACGTAATCCTCTCAAAACAAAAGGATATATCTGCGTATTTGTATGCCTTGCTACGAAGGCAATGCACCTGGAGTTGGCGTCAGATCTCTCAACATAAGGTTTTTTAGCAGCATTTGGTCGGTTTATTTCCAGTCGGGACAAATGCTCGAATGTTTTTAGCGACAACGGAACCAATTTTAAGGGAGCTTCACGCGTAATTAATGACTTAAATTTAACTCCTCATTTTCTCATAGGCCGGTCTTATCCGACTCTGCTTGAAGGTAACTTACTGCATGTCCCAATTAACCGCTTGACGTACTGGGAAATGACGAAAAATATTTTCCAAGGATTTTGGAAAAGATGGCACAAAGAATACCTTACCTCTGTTCAACAACGCCCCAAATGGAACCAACAGTGACGAAACTTTCAACGCCGGAGATATGGTAGTCATCAAGATCGATAACATGCCACCCGCTAAATGGCGGTTAGGCAGGATGACTCAAGTTCATCCCGGAGACGATGGCATGGTCAGAGTACTGACGCTGCAAACGTCGAATGGAGCATTGAAATGTCCTATCTGCGCAAAATTTCTTCACTACTTGTATCCTGAATCACGGTTCCGGGGGCCCAGAATGTTGGGGAACCAGAAAGTATTATTCATGTGACTCTGATCAATGTTTTATATGAATACGAGCGGAAAAAGGTATAATTGTCAGTCATAGAAGAGCAGTCGGGAAAAACACATCAAATAAAATAAGCTAATAAACGTCGAATTACAACAAGGCTTTAGTTCTTTTATTTTGAAATTTTCTTTAAATTTTCTCCACTGATTAGGCTTATGATCGAGTCGCATATTTGCAATAAATCGCGAGCTATTAAAATCTAAGATTTTCAATTGCCACCTATACATACTCGTACTTCGGAGGTTATGTGAACGGACTCGACTGCATTCGGGTGCTGATGACTGCGTTCATTTTATTCTTTGCTAACTTCTGCTTTTATAGAATCGGGCGACTCTTTTTATGCGTGACTGCTCAAATATTCTTCGTTAAAAATGCATTAAAGTACACTTCCCATCACTGCAAATTTCGTTGTTCCAAGTAGGAGTTCCAGATTGTATTCAATATATTGCTTCGATTGAATCTCTTTTGCGTTTTTTTTTTGGTTGTACCGCAGTCTTAAAAATATTAGCTCATCTCATCGTATTTCTACGGTACACTCCTTCTATTGCAGTTTACTTCCTTATAGGGTGACAGAGTACGATTTCTAACTATTATTTTCTTTACATTTTTTGTGCAAATTCGTAAACTAACTCAAGACTGACTTCATCGGTTTCGCTATTTTCGATGTACTCGTATTTAGTTCACGGTTGAAAGGCTTGTCTTTTATAACATGAGGCCATATTCGTATCATCGTTCCACAACAATGCTCCTTTTTGGAGGTAAATTCGGACATTGAAAATACCGAGCAGAATTTTTCCAGGTTAAAAGGTTGACTCTTTCCTTATTTACTCGTAGGAATTGCCAGTGTTCCATTGGCTTGGAAAAAAACAAACAGTCAACAAAAGCCAATGCTGATCTGTTACCGATCATTTTAAAATATTTTTGTCACCATTTCAGGTTATTTCAGCGTAAGTTGTACCTAATCTAGTTGGATTCTAGGTGGGTGTGGTGCCCATTGCTGCAGTATGGAATCGAGTGGCCATTACAAAACCATAATAAATGATTGTCAAGTAAAATATAAATTAAGAACATTTAGTGGTGAAATCATATCTGTTTTAGGAAAGTGTAATCTAGACGTTAAATTCATCAAGTCCATAAGCGTTTTTAAATTAGAATTTATTGTCACGAATCTTAAAACAAATACCATTATAGGATTAGATGATTGCTCGCGTCTTGGATTTATCAATTTTGATTCAACCATTAAGTCTTCTCCTCATAAGGGAGGTAAGTTGCATGTTAATCATAATCCCAGTGACTGTTCATATCTGTTCGAAGAGTATAAAAATGGGTTTCATCACTTAGGTTGCGTGCATATGAAGTGTCATTGAATGTTGGATAATGTTGCACCTAGTATAGATCCGCCACGTAAAATTCCTTTTAAATTGGATAAACTATTAAAAACAGAGTTGGAAAAATGGAAGCAGTTGGAGTACATGGCGGAGCAAACCCTGAAGGTCCTTGCAGTGAATGTTAATTCACTGATTGGGTTCGAACGACGAGCCGAAGTCTTTAAGTTGCTTAAAGAACAAGCCCCTGATTTGCTTTTGGTTAGCGAAACTAAGCTTACCAAGATACACAAAATGAGGCACAGAAGATACAAATAGTACGGAGAAACCGACCCAACTCCACTAAGTGAGGAGGCGTTGCGATCTTTGTAAGAAAAGGACTGCGTTTCAAAAGAGTATACAGCCGTGTAGTACGTAGGTTCCAGGTGCTGGAAGCATGCATCGTGTATATCCCTCTCCGTAGAGGAAAGCGGTTGTACATGGTGTCTGTTTATGCACCTAAGGCTACTTATTCCACCTTATTTATCTCAGATCTCGAGACACTTTTTCCATTCCTAAGACTGGAATTGGAGGAGAACTACTTTATTATCAACGCCAAACATAGTGATTGGGGAAATAATACTCCAAATACTAGAGGGAACCTACTATTCAATTGGTGGGGTCAGCACAGTATAATGTATCGACTCAGCCTTAAGGCGACGGATAGTCCGTCGTTTCCTAGACACGGGTCTTATTTGGATCTCCTGCTGTTCGACACACGAATGCACCTGACATGCACAAACCAATAAACCATAAACTGTCTACGCACTTTTGTGTATGACAGTGACCATTGCGGACTCAGTACCGAAATAACCGTTCCGAACGAAGCTGCGGAATTGGACGAGTTTGTTCAAAGGCATGCCTACAACTATAGTAGGGTGCGTTGGACACACTTCTCCAAAACACTCACGAGAGCACTCTCCTCGAATTCGCTCTACCCACCGTCCAATAGAAATCTGTCAAACGAGGAGATTGACAGGTATCTAAAACTGATGGACGAGACAATTAAACGAATAATGGACAAAACGATACCTCGGTATCAATACACTGACAACGAAGAGTTATTTCGCAACGCAACCATTGACGTACTGCACCGACATTAAAGTAGACTGCTGTCAAAGCTAAAAACCTTGTACAGACAGTTTACTGACAGACATAACCCGGAGATCATGACACTGAAATCGTCGATCAAAAACCTCCAAGTATTAATAAAATAAAAATATATAAGGCGAATGACATCATTGGCCCAAACCACGACCTGGAAAATCGAGTCCTTGTGCACAATTTCTACCTTCGAAATGAAATAGTGAATTGGCGATTCGAGAGTTCGGGTTTCACCCAGTTCAGTGACGAGAATATGGCAAATAATGTCATCACCAATGAAATGGTACTACCACCGTTCACTTCGAAGGCAGAACTCCAAACGATCTTCGAATCGCTTAGAGGTAAGAAATCAGTCTGAACCGATGAAATACCGAACATTGTGCTTCGACATCTCCCACTAGAAGCGGTGGACATTTATACCACCCTGTTTAATAATGCAATGAATAATGCACATTATCCAGCGCATTGGAAAACTGCGGTGGTACATCCCATCCCCAAAAGTGATAAGGACACTTCAAATCCGGCGAATCTCCGGTTGATCAGTAAGGTTTTCGAGAAGGTGATCAATAGAGTCGTCACTAAGTGGGTTGAGGACAAACATGTCGTTCCGGATAAACAGTTCAGTTTCAAGGCGGGCATGATGTTATTCATGCTGCGTCTAAACTGGTTTCCGATATCCAATGGAACAAAGGCAAAAATCAGTGCACTGGTGCCTGCCTGATTGACTTGGAAATTGCTTGTCGAAATGTAGTCAGATACCTTGGGATCTGGCTATATCAATATCTGTATTTTAACAAACATATAGATGTTGCTCTGGCCAGAGTCAGAGGTGCTTTTGCTCTTACAAAGAGACTGTTTTATAACAGCCAACTCGATGCGAGGGTGAAGGTGATCTGCTATATGGCCCTTATCAGGCCTATGCTTGTGTTTGGATGTCCCATGTGGTTCAACGTAAGAGCAAGTTTATTGGAAAAGATTCGGGTGTGTGAGAGGGCTTGTCTTAGGAGTTGTCTTCTCTTATACAGACCACTAGAGTTTGAGTACATAAAATTCTATCCTAATGAGGTCTTGTACAATAGGGCGAACCTAATAAGAGTGGACAATTTCGTAATTAAGTTGACTCGAAGGCACATTGCAAGAGCAATGACCTCATCGAAGAACCTGGTCTTCGGGGCTTACTACGGCAATTATATGTATCATGAGAGAGTTCGGTTTGACGGCTTTGTTCCTACAGAAGCGTTCCTCTACCTAGATATGAAAGGTCTGATCCAGGACAGTTTGGCGGTGCCGCTAATCTTCCACGTCGCTCGAACAGCTACGGACAGACGACTCAACTACGACAGAGACGTCACACATGGCAGTGCGGAGCGTCTCCGGTTTAGTAGGTCGGTAGGGAGTCGCGACATAACGGATGTTGCTCGGCAGCACCAACAATTCTGGCGGCTAGATGAATGAGGGGAAATTTCTTCGTCGAATTCCTCTAGTACAATATAACTTCACTCGGAAGCAAAGTCGGTTAACCTAATTTTTTAGTCATGGCCTTCGTACATAGATTTAAGTAGGATTAGGGTAGATATAAGAGAAAAAAATAAAAATAAATACAAAAAAATATTTAAAAAAAATGCAAAAATAAAAAAAATGCAAAAAAAATTTTATTTAAGAACTTAGATGGGTAACAGCTTATCTAAAGAAGGGGTAACATATCTACGAAAAAAAAAATTGTATGATATATACAATAAAATAAGTTAGTTTAAGTAAGTTAGGATTTATTTATATGTAGATAGTTTATAAGGTTTAGTTTTTAAGATTTTATAAAAAAAAGTCCGTATACTAAGTTTTTGCATTAAATAAAATTGTTTTCTTAGTTTTATTTTAAATAAATATAGAAAAAAATGTAATCGTACGAAACGTCGAAAGACATTGATTAAGTATTATGTTTAATTTAGAGTGCCAGTAAGTTAGAATAAGATAATTTTAAGTTAATTAAGCTAATTTTTAAACATTGTTTTTGTATAGCGTGTAAGTATTAATGAATTCAAAATAATAAAAATGCATTTAAAATGAATGAAATGAAATGAAATGTTAACGGCGTCGTTCAGTGAATAGTGGGACACGGGCTCGAGCCCAGGCCAATCTTGGAACTTTTTGTTATTTTTTTTTTCCGCAAAGTGTGGTTATTAAACAAATACAAAAACTCATTAAGCAAATTACGTGATGGATGGTGGAGAGCGCTCCGCTCTTCCCATAACGGGAGTGGGAAAAGGCAAAAATAGTGTTGCCGGTGCCGTGGCGAAAGCCATTAAAAAGAGGAGGAGTTTGAAAACCCTTCCTAATCTCACAAAAAAAACGAATAAATGCCGTTTTAACGGCTGATGAGATTCATTATGAGGGGGGCAATAATAACTTTGACACTCTTTAGCGGCATCCGAGTCGGAAGATGAGGATGAGTAAATAAATGACATAAGCAGCAGCACACAAAAGCTGGAAGAAAAAGTTCTTGCTATTAAGCAAAAAGAAGCAGCACGCAGGCAGAGTGAGCAATTGGAAGTAGCGAGCTCCCAACAAAAAAAACAGCAGCAGCAGAAACAACAACTGCAGCAAACAAAACAGCAGCAGCAGCAGATACAGCAACGGCTGCAAAAACAACACCTGATACCACAGTAGCTGAAAAAAAGCAGCAGCAGCAACAACAACAGCAGGAGCAGCAACAACAACAGCAAGAGCAGCAACAACAACAGCAAGAGCAGCAACAACAACAACAGCAGCAGAAGAAGAAGGAGAAGGTGCCTCCTATCAATACCTATAAATTAGAGGTAAGTGCAACCAAGGACCTGTGTAAGTTGGTCATTGGTAACAATTTTAACATTAAGGGATTGGGGAACGATCGTTAGTTAGTTTTTTAGTTTTATATGCATTTTATTTTCTTAACACTAACTCTTAATTTCTAACAAAAAATGCTTAAATGCTAGCTTACAATTACTTAATAATCTTACACTAACTTACTGGCCCCACACAGGCACTCTAAGCTACTCTAAATTCTTATAACTATGTCTTTCGACTTCATTTACATTTTCTTAGAACTATTTATTTTGTATACTTAAAGCTAAGAAAAAAATTTGTTAACAAAACTTAGCATATGGACATAATTTTTTATTTTTAATAAAAACTTAGTATCTAACTTAAAATAAACCTTAGCCTACCTAAACTAACTGTACAATACACACATAAACACACATAGACGTTATACACAATCATATACATATATCAGTATACACCTTTGTATACACTGATATATGTATATGTTTCTTAAATGCTAACCTAAACCTATGTAAGCCGGCCATCGCTGTTTACAGAAAAAACAGATTGGTCAGCTCTGCCTCATTAGTGAGGCTGGTCCGTAATTGACGGAAACGACGACGAATCATCTTCTCCATCATTCAACCACCAGAAATGCTGGTGCTGCCGAACGACATCCCTCTTATCGCGATTCCCCACCGCCCTACTGAACCTGAGGCGATCCACACTGCCGTGTGCGACGTCTCTGTCGTAGTTGAGTCGCCTGTCCCCAGCTGTCCGAGCGACATGGAAGATTAACGGCACCGCTGATCTATCCTGGATCAACCCTTTCTGATCTAGGTAGAGGAATGCTTCCGGTGGAACGAAGCCGTCAGAGCGCACACTCTCGTGGTAAAGGTAATTGGGGTAATAAGCCCCAGATATCAGGTTATTCGTCGACGTCATTGCTCTTGCAATGTGCCTTCGAGTCAGCTTAATTACGAAGTTGTCCACTCGTATTAGGTTCGCCCTGTTGTAAAGGACCTCATTAGGATACAATTTTTTGTACTCCGACTCTGGTGTTCTATACAAGCGAAGACAGGCCCTAAGGCAAGCCCTCTCAAACACCCGAATCTTTTCCATTAAGCTTGCTCGTACATTGAACCACACGGGACAACCAAATACCAGCATGGGCCTAATAAGGGCCATGTAGCAGATTACCTTTACCCTCGCATCGAGTTGGCTGCTATAAAACAGTCTCTTTGTAAGGGCAAAAGCACCTTTAGCTCTGGCCAGAGCAGCATCTACATTTTTGCCAAAATATAGAAACTGATCTAGCCAGATTCCAAGGTATCTGACTACATTTCGACAGGCAAGAGGCTGTCCGTGTTGTCCAATGATAGCGAACTTTCGCCAATTTTTTCTGGTATCGCTAGAGGCTCCAGACAACGGCGTCCTAAAGAGAATGGTTTCCGACTTCTGAAAGTTGATTTTCAACTTCCAGTCATCGCAAAATCGTCTTATCTTATCGAAGTCACGCTGCAAGAGAGTATTAATGACCTCGATTTTTGGACCTGTTCTGTACGCTACCAAATCGTCTGCGTACGCAATAGTATGGGGAAGTGAACCTATCAAGTCGCTTGTATAAATGTTAAATAGAATCGGCGAATTGACCGCGCCTTGCTGAAGACCATTTTTAATTTGAAATATTCCAACAGAAGTCACATCGCCATTTTTCACGATGAACTGTCTGTTGGTTAGCATATTATAAAGAATGTACAAGAGAGGTTTGCTGATCCCCAGCCTAGTCAGCTTATAGAAAAGACCCTCTAACCATACGGTGTCGAAGGCCTTCTCCAAGTCAACAAGGCAGGCACCAGTGCACTGTTTCTTGCCTTTGTTCCATTGGATATCGGACACCAGTTTAGACGCGGCATGTGAGATATCATGTCCCGCCTTAAAACCGAATTGATTATCCGGAACTATATGTTTGTCCTCAACCCACCTAGACAGAGCTCTATTGATTACTTTTTCAAAAACCTTACTGATATTCGGAAGGAGACTTATCGACCGGAGATTCGCCGGATTGGATATATCCTTCCCCTTTTTGGGGATAGGTTGAACCACCGCCGTTTTCCAATGCGCTGGATAATGTGCATTATTCATTGCATTGTTAAACAGGGTGGCATAGATGTTCACCGCTTCTAGAGGGAGATGTCGAAGCACGATATTCGGAATACCATCGGTCCCCACCGATTTCTTAGCCCTGATTGTGTCGAAGATCTCATGGAGTCCTTCCTTCGAAATGAACGGGGGTAGGCCACCCTCTCTGGCAATGACGTTATTTGCCATATTTTCGTCGCTAAACTGGGTGAAACCAGAGCCCTCGGATCGCCAGTTCCCTATTTCATTTCGAATGCAGAAGTCGTGCACCAAGACGCGACTGTCCAGGTCGTAATTAGGGTCAATGTTATCAATGGCCTTGTATACTTCCTGGAAAGTCGCCCCTATGGCCTCAACCTTCTCCTGTGGATCCTCGATCACAAAGAAGTCGTCATCATCAGCGGCCTCATTTGGATCAATACCTGCTATTGTCAGTAATCGTTCGTTGTCTGTCGTCCGGGCTATTTTAAGACACTGAAGGTCGTTTTGATTTTTTCTCCGAAATAGTTTATTTATTTGCGGAAACATATTCGGGTTGCTGGTGTTTACAGCCCGAACCTTGTTGTTCCAATACAAACTTACAGAAATTCTGTAATTTTCCTTTATTAGCGTTTGAATATTTTTAATCGACGACTTCAGTGTCCTAATCTCCGGGTCTTGTCGGTCAGTTAACTGTCTGTACAAGTTTTTAAGTCTGGTCAGAAGTCTACTTTTCTGTCGGTGCAGTGCGTCAATAGTAGGATTGCGGAACAGGTCTTCGTTAGTCGTACGTCGATACCGCGGTATTGTAGTGTCCATAGTTTGTTTAATTGTCTCGTCCATTTGTTTTAGGTAATGGTCGATCTCCTCGTTTGACAAATTCCTATTGGACGGTGGGTGGAGCGTGTTCGAGGAGAGCGCTCTAGTCAAGGTTGCGGAGAAGCGTGTCCATCGAGTCTTACTGTAGTTGTAAGTATATCTTTGGACAAACTCCTCCAATTCCGCAATTTCGTTGGGAACCGTAATTTCGGTGCTAAAACCGCAATGGTCGCTGTCATACACGAATGTGCGCAGACAGTTTAGCGTTTGTAAATTCGTACCTGTCAGTCGTATACGTTCGTCGTACAGCAGTAGATCCAAATAAGACCCGCCTCTGGGAAACGACGGGTTATCCGTTGCTTTAAGACCGAGTCTGTACATGACATCGTGCTGACCCCACCAATCGAGTAGTAGGTTCCCTCTAGTATTTGGCAAATTATTTCCCCAATCTCTGTGTCTAGCGTTGAAATCCCCGCCGATTATAAAATAATTCTCCCCCGATTCCAGCCTCAGAAGTCGAAAAAGAGTGTCGAGCTCTGTAATGAATAGGGTGGATTGTGAAGCCTCAGGTGCATAAACAGATGACAAGTACAGCCGCTTTCCACTGCGGTGGGGAACGATCGTCACTGTAATACAGTGGACGGCTACGCGAAAGAGAAAGAGCTCCTAAAAGAAACGACGACGGAGCACTTCTCATTCACACCGAAGTGTGAAAAGCGGCAATCGATAGTGCTGAAAGGGTCGGAACCGTCTTCTGATCCTGAGGAGATCCTGGCACTGCTTAAAGAGAAGGAGTGTGAAGGACTCAAGTTTGTAGGGGTAAATCCATTTACCACAGCTAGATCCAGGCGGGACAAACGGAGTCTGCCGTTCTTCCTGGTGCAGCTCACTCCCGAAAGCCGTCTGGATAGTCTAAGGAGTATCAATGTCCTAGACTACCAGGTGGTTCACTGGGAAAAACTAAAAAGGAGCGAAGGCGTTATACAATGAGTTCGCCGCCAGAGGTTCGGGCACGCCGCGTCGAACTGCCAAATACACCCTCAATGCGTGATGTGCGCAAAGAACCACAGTTCCGAGGAGTGTGATCTGGGTCTTGACGGGGCATCCGATAGGTCGCAGCTCTCGTGCGTATTATGTGGGAACGTGGCACACACCGCAAACTATTGGCGTTGTCCTAAGTTCGCTGACATTAAGAAATCAAAACTGGCTCGGCAGCAGAAGGTGGAGGTCAAACGTTCACCTGTTAGGTTTCAAACACCAGCCGTCACGTCCCAAATTTCCTACGCCCAAATGGCGACTGGTAGGGGGGCTAAGGTACAGCAAGCGACTGTTGCTTCTCCGGCGCCGCTGCCGACAACAACGGAAGCTGCACCTAAGCAGGTTCAATAACAGGCCAAGCGGGTGGACCAGATCTACGCGCTGCTGCCGGGCCTAACGCAAAACATGCTGTAATGGATACATGGTGGAGCTAACTTTGAAGGTCCTTGCGGTGAATGTTAATTCACTGATTAGGATCGAGCGAAGAGCCGCGATGTTTAAATTGCTACAAGACCAAATTCCTGATGTGCTTTTCGCTAGGGAAAGCAAGCTAACCGATAAGCACAAACTGGGGGAGAATTATTTTATAATCGGCAGGGATTTCAACGCTAAACACAGAGATTGGGGAAATAATTTGCCAAATTCTAGAGGGAACCTACTACTCGATTGGTGGGGTCAGCACGATGTCATTTACAGACTCGGTCTTAAAGCGACGGATAACCCGTCGTTTCCCAGAGGCGGGTCTTATTTGGATCTACTGCTGTACGTCGAACGTATACGACTGACAGGTACGAATTAACAAACATTAAACTGTCTGCGCACATTCGTGTATGACAGTGACCATTGCGGTTTTAGCACCGAAATTACAGCTCCCAACGAAGTTGCGGAATTGGAGCAGTTTGTCCAAAGATACTCGTATTCTTATAACTACAGTAATACCCGATGGACACGCTTCTCTGCAACCTTGACAAGAGCGCTCTCCTCGGACACGCTCCACTCAAGGTCCAATAGGAATTTGTCAAACGAGGAGATCGACAATTACCTAGAACAAATGAACGAGACAATTAAACAAACTATGGACACTACAATACCGCGGTATCGACGTACAACTAACGAAGACCTGTTCCGCAAACCTACTATTGACGAACTGCACAGACAGAAAAGTAGACTTCTGACAAGACTCAAAAACTTGTATAGACAGTTAACTGACAGACAAGACCGGGAGATTAGGACACTGAAGTCGTCGATTAAAAATGTGCAAACGTTAATAAAAGAGAATTACAGAATTTCTGTAAGTTTGTATTGGAACAACAAGGTTCGGACTGTAAACACCAGCAACCCGAACATGTTTCCGCAATTCAATAAACTATTTCGGAGAAAAAATCAAAACGACCTTCAGTGTCTTAAAATATCCCGGACAACAGACAACGAACGGTGTCAGTAGCAGGTATTGATCCAAATGAGGCCGCAGATGATGACGACTTCTTTGTGATCGAGAATCCACAGGAGAAGGTTGAGGCCATAGGGGCGACTTTCCAGGAAGTCTCCTGATACCATTGGCACTAATTATGACCTGGACAGTCGCGTCTTGGTGCACGACTTCTGCATTCGAAATGAAATAGGGAACTGGCGATCCGAGAGCTCTGGTTTCACCCAGTTCAGCGACGGAAATGTGGCAAATAATGTAATTTCCAGAGAGGGTGATCACCCCCGTTCATTTCGAGGGAAGAACTCCATGAGATCTGCGACAGAATCAGAGTTAAGAAATCAGTGGGGACCGATGGTATTCCGAACATCGTGCTTGGACATCTTCTTCTAGAAGCGATGAACATTGACCCCACCCTGTTTCATAATGCAATGAATAATGCACATTACCCAGCGCATTGGAAAACAGCGTTGGTTCAACCTATTCCCAAAAAGGGGAAGGATACATCCAATCCGGCGAATCTCCGGTCGATAAGTCTCCTTCCGAATATCAGTAAGGTTTTTGAAAAGGTAATCAATAGAGCTCTGACTAGGTGGGTTGAGCACAAACATATAGTTCCGGATAATCAATTCGGTTTTAAGGCGAAATATGATATCTCACATGCCGCGTCTAAACTGGTGTCCGATATCCAATGGAATAAAGGCAAAAAACAATGTACTGGTGCCTGCCTTGTTGACTTGGAGAAGGCCTTCGACATCGTATTGTTAGAGAGTCTTTTCTATAAGCTGACTGGGTTGGGGATCAGTACACCACTCATGTACATTCCTTATAATATGCTACACAACAGACAGTTCATCGTGAAGAATTTTGAAGTGACTTCTGTTGGAATATTTAAAATTAAAAATGGTTTTCAGCAAGGCGCGGTCAAATCGCCGATCGTATTCAACATTTATACAAGCTATTTGATAGGTTCACTTCCCCATACTATTGCGTACGTAGACGATTTAATAGCGTACAGAACAGGTTCGAGAATCGAGGTTAATACTCTCTTGCAGCGTGACTTCGATACGATAAGACGATTTTGCGATGACTTGAAGTTGAAAATCAACTTTCAAAAGTCGGAAACCATTCTCTTTAGGACGCAGTTGCCTGGAGCCCCTAGGGATACCAGAATAAATTGGCGAAAGTTCTCTATCATTGGACAACGCGGACAGCCTCTTGACTGTCGAAATGTTGTCAGATACCTTGAGATCTGGCTTGATCAGTTTCTGTATTTCAACAAAAATGTAGATGCTGCTCTGGCAGAGCTAAATGCGCTTTTGCCCTTACAAAAAGACTGTTTTATAGCAGCCAACTCGATGCCAGGGCAAATGTAATCTGCTTCATTGCCTTCAGGCCCATGCTGGTATTTGGCTGTGCCGTGTGGTTCAATGTACGAGCAAGCTTAATGGAAAAGATTCGGGTGTTTGAGAGGGCTTGCCTTTTGCTTGTACAGAACACGAGAGTGGGAGTACAAAGAATTGTATGCTAATGAGGTCCTTTACAATAGGGCGAACCTAATACGAGTGGACAACTTCGTAATTAAGCTGACTCGAAGGCACATTGCAAGAGCAATGACCTCGACGAATAACGTGATATCTGGTGCTTACCACCCCAATTACCTTTTCCACGAGATTGTACGCTCTGACGGCTTCGTTCCACCGGAAGCATACCTCTAGTGTATACAAAGGTATATACTAATGTATGTATATAATTGTGTATAATGTGTATGTGTGTATTGTGTGTATTGTGTGTATTGTGTGTATTGTGTATGTAGGATTAGGTAGACTAAGGTTTATTTTAAGTTAGAAATTAAGTTTTTATAAAAAATAAAAAAATGTCCATATGCTAAGTTTTTTGTTTACAAATTGTTTTTTCTTAGCCTTAAGTATACAAAATATTTATAAATAAAATATAAAGAAAGTCGAAGGACATAGATATATGAATTTAGAGTAGCTTAGAATGCCTGTGTGGGGCCAGTAAGTTAGTATAAGATTACTAAGTAATTCTAAACTAGCATTTAAGCATTTTTTGTTAGTATGTAAGAGTTAATGATTAAGAAAATAAAATGCATATAAAACTAAAACTTATGTTATGAGTCATTGGTAGCAGTTGATTTCACTTACGATAGCAAATAAATCAACAGAAAGACGTCTATGAACTGTCGCCATTAGTCGTTCATCATCCAAAAGCGGTCCAACATCTAAGTAACGAAAATCACATTGTAATGTTAGTTTGCATCTTCCGATTGAGGGTGATTTCAGAAGAAGATGCTCAAATTGTGCAACAAAAAATAAAGAGAAACGAATAAAAACTATTTGCCAAGAGTGCAAAGTTCCCCTTTGCAAAGATTGTTTTGCAATATATCATACAAAAAATTAATTTACTACTAATTAAAGGCATTGAATGGCATTAAGTTTTCATAATATTGTAATCATTTTTTGTTATAATAATGAAATTTGTGTTTGTATTTCAAAATATTCCTTTCTCTTTTTTATGATTTCAAAAGACTAAAGGGGCATTTAAGTCCCGTTATAAAAGGCTCATGGGATATATATGTCCCACCCATAAATTATAAATTTTACTGTATTTTTATTAGTTTTTACTATAGCACACTTCTATTAAGCTTAAAACAAAGTTCCGCTGCGAAAGGGTTAAACAATTTGTCCTTCATGAATTTATAAAACAGAGGTCTGGTGTATAGGCAATTAATCCAATCTGTACATTAATTGTTTAGCACAAGTGTAAAAGTTCAATTAATATCAAACTATCTTTCCTATGTACATAACATCTGTTACCAACCGATCGTGTGATCTGCTCAAAACGGTGATAAAGCTAGCTAACACACTGATTATTGTCTCTTTTTTTCCCGCTAGTAAGTCTCCCCACAGATTTTAGAAGTGGGATCGCGCACCAAGCAAACAAAAAATATAATCAATTTTGCAATAACAAGTGTAAGCGATCGATCTTCGGCGACAAGTGTTTTTTTTTTTGTGTAAAAATTTGTTTTTCCCCATTTGGTGATTGAATTGGTGGACGACGATTCTATTTAGTGAATAAAAGACAACAATATTTGCCAATAGTGTTATAATTCCCGAGGAGTTTGTTCAGTTCCTAGAATCAGCTACCGTGGCTGTACTTAAAAACGTGTTAAGGTACTTGAAGCTTCCCTCGCACGAAAGCAGAGCTGAAAATCAGGATCCAGGAAGCAGTGAATGAATGTTCAAGTGAAGAATTAATCGACCTTATGCCTGAAAATACTCCATCAGTTGACGAAGTACAGTCAAATGATCATGCATCTGGAGAATCATATGTCGAGTGTAAGACGAACTGGATGAAGAGGGTATATAAAAAAAGGAAGAGATAGCAAAATTTGAGCAACAAGTTCGTCATTGCGTTATAACTTCAGCGATATCGATAACTCATCGATTGAACAGTTTGAGGAATGCGCTAGTTTGGTTGGCTTAGACGACAAGACGAAATTCTTCTATGCCAAGCGATTACTCAGAATTTTTAAGAACTGTTAACTTCAAGATTTGGCTAGAATTCAAATCTGGATTACAAAACGAATTCCTGAAAGTGGTAACAAAAGCGGATATTTACGATGAACTACGAATCTGGCGAAAATGTAACGAGACAATGCAACAGTACTTCCTAAACATGCAGGAGATAGCATCACATGGTTTAATAGAGGAAGACGACATTGTGCAATTTATAATAAATGGTATTCCAGACAGTGCAATAAATTAAACAATATTATACAGTGCAAATAACCTTAGTGAAGTATAAGTGGCTTTAAGAAAATATGAAAAATTGAAGAACATGAAACACAATGACTATGTGGACAAAACAGTGTAAAATGAAACAGCCAATAAGAAAAGATTCAGTGTGTTAAAAACTCACAAAAAGTTTGATAGTTAAAAGCCTGTTGTGGCTCAGCAAAATAATACTGTGATTGCACAGTTCAAAAGTGGAGAAACCAATGTGACTTGCTACAAGTGGGGAGAACTAGGACACATCTCTACTAGTTTCACAAAAACAAAACCTGTGATGATGCTTCAATTACATTTCGAAAATCACGGCAGAAAGACTTTTTCGACAAATCAAACTGTCGCTGCTGATACTTTCTACGAGCAACCCGCAAAAATCTTGTCGATGAGTTCGAGAAGTGGATCGATTATAAGTCCAATTCAGTTCAGATGGAAACTTCAAGTCTTGTATTTTTAGTATTTAGTATTTATTCATATAATATCTTTACACAATAAGATACAGTATCTTTTAAGTAGTGTAAGGTTCAAATGTGTTCTTATTGAGAGATAGGCAAAAAAGAAATTTTACATTTAAGCTTGATGAAACTGATAATTTGATTTAAGTTTAATCCTTAACTTGCAATTATATTATGTTGTTTATTCCGCGCAAGTTTCTGGGAAACGAGTTCCATAAACGAATAGCATTGATGGAAAACTGACGTTCAGATGAAAGGCAGGTGAAGCGTTGGTTATTAATCATGTTTGTGCGATTGGAAGAAGTGAAAACCAATCGTTCATATAGATAAGAAGGCTGTTGCGATTGAATTATCCGACGTAGCAAGACCAAAGTTCTATATTTTAAGGAATTATTAAACGACATGCCAAAAATACGCCTTGCGAAACTTCAAATGTGATCAAATCGTCTCAAACCGAATATGTATCGAGCCATGTTATTAAAAGTCACATTCAGTTTCCTCTGGCTACTTGCGTAGCAGTGACAAAAGATTTCGCATCCATAAGTTAGGATTGGGACAATTAGAGTTTTTGCCAGGATAAGTCGAGTTTTCATTGGTGTAAGGCGATGGGACTTCCATAGTCTTTGTAATACACCAAAACTTTTTCCAACGATGGAGTTTATGTGATCATTCTAACCAAGTGTCCTATTAAAAACAACACCAAGGTTTTCTGCTCAGTTAACATAGCTTATAGGCCTATCGTTAAGATAGAAACTGGGAAAGTTAGACATATCAAGGCTTTTCTATGTATTACAATGCACTTTGATTTCTCAGGGTTTAGTACTAGGCCATTAAGTTTAGACCACATCAAAAGTCGATTAAGCTCCTCATTTCAAACATTGAACACACATTACCAGACGTGATATTGAGGTTAACAAATATTGTGGAGTTAATGCTAGTCTACTTCAGATTTTGGGAAGTAGTTTTTGTAAAATTAAATTTGACGATCCGTTTATTGATTTTAAATTGATTTTTCAATGAGATATCCTATTATATTGGGTAGAAACTTTCTCCAAAAAATTGGGCTGGTGCTGAAAAAAGAACATGTATCGAACGATTTAATAGTAAATTACGAGGGTTGGAAAATATTTTCCTTTTTTTTTGTTTCTGCGCACAAGCAAAATAAAATGAAATAAAATTAAAAAAAAACTTAGCTTACAGCCTATCCTTACTCTAAACAATTTAATTCAAAAAACAAATCTAGAACTTAACCTATGAGTATTGAGAAATAAAACTAATCTTATTCACTAAATTCAATTTTTTTTGTTTGTATATGTATTTATTGTAAGTATATGTAATTTATTTTCTATTCTGTTTTTCATTGTTTTATTTTGAAGTGAATTTGTTGTGGTTGGTGTTGTCCTTGCAGGCGATGTAGCATGGACGCAGCCGCCTTATCCGTCTGCGTTTTGCAGCTTTAAAAAAACAAACAAATACAAACTCCCGATCGTTTCCAAGTTTTTTTTTGTTCTTTTGTTTTGAATTTACCGTCGGCTAACTTTTTTTTTTCGCGGACACCCGGTGGATATCACAAAAAGGACTCTCCCTGTATACGCGGAGAAGCAAACTGTACGCGCCGCAGTCTAAATTGCGTATTTTTTTTTTTTTTTACTTTTCGCGCTACGATTCGAGTATCTCAAAAAAAAAAAAAAACGAGCGGAACCCGAATATTAGCAACCTTGTGGCTTTAACTCCGGACATCGACTGTACCGACTTCCTCAAAAAAAGTTCTATCCAACATGACCTTGCCGCTATGTCCCCAGACACGCCAAAAAAACCCGATCACGTCTGCTGATGCCATCAGCTGATCGAAACCCGTAAGGGCCATATACCCGTATAATTAGTCTCGTTGTCTAAAAAAAAACAATGACCCATTTCTTTGCTCCCTATTTCGCTTTCTACCTCTTTCGCCCACTACTCATTTTTTTTTTCTATAATGAGCGCTCGCTCAAGGGGTTTGTGTACCCTTAAGGTGATTGTTCACAGCGCGGGCAAGGAAATTTAGAGAGGAAGAAAAGAGAGGTACCGATGTACATTGTTTTTAAATGTTTGCAAGTTATAACAACCAGGTAATACAGACATTGGCAGGGCATTCCATAAGCGAGTTGTACGGCTTAGGAACGAATCACGATATTTTAGAGTACGTCCGGAAATGGGCTTGAGGGTATACTGATGAATATTCATAGCGAGACGGGTGTTACGGTTGAAAGTTTGAATGGGCGGAATGCTACTGGCGATTTCAGTGGAGCACTGGTGGTGGAAATAGCCACAAAACAAAGTGAGATAGGAGACATTACGTCGGTGTTCGAGCATGTCAATTGATTGACTTTTTGATTTCTTTTTTTTCAATTCGGCAAGAAACAAAAAGGTAAGTTGAATTGCGAAGTACGGGGTAGTGGCAAGAACCAACCCAATCCAACGAGCTAGAACCGAGCAACCGCGAGAGTGCCACTGCCAACTCTTCCTGCATCGTGGATGCCTCCGTGGCCAATTGACTCTTTACAAGCTTTATAGGTCTTTGTTCATATTTTTGTAAATTTATAAAGAATTTCGCTGACCTGGCAAAGCCACTTTACATACTTGTTTTACATCGAAAGAAATAAGTGACTTCCTGAAAGAAAATAATATTGAACACGTAAAAATCGCTACGCATAGTCCTCAATCATACGGTCACGTTGAACGCATCAACCGGATCTTGTTCCAATGATAGCAAAAGAGTGTGATGTTAGTAGTTAGTACAAAGAGGGTTGGGACAGACAAAATTCGATTCGCATTAAACAATACTTTTAATAGGAATACAGGTTTTTCTCCAAGTCTATTATTATTCGGTGCAAACCAAAAGGGTGAGTTTTGTGATAGAGTAATGGAGTTTTTAAGCAGAATTGCGGGAAGAGAAATCGACCTAAGGGATATAACATAAGAGATGGGGCTGAAAGGAATCAAGGACATAATAAGGACTATTATATTAAGCGTCATAAGAAACCAAAAAGTGACATAATCGAAGGCGATTATGTAATTATAGGTGTTAGTAAAAAACTCTTTGCTAAGTATCGAGATCATTATTTAGTTAAAAAGGTTTAATGATCGACACCTTATCACAGATATTGACAATCTGCAAGTATCTAGATTACCATACCAAGGAGTATCGTCGCCAGCGAATATGAAATCATTTTTAATGCAATCTAGCAGCGAGTGTGTTGAAGATGAAACTGTGGACCGCAAAGAAGATGCCAATTGAATTAAAGTAAAGTAGGTACATAATGTATATAATTTCCAATTAATAATATAGACAATTTTTTGTTTGTTGATTAAGATATGAAATAATTAGATTAAAAATAAATTGGAAATATTGTTAACTTTTTTTGTGAAAAAAATTAAGTAATTTAGTTTGTATATATCGATTATACCGATAAGTTAATGAATATGTTTAAATAAATGGAACATAAAAAAAATATATCATACAAATAAGAATCCGATACGTAATGAATTAAATAAGCTAAGTCAAATGGAAATATTTAACAAATCATTGTATTATAATAATATACCAATGGATAATGTGCACATGTATACGTTTCAGAACAATGTAATCGAGTCGATTACACGATCAGGATGGCCGAATTGTAGGCAATTATTCCAATCTGTACATTAATTTTTTATCACAGGCGTAGTAGTTCAATTAATGCCAAACAATCTTTCCTATGTACAATACATAACATCTGTTACCATCCGATCGTGACCTGCTCGAAACGGTGATATTCCAATGAATTCAGCATACAAAAATAATAATAATAAAGCCAACTAATACACTGTTCATTGTACCCCCACAGGTGATAAAAACTACTCGTAGTAATGATGTTTGTGGTAGATCTTAAACGAACGTTGTTCGAATTACGGGATTATTTGTCAAATTTGCAGGGAAAAGTAATCATGGTGAGGAGTATAGTGCTAGTCAGAAAACCTACAGGTAGCGACGTAATATTATGCGAAATATATAGAACATGTGTGGTAACGCAGGCACGTTACTTTTTATTTCTTTGTGTGGCAACTAAAGAGTGAAAGATCCCACCCTTCCGATGAGTACAAGCTGCGATTCGATTACGTGTCGAAACTCAATCCAATTCATAGCCGCATTTGTTTAATTATAAGCATATTTAATATAGTTAGGCCTATTATGTCTTTATTTGGAAATTAGTCACAATCAACTGTTCTTTATTGCGGGAAAAAACTTACAAACTACTACAACTTCAGATGTGTATATAAAATGTATGCACTCTACACCTGATTCTTCATTAAGCGGTAAGCGGAACATAGCATCTGCTGGTGCATTCCGCTTTGCTGGTCTGCATTGGAACTCATAGGTGTAAATAGAAAGCATGACTGCCCAGCGCTGTAAGTTATACATGAAGTATCTTTATTAGGGTTAAATATTTTTTTTAAGTCTTGGCTATCACTACACAACTTAAATTTGTAACCATAATGATATTTATGGAACTTTTTCATAGCAAACATTACTGCCAAAGCTTCTTGATGGACGGAGAAAGGATACGCGATGCAAACAATACTTGGTCTTTCTTCTCCGTTTACAACATGTGCGAGAACAGCCCCGACTTCAAATAGACTGCTACCACACGAGACCATAATAGGTTTGTTCGGGTCATATAATTCTAACAAGTTGTTTTGCAACAACAACAACTTTGAATCCAAACTAAGCAATGGAATATTGGCCTGGAGAAGTGCAGCAAAATACCATTTCGATAAACTGTAAAAGCTGCAAGCAAATACACTAAAAGTAATACAGCGAGGTGTGAGGCGGGACGAGGATGATTTCAAAGTTCTTACTGTAGAGCATCTCGAAGATGGTGACCGTAATGGAGTACGACAGAGATGAAAGATTCCTGAAACCAATTTCACATCAAATAAACACTAGACGAAAGGTTAGAAGTATGCAGCAAACACCTAGGTTCAAGAATGTTTATGGCAAGCGAAAACTCAACTACATGATCCCAAACGTCTTAAATAATTTTCCTTTCAGGCTATTAATTTCAAAAAAAGGGATTAGGAAATTTTTGCTTTCATAAATCGATAGTATTGTATTTTAATTTTGATTAATTAGTTAATGAATTTTGTTTCTCTTAAATCTTTTTGAATTCATATAATTAATGTTATTATTTAAACTTAAAATTCTAATTTAAATATCTTACAGTTTGATCTCCTGCAGATAAGCCTATGCGTTGCGGGTAGTGCATATGTAAAAAACAAATTGTCAAAACACTCTTCAGCATTTGTGGACCAATTAAACCTTTTTGTAAAAGAGAATACAGCTCTCTGGGACGATAAATTGGGTATAAGACTACTGTAGTAATTTATTAATCCGAGATATGATTGAAGTTCACTAACATTTTTTGGTGGTGGCACTTTCTGGATAGCTTTGATTCTTTTAAAATTTGTACTCAATCCATTTCTCGAAATATTTAGTATGACCTAAATAATTTCTTTATGATTTAAAAAATTAACACTTTCCAACATTTATTTTTACATTATGCACATTTAACCTGTGCAAAACTTCAAAAAGTTTTACTTTGCACTGCACCAAAAGTATGTCATCTAAATAACATGGAATATTGGAGATATTGTTTAGAATTTGGTCCATAACTGATTGACATGTAGAAGCTACACTAGCCACACCAAAAGGCAGTCGATTGTACTGAAAAATACCTTTATGGGTATTTATAGTGACGCACTCTCTTGAAACATCTGAGAGTTCAAGCTGCTGATATACGCCTGAAAGGTCGATTATATAAAAAACTTGACAGTTTGATAGATTGGCGAATATGTCGTCAATCCGTGGAAGTGCTCTTTTTCGATAAAGCGGTTTATTGTTACTTTACAATCGATGTAAATTGGGATGTTTTTTTCGGGCTTGGACACAATAAAAATAGGTGATGCATAGTTACTGTTTTTAACAGGAACAAGTATACTTTCAGAGCACAAACGGTTTAATTCTTATTAAAATTTCTCGCGTAATTTATAAGGAACGTCATATGCTTAGCGAAAAATTGGCCTAACATCGGGCTTAAGAACAATTTATACTGTGAAGTTTTCTATAACCTGGTCTGCACCGCGCGTGACTACACGTGGAAATTTATTTTAAATTTCGTGTAAAATATTAGAACTATTACTGCTATTAATATTAATGGTATTTATCAATTCTCTTTGAAATACCTCTTTCCACGTTGGATACAACTCAGTTAGCCATTTAGAAGTGGTATTAAGTCTTTCTCGGCATGAATTAAAAAAAGCTCTCAATTTACATTATCATTGCATGATCTACGCACGGCCACCATTTTCAAGGCACATTTTAATTCAGTACCTGTAAATTTCAAATTACGAAAGAGTTCTTTATACTTAACTAATGATATGATAGATATCAATGCACCCATAACAATTTCAAACTTCAACAGCTCTCGTGACACCAACAACTACACATACCGGGGACTTTCAACACCATTCACTTGCATTATCTGTTCATCAGCCTTAAGTTTTAACAACTTAGCACCTTCTGTCATCTCCTCAACCTATTTTAAATGGTTCTTGTGCGAATTCTTGGGGTGGACCTGTGACTTCGATTTACATTGCGTTGCAATATGACCCTTTTTTTGACACTTGTAGCATGTCCATTCCTTACTTGACCATCATGACCAAAATATGATCATTTCTTCCACAGCGAAAACACTTTTGTTTCCTTGGTTTAGACAACGTGCTTGTAGATGAATAACGTTGTCCTTATAACTGTGACGAACCACACACGTGTTTTGTATTTCGGACCAGACTCCTTTAGGAATTTGCTCCTCAGCTGGTTATCACGAACTCCGTACAAAAGCCAAATGTAGAAATGTGGAAATGTACAAACAGATATGTAGTAAAACTACATCTCTCCGCCAAGTACTTCAGTTCGACAATGCACGCCATTATCGTTTTAGATCCTTGCTCTGCCTTATAAAACTTAAACGATTCGGCGATTTCGCACAGGGTCGAAGTATGTTTTAAGATCCTTCACCATTGTACTTCTTGGTACTGGGATCCGCGGGTGAAACCAACTTTTGTAGGATTGAGTACGCTTCAGCTCCAATGTATTTGAGAAAAAGTGGTACTTTTTTCACATCTGTGATATCGTTTACGATGAAAAACTGTTGCAGCCTCATCTCATATTCCACGAAGTCATTACCCAGAACAAAAAAATCCATGTGACCATGTATAGTGCAGTGGGCAGCGTGTTAAACTTTATTTCATTCTTTTTGTACCATTCAATGATTTTTCTTTACTTTTTTTTGACACATTTTTAAACGTCGCCAACTTATTATGTTTTCATTTGGAAAGTAGCTACAATCAATAGTTCTTTAATTCGGGAACAAACTTACAAACTACTACAACTTCAGATGTGATATAAAATGCATAAGTACAAAAATGTTGTATTGATATACAGTATCAGCGTGTTAAAAGTTACTTAAAAGATAACTTAGAATTAGCTCAAATATAACTTAATATAAATTGTATATATATAATTGTATAAGTACTATTCCTCGACATGTCGGCTTAAATCCCCATTTTCGCTGCGTAGCCACTAGCAACGTTCCAAGTTTTATGTATAATATAATTACCAGTTTTATTTCTATTAGTTCGTCGCAATACTTTTTCGTCTTGTAATTTCAAGTAGCTGACCCTATTTCTGATATTTCGTTTGGCAACTTGAACTCCTATTATCATACGATTATCGATTTTAAGTTGTCATAATACGTTTGCTGGTTAGAAAATGTTTGCGGTGGTTGTGCCGACGTTCCAGCTTGCGATACGATCACTCCTATTGTTTACCGAAGAAATCCCCAGCTGGATAGTGTAATCATATGTATTCCTTGTCATGATGTTGTCGTTTCGTCATAACTGTTGACCACTTTCCCAGAACATATAAAAAGACCTCAGAGATCTTCCAACTTTAAGACTGCTATCTCTCGAAACAATAGAGTATTTCTTTTCTCTTCCTTTTTAATTTTCTTCATTTTCATTATTCTTACGATTATCTGTCATCCCTTTCTTAATATTCCTTATTGTTTAATTTTCACTTGAATTCCACATTTTCTATAATGTGCATTTCTTAAAAATGTTCATTTTTGTGTTGATTCTACCTCATACAAAAACAAACTTATATAAATTTAAGCTGTAAGCACATCGACAACTCAGGAACAAAAGTATCGTCAATTATTTCGAAAATCGGTTGAAGTGCGTGTTTTTAAATCCAAGAGCCCGAAAGAGCTTTTCCTCTTACAATAAATTTTTATGTCAACGAGGTGGTCATCTCTATTAATAACAGAAATAAGCCAAATATCCTTCCCAAAACGTATTGAAACAACAAGAAGAAAAGTCTACCAAAAGTATTCTTATTTGGTGAAATATTGAAACTCTCCGATGGTTACGGAGAAAAACAACACCCTGCAAAAATATTCTCAAATGATAAAGCAAATACGGGCATGTCCCAGAAGCATTACCAACCCGGCTACCGGCAACCCCAGGATGATATACATACAATCCACTCAATATTTATACGAGCATTAATTCACAGTTTTGTCAGTCAGTTTGTTACTGGTGCAGAAATTTGTTCTGGCCTTATCATGAATTGGTCATAAAGTTCACACGTTATTTGGTACCGATGACGGTAATGAACATTTCGAGTACTGTTGGACTGTTGGACAACTCTTCCAGCCCAATTTGTTGGAGCAATATTGTTTTTTTTTTCATTTTCACTTCTGTAAATATTCATACCTATTACTGAATTTTTTTTATTTTTAGAATTTTCTGTACGGACATTTCGCTACAAAAAAGTATGGATACTTTCTGCAATGCAAACGGAAGTGGAAATTCAATATTTTACAGCGTGGAGTACGAATATGTTCTACAAGTAAATCACTTGCATGGGCGCACTAAAGAGTTATAAGGTTGGGCGAGACGATCACAAATTGAAAGAGATTAACAAACCGAACCAACGAACATCTAGGTACTATCTACATATACATTAGGTTTCGTGACACGCAGAACACTCATAAAAAGCAATGCCAAATACATATAAATAAATTGCTTCTACTACATGCCGTATGTTAAGTGCCAACTTTATGTTACGGCAGCATAACTTGTTTTCGTTTTTGTACAAACACTAATTGATGATATCGCAGATGAAAAAATATAAATAAATAAATAAACTATAAAACGTGCACCTTCGTGGGATGTAAATGGCATGCTCTGTTAAAATTGAAAATAAAATAAAAAATTTGAATTTTGATAGACGATATTTTCAAAAATCCGTGATGAATACTCGTAGAATGCACGGCTTGCTCCCAGGGAGTTAAAAATTTAAATTTAGTATATTTTTTATACCTTAGGTTCCTATATTTTACGAGTACTGAATGACTGCATTCCTTTGATCGTGCCTCATCTTGCCGATTTGATTTCAAACATGTGAGATAGTTTTTGTATTGTATAGTCTTTTTGTTTTGCAGCACATTGGAACACAATAAATGAACCGAAAAAAATAACTAGTCTATTGGGGAAACTAGGTACCTAGTGAATTATTTATTTAGAGTCATTTTTATCAATCTGTGTTCTTTGGACATAGACATTCCATATTTTTCTGCTGGGCGTTGACAATCAGTCCGTCGTTGTTTTGACAGATTTTTCGTAATTCTCGATATTTTTCAAATTTTCGAAAACAACGTGATAAGAAAAGTCGTGGAACATAAAAAAGAGATTACACTGAAATCTCGGAATTCTTGTAGTCGAAGGTGAAATCAAAAATAAACAAAAATCGTCAATGTTTTCAAGCGTTCTGAGTTGAACTAGAAACCTTGCAAGAAAGGTTTAAAATTAACAGCAGCTAAAGCACCTGCTCTAAATTTAAAGAGGAACCTTCAACATTTCACTCATTTTATATGCATATTTATTATATAGAATTCGTTAATACTTACAAGCTAGACAAGCAAAATTAAGATGATTAACTCATATTATCTTGTAATAACTTACAAGTACTATCAATGTCTTTCGTCGTAATTTGATTTGGTTTGAAGCCCGGGTCAACCCCGGACAATTTATTAAAATATTTATTACAAACATATAACTTAACAAACTAAACTTAAAACTATGACTTATAACTACTACAATATTTTTACTTAAACTAAGATCTAATGAAGGGAAAAATTGTTGTTCAGGGAATTTCGAATGGCTAAACCACTGCAGTGGAAATGGAACACTTGACGTGGCATTCGACACAGTGGCTGGTTAAGACCATAAGTTGTCCTGTGATTATTCGGACGAAAAAGGTGGACAGATCTTAAATGACACGGGTTGGTGTTGAATGGGATTTGGGAAAGTATTGTGGGACACTCGATGGTGCCAGTTAAGAGTTTGTGGATGAGGAGAATGTCGGCGGACTCCCAACGTTTTTCCAATGACAGGAGATCGAGTAGTTTGAGTCGATTAACATAGGGGGGTAGAATATTGTGGTCGGCTCATGGTAGCCCGCGTAATGCGAATAGTGGAAATCTCCGTTGGACAGCTTCAATGCGCAGAATATGTAAATCGTAGTAAGGGGACCATATCTCGCTGGCATACACGAGAAGTGGATGAACAAAGGCTACGAGTATATACAGGAATTTGGTGAAATAAGGGTCGGTGAATTCTTCAGACCATCGTCTGACAAATCCGAGAGCAGAGTTAGCTTTGCTAATTGCGGACTCAATATGGCTGCGGAAACAGAGCTGTGTATGACAAATGACACCCAAGTCCCGCATTGAAGTAACTGCAGCTGCTCTTAGCTTGGCATTTTTCTGTGTTGAGTTCGAGAAAGTTTTTATGGCACCATGTCGAGAATCCATTAAGATTATCTTGTAAAAGTTGAGAGTCAGAAAAGTTTGAAAGCTGTCTATAGATTTTCATATCATCGGCATAGATAAATATCTGGGAGTGCTTTATGAGGTTAACAACATCGATAATAGTCAAGATAAAAATTAATGGACCAAGAGCTTTGAAGTTGAATAGAATTTTATTAAATGCCTTATTGAAGTCCCTGGCAATTACATCAATTTCGTTAACTTGCTCTGAAGCGCACATTGTACTAGAAACAAACTTAATGAGTTTAGTTGGTTGGTCGTTGGTCTGCCTTTCAGAAAACGATTTTGGTTGGCTGCAAGTATACGAATAGATTTACATTGAAAATATAGTGCATCATAAACAATACTTCCAAAAACCTTTAGCGATATCGTGCTTCGGCCCGTTTCTGTGAATAGGGGTAATAATAGCGTGTTTCCAGCGATGAGGAAAGAGCCCTTCCGACAAAGATAGTTTCCAAATACTAGTGAGGAAAATCGCCGAGAACGATGATTTCATCACAGGCATCTGTGAATTCAAAGAAGGAATCGACCACATTAGTCGCGAGCTGATTTTTTTTTCTTATAATGAGCGCGCGCTCAAGGGGTTTGTGTACCCTTAAGGTGATTGTTCACAGCGCGGGCAAAGGAAATTTAGAGAGGAAGAACAGAGAGGTACGGATGTACATTGTTTTTAAATGTTTGCAAGTTATAACGACCAGGAAATACAGACATTGGCAGGGCATTCAATAAGCGAGTTGTACGGCTTAGGAACGAATCACGATATTTTAGAGTACGTCCGGAAATGGGCTTGAGGGTATACTGATGAGCATTCATAGCGAGACGGGTGCTACGGTTGAAAGTTTGAATGGGCGGAATGCTACTGGCGATTTCAGTGGAGCACTGGTGGTGGAAATAGCGATAAAACAAAGTGAGACAGGAGACACTAAGTCGGTGTTCGAGGGTGTGTCAATTGATTGGCTAGTATTAGTATCATCAATATGTTTTATCGCACGGTTTTGAATCCTATCTAGCAGATGCAGAGATGTTTTAGGAGCGCCTCACCAGATAAGGGCATTGTACTCCAATTTTGAGTGGATGAATGCCTTATATATTGAGGCCAGATCAGAGGGGATAAAATATATCTTACATCGCTTGAGGAAACCTAGACATTTCGCTGCATTTTTGGCGACATCAAATATATGGTCATTCCAACGTAAGTTTTCATCGACACACATACCGAGAATGGAAAGTTTTTCGGTTTCAACGATGCAAGTGCCATTCATGGATAATTGCTGGGTGTTTAAATTTCACTTTAATGACAGCAGAGAGCATTGTGTTTTGGAAGCATTAAATTCCACTCTGTTGATAGGTTCCCAGTTGGTTATGCTGTTGATATCGGAATTTAATGAGCTTAGCATACGCTGCGTTCTCGTTCTACAGCCCAAGAGCAGGGCCGTGAGTCCGGAAACGAACATGAAAAGCAGAGAGTACTGTCATCAGCAAAGGAATATATTTTCCTTGGAAGAAGACAAGAGATCATTTATGAAAATTAAAAAGAGTGTCGGAGACAGAACAGAGCCCTGGGGCACACCAGCATTTATTTTGTGAATATCAGACTTGAAACCGTCCAAGACAACTTGAATTGAACATTCCGAAAGGTAATTTCTAATCCATTGAAGAAGAGAGTCGTCGATTCCAAATGCACGCATTTTCGACAAAAGAGCCTGATGCCAACATCTGTCAAATGCCTTAGAAATATCAAGTGCAGCTATCTTGCTTTCGACAGATTGATGTACGCTTTGGTTCCACTCTTCGGTGAGACATGCCTTCCAATCACCTGTGGACCTGTTGCTACGAAAACCATATTGCCGGTCATTGAAAAGTTTTCGTGCTTCAAGATATTTCATGAGCTGACGATCTATCAGCGTTTCCACGACCTTGGAAAGACGTCCCTTCTTGCAATGTGCAATGAGTCTGTAGGAGGGGAGAGAAGATGATTCGCCTTTTTTAGGGACGGGCTGGACAAATGTTGTTTTCCATCTGCTCGGGAAGAGTCCTAAAGAGTAGGATTGATAAAAAAGCTTACACAGTAGTTTTGCCAACATGGAAGAACACCTCTTCAGAAGGGGAGTTATACATCTGTACCAGCGGATTTGTGTTAAGATCTTTAAGAACTCTTACTACTACACGAGTACGAAAGTGGACTCGTCCTATTGAATATTCGACGGCACTCAAGTGTAGGCGGAGACAAAGCATAATCTGGACGTGTTTTTGGCCTTGTCCAAAGAGCTGACAGCTGGAATGTTGTTATAAATGATTTTCTAAACCGTGGGCAATGGAAACCTGCATGATCTGCATCCGCCTCCTGGTTCGGATATGATGTACAGATTGGAGAAGAATTCATGTCCGAATTTATGCAGATATTTTTTACACATGCGATGGCCAGTTAGAAATTGTGTGGCGTAGAAGTCCGAATAGGACGGAGAGTTTTTTCTTCACTCAGAGTGGAAGGTTATAATTCGCAGTAATTATTTGTGCTTGAAACTCTACAAGAGCCAAATCTACGTGTCAGTGTTATGCCTTCACACGCAGAATTTTTCTGTCTGAGTTCCAATTAAACCTCTTAGAACCTAGACCCCTCCGAGTGAGAAGCGATTACTAGTACCACTACACCACGGCCACCCACTTTTGAGTCATAAGATTGCCTCTTTTGTTGCCGATTCTACTACCTGGATGTGCCACAATTACGATAGCTTTATCTTCCGCAAAGCCTATTATCTTCACGTTTGGGCGCTTTGGTAGCCTGAGAAAACCGTCGTACATACTATTTCACAGCAGAGGGCCTAGGATGGATCCTTTTTACAAACCTGCTGTGACATTGTAGCGTTTGATAACCTCATGGTTGTCGCAGCTTAGTTTTCTGTTTCTGAAGTAGCTAGGTATAATTCTGATGATGTAGTTTAGTACGTCCATTCTAGCAAGAGCATTCGTTATAAATGTCCAGGTTGCCGAATTGAAAGCATTTGTGATGCGTAATGTGACCAGTACACAGTACTTCTTTGTTCTGCCAGCCCGTCCCTAAAAAAAGCGAATCGTTTTCTCTCTCCTTCTATAGACCCACTGAACTTTAGTCTCCCTTCTTTCCAAGGTCTCGCCAATAAGGCGATAAACTGTCAGCTCATGAAATATGTCGAAAACAAAAAAACTTCTCAATGACCGGCAGTACGGTTTTCGTAGCCACATGTATCACCGAAAAGTGAAACCAAAGCGTATGTTAAGCTCATAACTGATTGGGAACCCTCTTACAAAGTACTGTTAATATTTCATGCTTCCAAAACACAGTGCTGTCTGCTGTCGTTAAAGCGAAATTTAAACACCCACCCATTGTCCATGAATGGCACTTGCTTCGACGAAATCGAAAGACTTTCAATTCTTGGTATGTGTGTCAACGACAACTTACGTTGGAATGACCACACATTCCATCTCATCAAAAATGCTGCGATGTAAGAAATATTTCACTCCCTCTGATCTGGCCTAAATATGTAAGACATCTGGTCGGGTGCGCCCAAAACATCTCTGCACTTGCTCGATAGGATTCAAAACCATGCGATAAAACTCACAGGTAATACTAATATCACTCGGACAATGAACACCTTCAAACGAGGACATTATGGCACGTGTCTCACTCAGTTTTATCGCTATTTCCACTACCATCGCCACTAGCATTCCGTCCCTTGAAACTTTTAACTGTAACACCCGTCTCGCTATGAATGCTCATTAGTGTACCCCCAAGCCCACTATCGAACGTACTATATTGTAAAATATCGCTGTAAAATCCGCTTATGGAATGCCCTGCCTAGCTGTTTATTTCCTAGTCATTATAACCTTCATACATTTAAAACCAACTTTCGTTGGTATTTCTCTTTCTTTCCACCCTGATTTTCCTTCGCCCGCTCTATGTACAAGCCTATTAACGGTACTTAAATCCCTTGAGCGCGCGCAAATTATGAAAAAATTATTGTAATAAAAATCAGGTAGGAATTTTTCATGTGCAAGCGTGATTATTAGCGAAATGGGTCTCTCAGAGGAAGCGAGAAATGTGAAGAAAAAAAACAAACCCCAACTCTTCGTATCTACGTTCTAAACTTTAATGCCCCTCGAGTATTCCATTACTTAGGCTTAAATACATTAAATAAATACAATTGCAGTAATAACATATGCATATTTGGAGAGTTTTCGGGGAAATCTTGCGATCAGATGGCCAGACTAAGAGTGGTAAAAAAATAGAGAGAACTACTGTGTGACACAGTCTCACAAACAAGTTGGTAACGATATTATTTTTTCGACTACAGTTCGGCCATCCTGATAATATATTCGACCCGATTACAATGTCAACACTTTAAACTTGGAGTATGGTTTTAATACAAAAGCAACATTTTTGAAATTCAATATAAATCAGTACTTTCTTTGAAGTAATACATATAATAAATGGAATAGGTTTACATTAGTTACATCATTAAAGGTAATTATTAACAAAAAAATTAAGTGAGATCTTATTGGAAACTTTATAACGTCATTACTTAACACTTCCAGCAAAAATAAGTTCCCCCGAGCGACCCTCGGCCAAACAATCATCATGTCCAGGACCAATTGATTCGACGTTATATGGCTTCATATTACTTGGTGACGAAATTCCTTTGTAAGGAAGACGAGTTACTTGCAATCCATCAATATCACCGACTACATATCGGTCGTTCAATAATATTTTCTTCACCTCATAAGGCCCACTATATTTAGCGTACAGTTTTTTGTTGACACCTGGAACTGTTACAAAGTTTTTGATTAAAACATATTTACCTTTCTTATATGACCTTGGATTTTTATGACGCTTGTCGTAATAAGTTTTATTTCGTAACTGACTCTTTTCTGTATTTTCTTTACACACTCCTGTTCGTTCGCCATAGTACCTTGCAGATATTAACGAACACGGTCGCAAAATTTGCCTTTTTGGTTTCTTCCAAACAGGAGAACACTTTTACTAAAACCTGTACTTCTGTTTAAAGTATTATTTAGGGCGAATTCAACTTTCGTTAAGTGCTTATCCCAATCAGTAGTGTTAGCATTACATTCTTTGGCTAACATTGGTATGATGATACGATTCATTCGCTCGATTTGACCGTTCGATTGAAGGGAATGTGTGGCTATTTTAACATGTTTCACGTTTTGTTCTTCCAAGAAATCTTGAAACTCTTTGGAAGTGAAATAGGTGCCGCGATCAGATACAATCCGATTCGGGTGAGAATATAAAACAGGATAAAGTTTTATAAATTTTGTAAAACCGTCAATCGCAAGAAATACATGTTTTCTTTTTGCGCCGGAATTTGGGAGAGGTCCAAGATGATCAACGTGTAGCGTATCAAATGGAACATCACCTTTTGGGGTCGTATGCAAAGTACCTTCCTTTTTTCCGGATAAAGGTGAAAAGTAAATACACTTGAGACACTTTTTTATGTAGGCTTTTATCTTTTGCTTCATCTGTGGGAACCAGTAGCTTGCTGAAATATATTCGAAGTGCTTCTAAATGGCACACTGCCTCGTGATGGGTTCGAATTACTTGTTCCTCCATTTGAGATGGAACGAAAAAGGAACTTTATCATAATGTTTTCTATAAATTAAGCCATCTATCATTTCATAAGTTGAAGATTCCGAATTCTCTAGTTGAGGAGCTACGAGTATCGATATGATTTTCGGATCTCGTCGTTGGGCTGCAGCTAGAGCAAATTCAAATGACTAATCATCTACAAAAAGTATATTAAAAGAACGGCTTCAAGCATCAACATGAGTCATACGACTCGCTGCTCTATGTTCTACCACATACTCTAAGCTTTGTAGCTCTAATGCCCAATGTGATATACGAGGATTCAAGCACTTTTTCTTCAAAGTTAAAGTCAGCGCTTGACAGTCGGGCACGATTTTAAAGGATATCCCAATTAAATAAATTTTAAACCTCCTCAAAGCATATATTATCGAGAGCGTTTCCAGCTCGTAACTGTGATATCTCGATTCAGATGCTGTTGCTCTTTTCGAAAAGAAAAAAACGGGATGAAACTGTTGATCGAGTTGCTTTTGCAACAAAAACAGCACCGAACCCTACACTGCTTGCATCACAATGCAATTTTTTTACTAAATTCGGACTGTAAATAGATAAAACTGGTGACGCTATAAGTTTATCCTTTAAGGTATTAAAAGTTTGCATTTCTTTAATGCCAAATACAAAAGGAGTGTCTCTTTTTAACAACTCATACAATGGCTTTGCGACGTTAGCAAAATTGATTATAAATTTTCTAAAGTAGAAGCAGAGTCCTAAAAAACTATGTACATGCTTTGTAGATGTCGGTATAGGAAAATCCTTTATATCATTAGGTCGGATACCGTCTTCAGTAATCAGGTAGTCCAAATAAAATATTTCTGTTTGCAGAAACGTGCATTTGTCAAACCTAAGGTGAAGGCAGGTTTCTATAATTATCTTCATAATTTGATTTAAAATATCTAAATGCTCTTAGATAATGCGAATGCGTTGCGATAAGAATATCGTCTAGGTAAGTTATAATCTTACCCTCACAAATCAAGTTTCGAAAAATGTATTTCATGAATCGTTCAAATACCGACAGTGCATTTTTTAGCCCGAAAGGCATTCGAGTATATTTATACTGGCCCAAAAGGGTAATAAACGGAAGTGTATTTCATAGATTCATCCGTCAGTTGGACATGATGAAATCCATTTTTCAAATCCAATGATGTGAAATACTTTTTCCCTTTAAGACGGTCTAAGTTATCCTCAATAAGAGGCAAAGGGTAATTGTCTCGGACGGTTATCTTATTAAGTTCGCGAAAATCTATGCACATTCTTAGTTCCTTATTCTTTTTCTGCACCAAAACTATTGGTGACACATATGGTGAATTAGATTCACGAATAATACCTTTCTTGAAAAGATCATCTAAGATCTTTTGGAGTTCAACCTTGTGAACATACGGGAGCCTTCTAGGCGAACAATGAAAGGGTGTGTCTTTAGAAAGAACTATATGCATTCTAAAATCTGTTTTTGGTAACTGGTTATTTAAGGAAAAATAAGCTGGCCTAACGATATCTTTTATTCTTTGAACAATGTTTGCATGCAAATTTTTGTTGATGTTTATATCAAACTCACCGCTTTTTCCACTTATATCTATGTTAAGGATTTCATCGTCAAACGTATTTTGAGGAAGATGTTCCTTCGAATCATATTTGTCCATTGAGTCATGATGATAACTATAGGTGTTAGATGTCGCTGGAGGGTCCCGATTTTTGTTGGAACTATTGTCTAGAAATTTCTTCCTAAAATTACGAGATAGGTCATTGAAAAATCTTTTACCAACAAAAGCTGTAAATTAATTGATAAATTTTCAAAAAAGATACAAGTACTTATACTCCCAATAGAAACCAGAGGACTGCCGTTGACACCAAAATATGAATTTGAAGCTTTATCTAAAGTTGATAGTAAGACCGGTGGAAGGTACTTCTCTTGAATGAAACTGATAGGGGTACCAGAATCCAGCAATGTCACCAACGTCGTATAAGTTTCCATCTTCTTGTAAGTCCACTTATATTGAATGAAGTTTTCAAATTCATTATCTGTTGGCCGAACTCTATCTCCACTATGTTGCAATGCCATGACTGAATCCTTGTTGGGGCATTTTGTAGAGAAATGGCCTTGCTTCCCACACTTAAAAGAGGTGATCGGCTTCTTTTCATATTTTGTTTGGGCACTGCTTTGTCTTGCAACTGAATCGCCAGAGTTATTAGCTTTGTTTTGCGAAGAATTAAACGGCATGCAGGTTGTAAGTCTTTCTGAAGTGTTGCTTTTTTGTTTCTCATATTTTCGGAGAGCGATTTTAAGTTCACTGATGTTATTTGTCCCATACAGGATTGTTTTATTTACTTCTGAATCGGGTATACCTTTTATTATAAACTGTAGAATGTCTTCTTCCTCAATGGAGCTATGCGATCTCTTGCATGTGAATCACGTACTGCTGCATGCTTTCTCCACGCAACTTCTTCCGCTTACGAAGTTCATTATATACATCAGACTTTGTCACTATATGTCCAAATTCAACTTCCAATGCCGATTTCAAAACGCACCAACTATTTACATGCACCGTTCTCACAAACAATTTCGCAGTACCAGATAGAAGGCGTTTTCCATAGACGAATCTATCCCTTTCAGCCAGTTTTAAGACTTCAGACAATTCCTCAAATTGTTCTATCCTATATGTTCTATTTATAGGGTAATTGTCGTCACCAGTGAATGGATGTACAGCGTCTTCTATGTCCTTGTAGCTGTGACTTGCATGAGGTCTGAGATTGGTTTCTGTGTCTTCCAATTGAAGGTTACGGATCTGTTGCTGAAAAGTTTTAAAATTTCCTGCTTCTTCTGGTGCAGTCTTCGGAGTTTTTCTAGTTCAGCATCTAGGCATTCCTCACTCTCACTTTCAGATTGACTCCCACCGTCTGCCATATGATCGTGTATAAAACTTGCATAAAACTTGCCAGTTCTTGAGTTGCTTCTTGAGCGCGAATTTTTAATTCCGCTTTTGCGCCACTACTGTGACACAGTCTCACAAACAAGTTGGTAACGATATTATTTTTTCGACTACAGGAGTGAAGTTGGCCACTTAGTGAATCTTAGAACTGAGAAGACTCGATCGTCAAAAAAGCAAAATGAGACAGCAGACGTAGGCAATAAGGAAACTGCTAACCTGCTAAGTGAAGGTTAGCGGGGAGAGTGGCGAAAGTCAAGAATATCGCAGCAACGCAAATATAGAGACGAACATTGCACGAATATAAGTCACAGGTACGCGCCACATACAAGGAACCACAACTATATATCCTTATATATTCCGTTTCTCCCAACGTACATGTATTGACATACACCCTCACACTTCATTCCAGCTGGAAAAAGAGCCCTTACGAAGGTGCAATGCCCTAAAAGGAAGCTTGAAGCGCTTACTCACTGTATGACCTTTCGTTTCAATTTTTACTATATGATGTCCGTATACGTAAGCGCTTACGGACAGATTCCTGCGAATCGCTTCTTCAGCGCTTCATGAGAAGGCAGATGTAAGCACTTACGGACACATGCGTACTTTGAATCAGCACGAGCGCTGCAAGCGCTTCAGAAGAAGACAAATGTAACAATATTAAACAAGATTGTAAAGAAGCACAACTTTAGCACTTCGAAAAAAGAATAGAGGAACGTGCTACATTCTACGATGGCGTTAAGGCACAATTGAAGCAAAAAGATCTCCTATAATTTAACTTAAAACAAATAAAGATAATTTTTTATTAAATTCTTAAATTTAATCAATAAAAATTTATTAAAATGAACATTTATAAAAGTGTTTTAAAGTATAACATATCTAATAATATTTAAAATTGAAAAAAAAACGTCTAAACTGATTTTATTTTGAACTGCTAACCGTTAATTTTGCTTTCCTTTTTGAAATTAGACGTCTGATGTGCCGTTTACTCTTGCTATAATTTTGTTTTCTCATTTTCTAAATAAATAAATAAATAAATAAATAGATAAATAGATAAAAGACTGTCCTGTCCACTTACTGTGTAGTTAAACTTTAAATAAACAAACAAACTTTCATTTGGTTTTACCAAAACCATCACTTCAGGAATGAATTTGTTTCGACAAAAAGTAACTAAATGTTGCTGTCCAAATAGTAATATTTCCGTTTTGGATTAACTTTTTTTCTGGCTTTGTACATTTCCTTACTCGCTTGGTCTCTAACTTTCCAAAACTTCACATCAAGTCTATCTTGAATCGAATCTAAGAGTGAAGAAGACTCTCTCCATGGCATTGCTACTTGATTTGCAGATTGCAGATTGGTTCGGTCATCCATTTCGAATTGCTTTGCAATACAAATGTAACACGTTTGTGATGAAGAGGTGACCGACGACGATAAGGCAGTGCACAATTTGCTGTCTATCATTATGAATAAAGAAATGGGTTTTGTGGAAACCGTCATCATTTTTCTTAACAGGTGAGCCCGTTGTTTCCTTTGCAAAATTAAGTTTAATAGGTCAGCAGTATCTTGGTGAAGATGGGACTGGATTTTGACAAAGTGTGATTTTACTTTCATCTCTGCATTGAAATGCTGGAAAGGGATCCATCAAAATGATCTTCTTTAAATGACTTTTATTGGACCCTATCTGAACCCCATTAGCAAGGGAAGCTACTTCAATTCGGTCTTTAGTAGTTAAGTTCTTCAGTAGAACTTAATACCTCTTTCTAAACTGTAATTATCTAAGCTCAGCAGATCACATACAGCAGATGACTCAGTCGGAGTTTTCTGGGAAGCCTCCTTAATTTTATCACAGGAGGGCAATAAATACGGAACCGTTTTCTTTATTTTTTCGCGTATAGTTTCACACTAATGAGTTGATAACTTGTACGAATAAAATACGCGTCACATACACAGGCCCATAACTCTCCATTCTTTTTCTCCCGACGTACATTTACATACATTCACCCACACAATTCATTCTGACATTTCCCCACACTGACGCACAAACCCACTCTGGCATTCGCATTAACACACCCACGTAGAACATAAGCCACCAACATGACGAAATACAAGAACTTGACGAACAATCGACTAACAAACTCATGATTTCTTCTACTCCACGACGTTCCGGTTCCGCGGACGGAAAACAGGGACTATGTTTCCTTGCGGGGGTAAGGTTTAGTGAGTACGAATCTAACACTGACACCTTCATGGTGTGCGGACAGGTATGTAGTTTCCTCCTCCGACCAACAAAAAAAAATAAAAATAATAGTACGGACACGAGCTGGAGCGTCGGCATCTTTCACGCGTGTTATATATTGTGTCCAGCTCTTATAAATAAAACACAACTTATTTGTATAATGTCTTTTTACTTCAAGGTCTCCACGCGATAGACTTGCTATCTTAAACTAACGTAGCATAATATCATACCTAGAATAATGCACAACATTATACAATGAGGAGTTGATAATTAACTGTTAACAAACACATTGTTTGTCTTGCATTGCCAATGCCGCTATTACCAAACGTCGGTAAAGCCGATGTCGCTGGAGCAATTCTGTTGCTGGGCGGTTCTATGCTGCTGATTTTCGTGCCGTTGGCAAACAAAAACTTTTTTGTTAAGCTGAAGTTTACCCTTACAAGTTGATGATGCTTTTGGTGTTGAAATTTGTGCTTGGACCTTTCAAATATCGACAATAAAGCTGTTTTGTTTGATGCGATAGTAACGGAGTTCTTCGACAAATATGTTCCATTTAAAGAAGTGACTGTTAAAGTCCTAAGCGCCCTTGGTGTACTCCAGATATTATAGACAGAAAGCCTATCCGTATTCTGTAAATGTAACCTTATGATTTAAGTTAAAAAACATCACAATGTTGGTAAGCGAAAGCAGATTTATTACTCCTCCAAACTTAACATGAATATTAGTACGCGTAATATTTGAAAGAATTTGCGTGAGTTCGATGTAACTTCTTAAAATTAAGTTTCTGATACTCAAGATTCGTCGTCTATATCTAACACCTTTCCGCCTCCTAATGAACCTAAGAACAATTGCCGCTCGACAACCCAAGTGCGTCTATGACTCTTGTTCATAATGGTAAACAGTATCGAAGTTACTTTTGCTACAGTTCCTTCGACTCAGTATTTTTTCGAAAATTAGAAATTGCTTTCAACGCCAGTATCAGATATGTTTACCATGTGCGAAATCACATTCCTAATTTCACACAGTCTATCCTAGGGTGTTCACTTCTGCATTTCGAAATTACTCGTGTCTCGCAAAATTGAAAACCAGTCAGAGAAACCTCATTGCTTATACAGTAAATACAATTGAAATGAGACTAATATTTTTCTTAACTACTTACAACTGTTTAGAAAGTAGCCGCCTGCTTTTTGTTCAGGCAATGGAAATTTTTATAAAACCTATATCTACATTATACGCAAAGTAATAGCTCATTTTGTAGAACTAACAAAAATATTTTAAGCAGTGTATAATATAATACATTATGGAAACGTGATTATTTTACCATCTAAAGTAATCCACGTAAAATAACTTCACAAAAGATTGACCTCGAAATGAATGCTGAGTCCTCCGTTCTTCACCGCATATGCCAGAAACACCCAAAAGTATGTGGCTTAAAAAATAAAAATAAGAGGTTATGAACCGGACGAGTATATTAAGCAGCTTAATCAGAAGAACACTCAGTCAAGTTTTCTGAGATTGTCACACGTTAGCGAACACCAGCCTATAACTTTTCTCGACACAAATTTTCAGAATAAGTGCACTTGTTTCCACAATAAAAAATGTCCTTCTACGAAGGCCGATATTTTTACCTTACCAAAACATCATTCTACGAGTTTATTACCTACTTGACGACTTTTATATTAATGTCAGTTAGCATAGCATTGGCTCAATTGTCGGTAAAGTCTCTTTAAATAGACACAGGCTATCAAGTGGGTGGCCGTGGCTCACTTGGTAGTGGACTGGTTTCCAAATCGGAAGCTCGATTCGGTTCGGTGCTCTAATTCCATCCTTTCCCGAAAGACATATTAATTTTTTCTGTTAACAAAAATCAAGTAAGATGAGTAGTTGACTAGAAATAAACAACAAGCCAACTTCAACGAAATAACCGCTGAGCCCAAACATCTTTCTTTCTCTCTCTATCCCATTTTCCAAGAAACTTAACACGTGCTCAGGCACTTTAAGTATATTCGTACCCACTGCAGTGTTAAGTTCTTTAAAAAAAATTAAACCTTGCAGAAAGATGGAACATAATATTCATATTCGTCAGCATTTTCAAATTCCAGGAATCTCGACGATCTTTAGATCAACAAATCGTAAATCAGATATATTGCGATCGACAACTGCATGCCTCAAGTATCCAGTATATCTATACGTCTAATAAAGACAATGGTCAAGGTATTAACGCAGATATCGGGCACTCCATCAACCCGAATAAGTACTCTGGAAAGGTAGAGCATAAAAAATCTATACTTGGATGAGGCTGCAATAAATTTAGCTGACTCTCTTTCCCACAAACTATCAGGATCACCATCAAGCGCCGAAGACAAGTATTTACCAATAAAGTCAAGAATACATTCAGAGTCTCATCCAAGTTTTTCGAAGATTGGCAAGCTTATGCATCCAACGAGGTTGCGTTCACTCTCTAAAGAACTGCTGAAGAAGAAGGCGGAAATAAAAACGGACACAAAAAAATACATAATCAGTTTGTGTAAAAGTCTAAGTAACCTGATTGACCTTAATGAGGAAGATTTAGACTGGAAAAGTCTACAGTCAGTCAATTATTTATGGTTCAGCCGATTTGTAGCAAATTCAAGAGTTCCAGCTCGATACACGCTAATTTTTTTTTCTATAAGACGCGTAGACACCTGCAGGACCAAAGGGCTCTGTCATATCTTTTATTTGCATAGACATACGAAGTTGGAATTATATTGTGTGCCTACATGCATTTCAAAAAAGAAAAGCTCACATGGATATGAAAACTGAGTACATAAGCACATTCTGAAAATGTACATTCCTACAATAGAAACTATAAAATAATTGTAGGGACAGTTAACACCGGTTGTCGCTCATGGTTTTTTTTTTAATTAAATATCATAATCATATCTCGTTACTAGGCTTACTGATGAACCGCAGATGGGTTCAATTATTCATCTGTCAGTATTTCATTCGACCCCAACTAATTTCCCAACAATTGAGCTTGAAATATTCACTCACGCCCAGCAGAGGACGAGTATGTTCTGTAGTATGCTATGAAACAAAATTCTGTTTACAAGCCAATTGCCAAATTATGGAAACATGACTCTCAATATCAGAGTGGCTGAAGCATATGGCCTCATGAATACGCATTTCTGTAACGTGTGCGTAATGCGTGTGCTTTTCAATTATCCTTCCAGACACTCATTATTTTGCCCTTAGCTCATGGCATAATTACATGTAGGTACATTCATATAACCACTGCTGTTGTCGTTTTCCAACGCTAGCAGTGTCATTACAGTAGCCAAAGCGGTCGGTTTCATTATAGATGACGAAAAATAAGTGGCAAATGATAAGAACATCCTTTCATTTATAGTCACTATGTATGAACAAAACCAGTCCCAATATGCTTCCACAAACTAAACTTCATTCTCATCGACAATGTCTGACGCCTTTGCGCATAAACATCTGTTTAACGATTTACTTCGTCCTTGACAATTGAATATCACGAAAAGAGAAGTAAATGTCATCTGTGCACCTGCACTATATTTGTACCGCACGTGCTCGGACTGTGCCGTCTTTCTGGCCTTGACAATCCCCCAACTAGGTAACCACCGTTGACACGCTACCTACAAACGAAAATGTTATTTCATTTACTCGTCGGCCGTTGCTAGGGCTGAAATAATTCACTGGTTAGTCGGCAATGCCAGTACGCGCCAAAAAATATGCAGACACACTCATATAAACGCGGCCAGTGGGGTTAAAAAAGACAATGTGGCAGGCGTAGCTGGCTACCCACCAGTGGTAGCTCTGGACTAGCCTCTCATTTTCACTAAACTCATTTTGACATTCAGCACACCAACAATGAATCATTATCCATAGAGCGGTTGGGGGTATGCGTTAGTTATGTATGTTTTGGCGTCCTTGTTCCTCTATTCCCCCTTCCAAGGGTGCTTTGTGTTGTTTTTTGAATTTTCTGCGTTATCTGTTAGTGCTCTCGTTTGGTGGTTCTTAAAATACGAGTAATTACATCCAGATGCAATGGGACATAAAATTAGTGTCCTAACTGCTGGATTTAGGGCGTTTGCACGTTAATGACTCATAAACTCGCGCTTAAAAGAAAGTATGGGTGTTGCTAAATAATCCATTAAGCGCGTGTTAATTATGAAAAAAATATGGCCACCAAATAAGGTGTATGGGCCACGTTTTCTAGACCTGCATTATTGAAATATCTCGTCTCGTCATCCTTCATAGTAATAGATTAAAGTTCACAGCCAGTTATTCTTCATACAGATCCTTGTAAGTAGGCATAATTAAAACAGATGAAACCAAAAACTCTATACGAAATATGGGTTGAGGATTGGAAAATATGGGAAACTGCATTCAAAATTTATTTGTAGAGTACTAGTTTCAAATTAAAAAAAAGAAAAAAACTTCCAATCTTGACCTATTTCATTAGCAACGGCGACGGTGCAGCACAAGCACAGGCACAGTATATATAGTATTATAGATACAATCATTAAAGATAAAGGATTTGTAGCAATGGCAGTACGGTAGTAACCAAGAGTCGTATTGTTGCAGAAGAATATCTGCTAAAGTCATATGATACGCGTTGCAGGTTTTGACGTATCATTATTCCTGCAATACTATCACCATCAGTTTGTACGTTGAATCCATATCTTTAGCAAAGCGCATAGTCCTGGTGGTGCCAGCATAGTATCCACTATCCAGTTCCATCATACTTCTTCCTCGGGCTTAATTTAAATATGCATTTCTCATGTTTCCAACAGATTTGATAAATTTCCTTTTTCATTCTCTTCCTCTTTTTTGTGTGTGCACAGAACGATAGATGTAGCTAGAGCACGATAACATTGACAGTGTTACCATTTTAAAATGTTTGGCGGTTTCATTTCTTGACAAGGAGGCAAACAAATTTTAAAATCACAAAAAGTTTTGATTGCAGAGAGGGCTTCTACAATGAAACAAAGAGCTAAGGGCTGGCAAAACTCGGCTTCGCCTCCACGGTTTAAAGATCAAGGTCAATAAACTTGATTTACCACACAACAGGAAACGTAATTAACTCTTATCATTAAAATTGCAAATAATAGCTAGTTTATTTGTCATATGCTGTGTTTGTCTGGCTCCAAGTCAACTGGTACCGATAGCTAATACCTAGTTATGCTTTTATGATGTTTATGGCACAGACCATCATACTAAACCTTTAGCTTGTTAGGGTGATTATTAACAGAAATCAATAACATTTGACAACTCGGCTATGTGGATGTCATTTGCCGAAATGTACATCTTACGTGTTAAAAGAATTTTGGCGAAATGGTTGAAGAACTATCTTACAGAAAAAACCATGTAAGGTAAAGATCTTAAATTCCAAGAGCGAAGAAAAAGAGAGCTATTATATTGTTCCACACGAGTCAAAACTAATCCCTATGTAACAGAAATGTAACATCAGTAAATGTCTGTGTAACATAATCTCAATAGTAACATAATAAAATACGAGAGTTTCGAATTCTAACTGTGTAATTATGTAAACTTCACTTTTTATTTCATTTATTGAGTGAAGCGAGTATGAATTTGAGTTCTTACATATATAAATGTGAATGTAAGTTACTTCAAATGATATTTGGCAAAACACAACTTGCATAGTGTAATATTGCAAGAAATGCATACTGTGTTGGTAGGTTGCTCGATTTTCTTATTCGTACAGATTCTGCAACAGCGTTCTGTAGTTCTCTAAACCGGAAAACTTTGTCCAACTTTTGACAACATTTTTGATCACTGGGAAAGGCGCCCGCTTATGCTACTACGTTTAACTTTTGCTTGTTTTTTTCAGCTAATGGTATCTGTGTATACCTTGTTTCCTGAAAAAAAACGCAAACCATGAGCAGCCTTTGAAAAACTCTCTTCCACAATTTTCTCGATTTCCTGTCAGGTTCATAAGGAGATTAAAATTGATCTGAAACGTCAATTCCGCCCATATATTTACTGTAGAAAGCAATGGCCTTAGGACATGGTACTTCCATAGCGTCTCCTGTTTTACTAGTTCTTTGTATACATGCTACGGTGTCAGTGTGGCAATTGCTGATCAATACAACTTCTTTAGTGTCTTGCCATTTGCAAATTAAACATCCGTCATTTTTAAATTTCAAGACCTAGTCACCCATTTCCAACTTTCAGCCACCAAGATTTGTTAAGAATTTATTATTTCTCATAACGGTGTCAACTAAACGAAACTCCAAAGTTTGCGTTAAATTTATGATAGCAAAAAACCAATCGCTGCAGGATTTTAAATTATTATTCTTTTCCAAAATAAATGTCAAAATCATAGCTGTATCATACGCATTAATTTGTATTGCTTCAAATAAGAATTGAGTTTAAATTTTGCCATATCTTCATCGATTGATTGGAGCACGCAGTCGGTCCGGCAAGTTTTAAAGGTGCACTTTAGACACAAAACCATTTCACTAACGTAAATAATAAGCTCTGATAGCATCTGAATGCTTTTCTGGGCGATTCATATATAATTGTAATAAGAGAAGCAGTATTATAGATGTACTAACTCAAATCTAGGAAAAGAGGCACCACGTGTCTCTGATTATTCGACGCCAAGTGAATTCACTACATTTTCAATCTGTCAACCAAATGTAATAGTGTTGTTATGACCTGAACGGCTAGTTCATGTTTTTAGTACAATACTTTTAATAAATATATATATATCAGTCCTTCCAACTAGCAAGGGCTTATGTTTATATGGAACGATTGGACGGCAGGTCATGTTAGATCTTTTTATTATAATTTGCGATCCTGTTCCCCTTGTTCTGCGATGTACCTGGAGGGATCGGCTAGCGTTGCTAGTATTCTGGATCCAGCTATTGCTTCCAACGAGAATGCTTCTAAGTCAACTGTTGTATTTGGAGAGTAATTCCTAGGTTCCAATCTGATGTTTTATCCATTTCCTGAAGATAGATTTGTGTTTCCTGTGTTTTTTCCATTTGTGACTTTGTTCTTTATTAGTTGTTGGGTATCTGTAGGAAAAATTGAGTCAGAAATATTACCTTCAATATTAGTGTGTCTTAATTGATATATATGTGGAATATCATCGACACCATCGACATTATATCGTTAATGTAAATAACCATCCCTTTTTAAGACCTTCCCAAATTTCCACTTGCATTCTTTATTCTGATAGTATCGAACCTGAACATGATACCCCAAATCAAAACTTTTTTTGCAGTCGCTTACAATCGTTGTTTGATCAGTGTCCGGCTCTCGCATTAAGTCTAACCATGTACGAAGATTGAATTTAAGCACCATTTCTGCTGGATTTTTCCCTGTTGTTGTGCTTTGCATTTGTCGGTACTGCATCAGTAGCCTGTGTAGTTTGGTATTCATATCGCCCAAACCATTTACAGTTGAGCGTAAACCATTTTTGAGTGTCTGGACGAAACGCTCAACTTGTCCGTTTGTAGACGGGTGTGCCGGAGGTGTAAGTTTATGTCGAATTCCGTTACTTTCCAGAAACTGTTATGCCTGATAGATGTCAAAAACGCAGAAGTATTCACCGCATTTAAGTTCCTGGTACAGGTCCTCGATATTAGGAATCGGAAAGCAGGGAAATGAAACACCATGTGTCGTTGATTATTCGTCGCCAATTGAATTCACTTTATTTTCAATATGTCAACCAAATGTAATAGTGTTGATATGACCAAGTAGAAACTTATCTTGGATTATACATTTTGTTATAGCTTTATTGCCCGAAGACAAATTTTGTGACCAATGTGTGGTAGTCAGTTGTAAGACATCACCAAGTATACAACGATAACAACGATCATTTCTTAGGGTACAGTAGCCTGCACTTTTGCTTTCTCAGCGGATGGAGAAGCCATCCTCTCATTATTGTGTATTTTTCTGTTTAGTTCTTCAATTCTCTCATTTAGGTAAGCTACGATTTTTATAAATAATCTTCTTGGGAAAACTGAAGAAACCTCAATTTTTTTAATACCTATCAATTTTAGCAAGAATTATTGGCTGCTCTTCGGAACCCTTATCGAGGTAAGAAATTAATATTCTATACTTCACCGTTGTTGAGCTGTCCTTCTGCTATGGGTTTTTGCATTTCCCACTCTTAGCTTACCTTGCCATTTTTCAACAAGTTTTAAAAATAACTTTTAATGGTGGCACGAGCCACAATTGAGTGAAAAACTAAAACTGCTTTGTGCACGAACAAAGGACATAATGGGTTGAAAGCATATGTATGTACGTAAATGTCACATTCCTTGTAAAAATCTGATGGGACAAGAATACGTTAGAACATTGAGAAATGTTTGCCTTTTAGAAAAACGAGAACAAGCCAATGGGACATATTTGTCTCGTTAGTATTGACAGGGTCAAAGAAAGTTTGGTGTGTGCTTTCGCTGACGATATAGCTTAATGATAAATGCTTAATAACTTCAACAACAATTATTCAATCATGCAACGGTAGTTCAACGAAGTTTTAAGGTAGTGCCATGACCATATCCTTGTGATAAACACAGAAAAAAAACAAGTTACTGCATATACCTGAAGATCGAATAAATATTTAGTTTCAAAACACAAACTGTCCAATAACGCAGAAAAGTGATGCAACTGAAGTAGTGAAGATCATAAAATGCCTAGGTGTCACAATAGATGATCATTTTATATGGCAAGCAAAAGCGCAAAAGCACTATATTTGCAATGGTCTACTGAAACGATACCCGATTACATACACAAGTATGTACAAAAGAAGGAGAAGAGTCTCAAAAACTCATTTAGATAAACTAATCGATACTCATTGTAAAATATTTCCATCTATGGATGTTAACTACAATATTATAATTATGACCGGAGTGTCCAGCAACCCATAACCCACAATATAAATACAAGAATACAGGCCCAGAGATTTTTTCAAACTCCGTTCTAATCTGTTAACTAACTATATAAACTTCGAAATTAAGAATTTATACAATAAAAAATATGGCGTTTAACCACCTGCAGATTAGCCATTAGCTTCACAACTTAAAAGTTATACAAAGGTTTCAAAATAAAGTCCTAAGGTAAATGCACCATGATACATACGTAACGAAAACATCCACAGGGACCTGAATACTAAACATGTATCCGAAGAAGTGACCATGTTTGCAAAAAAACATCATCAACGACTACGCCAACATTAAAACCGAGAAATCTAAAGCCTAGTGAACTTACCGAGATCCAGACCGTCCAGAGAATATTACCAATGGACCTCGCGGTTCGTACATGAAGACACCACCCCATGTATGCACATACAGATCCATATGTATACTATATTATTTAACAATCAAGTGGTTTTTTCAACCAAACTATGTACTATGAAATGTAAATTGCTAGATAAATTTTAAATTAAATTAAATTATTTAAAAATTGAAGTAAATTTTATCTCCCAATAAAAAAAAAATCATAATCGAAATAAATTAATAAATAAATTCATGATTTGCATTGAGAATTGGGTTTATTTTATTATCGCAAATGGCATGACTCTCCAGAAATACTCACCAACATTAATGTCAGTCAATGGCTTTCCTGCTGTCCCATAGTAGGAAAGAACTCAGGCTGAAGAACAACACCGACTTTTGTTTCCCAATCGAATATATCCGATTGATTAAACCTTCCGATTATTTAACTGTCAGTCTCCTTAACATCCCATAAAAGACCTTGTCTGTCGTATTGTCTAAGCGCATGTTATCATTTTCGAATGGGGTAAGTCCATAAATGACCAAATATTCACACTATGGCAGATTTTACAGAAAACTCAAGAAATCGATATTTAGCACCTCTTTAAAGATTTTAAGGTCGCATTTGACCGAATCTATAAAATTATGATTGACATCTATGCCGAACTTACCAAGACCTTCGATGTCAAATCAGGGTTTTGACATGGTGATGCGTGGCTTCCTTAACATCATACTTAAAATAACTGTGCAAATCACACCAGAGGCACAATTTTCTAAAAATCCATGCAGTTATTTGCATAAGGTGATGGCAAATTATACCATTGGCAGATCTCAGCGAGCTGTAACTGATTCGTTTGCAAGTATTTTGCTGCGAATGAAGGCAAAGTCTACTAAATTCTGTCAACAAGATGGTTTTAAAATGTCAACGAACCGGGCATGACGTTACAATAGACAGGTAAAACTTTGAGGAAGTTTAATATGAACTGACAAACGCCAAATGACAGCAAAATAAAATCGGATTGAAACAAAAGATGCACCATTTAAATTCAACCTGTCTTGCCTCATGAGTTGCGTAGAAGGTTTCATCTGCATACAGGCGAAGCAATGTACACGTATAACCTCTTCGCGATTAGGCTGTCCTTCAGGAGAATCAATTAAGTAGTTGATTACAGATGATAAAGAAGCTCTCATCGTTATGCAGCTCGAGCACCTATGCGAGTCTGCCTAGCATTTTGTGGAATTTCTTCAACACCTTTTGGTATTAGCCTTAGGGAAGATTTGTCAAATCTAGTTCTTGATTTCGAAAATGAGTTATCGGTTGAATAAAGAAATATTACAGGCAGACTTGTGTCTGTTATTTCCAGTAACAGCCTCTTTAAAGAGAGTTCCCTTTTCCAATGAAAATTTATGTTTTGGGTTATACTAACTATTCGTAATTAAAAATTCTATAAAACTTTCAAAGGATACTTGATCTGCCAGTTGATATTAATTGTAATGCTTAAAATTGCAGTGTGGTAACACTCGTTTGTGAGCGCCTAAGCCGCCATTTTTAACGCGTCATACCTAACACTAACTGCATGTACATAAGTAGACAAAAAAACTGTGCATTCACGGAGTGTTGCAGTTAAGTGTGTGATAGCATCTCATTTTAGGGGATGCGCGTGAGTATTTTGATGATGATAATGATGTATGTAGTTGGGGTGAGATGGGATGATGATGTCATCTTCAGTAAGGTAAATGTGAACCAAAAGTCCTGTCCGCATTACTCTGATGTAATGGCGGCGTCGAGACCCTTTTTCTATGCATACTCCTAAGCTCCTGCTGCTACTACTTCTGCTTCTACATTGTTCCTTTTTTTATTATTTCATGTACTCGTAAGTAGTATTCCTTTTATTCAGCTTCCCCACATGGCTTGGCTTGACTTGTCGTCGTCTCCATCTGTTTGTGGTAGTCTCAAACTAATGAGGTGGCAGTAGTGAGTCATATTTGCATGCATGCAAAATAATAATTACACCATATGCAGTTGCACGTTCTCTACTTACATATGTGTATACATATGCATGTACAGCATGTGTTGACTTGGTACTCGCTAAGGACCAAAAAGGAAAAATATTATTCTTTCGTCCTTATTTTTTCTATTTCTCTGTTTTCGTTTCGTACGCTTCTCCGCACTCATTTGTTTCCAGCGAAGCGTTCTGAAAACAAAACAGCTTTGCATTTATTACACTTACGAGTAAACATATGTACATACTATACGTATGTAAATGTATATACCTACTATATTGCAGTACAGAGAAAAAAAAATATGGAACAGAAACAAAAACATAAGCAGAATCCATAAAGTTTGTGTGAGGATACAGAAGGATACCGGTAAAGAGGACTGCTTCTGTTTGAGCCTACGCTTGCATGCATTGCTGCCAAGGCCATAGTAGTAATCAGGGTAAGGAAAGCATTCATGCTCAAACACAATTCTACATGCATTCATCTTGTAATAATTTCATATGCAATTGTGGCAACTGAGCACTTCAAGGATAATCTCCAAATGCGAAAAAGGCAGAACACCACCTGAGCCGGATTTCCATCATCGAAATCGGAGTTATCGTAGCCATCGTTGTTGTCGTCATCGATATTGGAATCGATTGACGGCCTAGGATGAGTTCAAGTGTGAAATCAAAGTTGAATATTCGTAGCAATCCTGCGTCCTGATTTCAGGATACCCTAAACCCACATGTTAATTGTACCTTAAAATGAGGTTAGTTAACCGCTTGCATAATGATTTCTCAAAATATCGAAAAAGATTCAAATGAAGACAAATGAAAAAACAAAAAATCACTGCACTTAATCGGCTCCACTATACCATGGTATATTCTGAAGTGGTTTGACTTTATGCAGGTGGACGCTAAACCTTGGCACGGAAAGTCCCCCCTAGAGAAGGATTTCATCTCAGATCTGATTTCTTATTTTTAATTTTCTTCTTGGAAGTGTCTTCATAGAATGGATGTAGTTTTTCTAATGGAAAAATAGTGCGCAGAGTACTCGTATATACTGGTCAAGGTGTATCAAGGCCATAAAGTGAATTAAATTCGAAAGAACGTAGAGGGTGAGTCAATTCAAGATGACCTAATACAATGGAATGGGATCAGGTTCCCAGTAGGTGAGGATTTTGAAAAGTTTGCCGGCGAGGTTTAATGGCTGGTTCGGGTTAATTTGGCTATCAGTGCGAATGCACACCTCTTAGGTGTTCGACCTAATCCAAGATGGGTATGGATGGAAAGAAACAATGTAGTCGAAGTTCGACAGGCAGCATAGGTTTCCCATAGATCTACAGAGCTAATAGCTGGAAAATATTTGTAGACCAGCTAAGGACCACTCCAATCATTACACCTTTCTTGTTATTCAACAGCTGATCTTTATATTGCAACATCAACTATTAGTATTAGTCTAACGACAGATGTGTAAAGACAATGGACAACTTGGAGTTGTAGTTTTCTAGTTTTCCTTATGGCTTGATAATGGAGCCATCCAGGATTTGCTAGTAGGTTGCTGATTGTTTGGCTTCCAATTCTGTTTACTACCCATTTCAAAAAATTTTTTCTGCTTGACAAAGTCCGGATTCTGTATAGGATGAGGTGATGGGACTTTTCTGAAGGGTACCAAGCCACACTTTTTGTTAAATTTAGAGTGCAGCTTTTCTCTTCAAAAGTTTAGTATAAATGTTTATAACTACTATGTTCTATAGAAGTGGAGAAAGTACACGGCGCCGTACCTCGACTGTCATATCTCCGAGTTGAGGATACTCCTAGAGTTAAGCCGATAGTTCTTTTTTTGAGAAATTGGTTTATCAATAAGGTCAGCTAAAACATAATACGAGTATATTAGATCTGACAGTTACTGGCTCTACTTTAGCACTGTTAAAGGCGGTCTCAATGTCAAGGAAGGTATATTCCTTCGGCTTCGACATTCTAGACAGACAACACCCGAAGGACGGTGTGTTGAGATCTTCGATGCGGTAAATAACTCAACCCAGCTTGTAAATGAGCCCACACGAATACCGGACGTTGATAGTCATATTGCCAACACCCTGGACTCGTTTTTAACTTCTTACCCAGACAAATACAAGATCAATGTGCTATCCCCTCTAGGTTCGTCGGACCACGGTGTCATATCAGCTAATTTCTCGTATACCGACCACACAGTTAGAGAAGAGATTACTAATAGAACCTTATGGCAATATGAGAAAGCCAATTGGATCGGACTCAACAGTTTATTTAGGAATTTCACCTGGTGGTTATGTTTCCTCGATAACGACGTGGATGCCGCTGCTGATATGATGACTGACACCATTCTCTTTGGAATTAGATACTTTATCCCCGATCGGATGAAGGGTGTCAAAACAAAAGAAAAGGCATGGTACTCGTATGAATCGAGCTGTAAAGAGGCGTCAGGGTTAGAGAAATGTTTTGCTTCAAGACCAACCTGAAAGAGGAAAACCGAAAAAAGTTTAAACGAGACAGGAATGACTGCACCGTCTTTCTTAAGCGTGTGAAATTTCAATACGACCAAAAGAAGAAGCAAAAAATAATAAAATGTCCCAAAGGTAGTAAAAGCGTATGGTCGTAGTAAAACATGAGAAATTCTGCCTTATTCTCCATCCCAACGCTCATTAACAATGACATTCCAGCTGTCAGCTCTTTAGACAAGGCCAATCTGCTTGCTGCACACTTTGCGGCAACCTCAACACTTCCAGAGTGCGTCGAATCTTCAATAGGACGAATGGAGAGTACTTAAAGATATCAACATACATAAACCCGCTGGTCCAGATGGTATATCTCCACTTCTTCTGAAGAGGTGTTCTTCCAGGCTGGCAAAATCACTGCGTAAGATTTTTCAGAAATCTTACTCTTTAGGACTCTTTCCGAGCATATGGAAAACAGCATATGGAAAACAGCATTTGTCCAGCCCGTCCCTAAAAAAAGGCGAATCTTCTTCTCTCTCCTCCTACAGACCCATTGCACTTACTACCCTAATTTCCAGGGTCATGGAAACGGTGATAAATCGTCAGCTCATGAAATATCTCAAAACACGAAAACTTCTCAATGATCGGCAATACGGTTTTCATACCAACAGGTATGATATATGATTATTTATTTTATTTTATTTTTCAAGGGATCGACACAAATGAATTTGCAAAGTCCGGGATTTTACGCCGGGGTGCTATGCCCACGTGACGTTTGTCAAAAGCACGTGGTGTACCGAGTTCCCATGTGGTCCGCCATCTAAGTACTTACTGCTTGATTTCGGTGATCTAGTGAGAACAATATGAATATTGTAAATAAAAATCCTACAAATTAGATTTTGTTTCAAATTATTCGTTTTTATTCTCTCAGCTCACAAATCAAACTAAATATTCATATTCCTTCTTCTTATTCTAAATTTAACCTAGACTTACGAAACTAAGTGAAAGTATATTAGTGATAAACAAATAGGAGCATAAAGAGAACGTGTGATAACAAGTGTCCGACAAGCAAATGACGGGGTAAAGTAGAATTCGATTGGCAGTTTTAGATGGGGAACGCGTGACAAAAAGCGTGAATTTGATCCACAGCAATCGTCCACCTCGTTTCACCATATATTTGTTATGCACATACTTGCATACATAGTTGACCAATACGTCACATAAAGTACACAGTACGAGTATTCATAGTCATTCATTCATGTCTACGACACTCTTTTTAATTTTTTCAATGATCTCTTAGCTACCACTTCTAATCCAGTATATTCCTTTGCTGGCGACAGTACTCCGGGCTTTTCATATTAGTTTCCCAACTCACGTCTCTGCTCTTCGTCTGTAGAGCGGGAACAACAGAGTATGTTAAGCTTTTTTAAATTCCGATATTAACAGTGTACCCAATTGAGGAACTATCAACAGAGTGCAATTTAATGCTGTCGTTAAAGCGAATTTTAAACACCCAGCCCAGCCATTATCAGCGAATGGCACTGCATCGTCTAAACCGAAAAACTTTCCATTCTCGGTATGTGTGTCAATAATAACTTACGTTGGAATGACTACATATTTGATTTCGCCAAAAATGCTGCGAAATGTATAGGTTCCGTCAAACGATGTAAGAAATACTTTTCCACTTCTGAGCTGGCCTCAATATATAAGGCATTTATCCACCCAAAATTTGGAGTACAATGCATAATCTGGTCAGGTGCGCCTAAAACATCTATGAACTTGCTAGATAGGATTCGAAAGCGTGCATAAAACTCATAGCTGATGCAAACATCACCCAGTCAATGGATACCCTCGAACACCGACGAAATGTCTCGTGTCCACTTTGTTTTATCGCTATTTCCACCATCAGTGCTCCATAGAAATCGCCCCTTCAAACCTTCAACCGTAACACCCGTCTCGCTATGGATGCTCATCAGTATACCCTCAAGCGCACCTTCGTACGTACTCTGAAATATCGTTCCTAAGCCGAAAAACTCGCTTATGGAATACCCTGCCGATCTCTCTATTTCCTAGTCATTGTAACATTCAGTCATTTAAAACCAACGCACATCGGTACCTCTCTTTCTTTCCTCCCTAATTTTCCTTCCCCTGCGCTGTGTGCAGACATATTAAGGGTACCTTATCCAATTGAGCGCGCGTTACCTACGCCACATTCCCACGAAGCATACCTACAACACATACATACATACATACATCGTTCCCACGATGCAAGACATTCAACTCGAATAAATAATTTGACACCTACTGTAATTGCACAGGTGACCCTCAGATTGGCAAATGTACAAACACCGCGTCTCGTGCATTTCCGCCACGAGCCGATTCTGAGAATCACCTCGGCAAATAATATTTTTATGTAAATCAAAATCTTGAAAATAAAATTCAGTTATTGTTTGTGATCGAAGTGAGATAGTTGTGTTTTTTAAAAACCACTTTTACAAGGGATAACTTATAATTCGCTCGCTATTTAAAAAAAAAATTTCACAAATGTCAAAATTGGCATTTTCCGCCATTTTCAAAACTTATAGCATCTTACGATAGGGTGATGGCTTTTGCGTCACCTAGTACATATGTCAGCTGTAGCGGCATGTCGGTTGAGGATCCTATTCGCACAAGACGGTGACTGACTAAGTAAGTACAATAAAATAAAATTTAATTTTAAGATAGCAAAGCCATTGAGCAGTGTTAGTAATCAGGCTTTACAAGGTGTTGATGTCATTGCATGTCGCTATAACTATGCAGCGTTAGAATACCTTTTGTCAACTTGTAAAGTAAGCAGAATCATTTCCAACTTTCTGAGGCGATGAGCATGCTCTTAATAACGGTGAGAAAACTTTTGTTTTTCGGTACCTCACTGAAGGATAAAGTGAAAATGAGATAGCGCTTATGGTGTACTTAAAAGCAAACTTTGAAGCTGGATTCATTTTGCACTGACCCTAATCCTATTAAAGTAAGGCAGTCATTTCTATCATTGTGGCTATGTAATCATATTTATCCCTTTGCAAGAAATGTCGAATGAGAAACTGCATAAAATATAAAAAATAGCCCCATGGAATACCACAGAATGCCTTTAAAACCCACAATTTCCATATAATCCCATAGCAAATTAATTTCGCATTCAGTACATCTTTAATGTTTAATTCGCAATCTCCTTTACTTCGACATTTTATTTATTACACGGATGCCTGTGGTTACTACACCAAGAAAGCAGCTTCCTTCCCTTCATCTGTTGAAATGGAATTTAATTGTTTTCCATAGAATACGAGTAGTTTAAGTACGAATACGAGTATATATTCTTCTAGGAATATCCTTCTGCTCGCGGTTGCAGAAAATCGATTTTAATAAATTTATTTCAATCTCAATACGTGGCGGCGGCACAGCATGTAAGCTTAATTGTACTTTTGCGTCCATATGCCTTGTATTTTTTATTTCTTTTCTTTCTTTTTTTTATTTTTGGTAACAGAAGGACTTTGTATGCAAGACTTTTATTAAAAAATGTGTTGGCCCTTTACTTTTGAATAAATTTTTAGGTAACGTTTGAGTGGAGAACGTAAAATTGTTGCGTACTGAATTTTACCATCGTTTTTGGCTTGGCATTAAGTATCTTTTTCACGTCAGCCAAGCCTTTGTACGGGAAAATATTGTGAACATTGTTTGGTGAAAAACACTTCCAATATTCCTATCACTTACCTCGAGTCCTATATTTATACATATGTCTCGAAAAGTCTTTCTTTTGAAACAACTTAGGATATCTTCGTACGCTTTTGATAGAGTATACGCTTCAGCGCCACAGTAAGAGTTACAGATATACTCGTAGTTCGAGGTAGGGTGGGAAGTGTGAAACAGAGATCGGTAGATGTGGTTTATCATTCTTTTATTCTTCATTTGTCAATTGAAGGGTTTCGCCCTATACATATATCGACATTGAGCATATCTTCTTCATGACAATATTAACTTCGTCTTATCTTTGTTCACCACTACACAAGAAGCAGTTATAAGTCGTATAATAATTACGCTATTTATAATATTTAAAGTATCATATCATCGGAGTTTTCACCAATTTTTATGGAGGAAATTAAAAGTTATGATCCACTTAAGTGAAAAATTTCTATTAAATTTTGTGGTCTACATCAGCATTGATACATAGGAGCTAATCAGTTTGATAATGGAAGGCTTTATGAATACACTCAATATCTATCAGTACCGACCTCGGCTTTGTATTTGATAAGTCTTGCTTCTGAACCAAGAATTCGGTGGTTAGATTCCATAGTCATGTATACATTCGACTTTAAAAATCACAGGCAATGAGAGATGTCAACCTGGCTATATCTAGTGTTGTAACTGTTTCCATACATAAATTCTGCTTATTTTACCACCAAGTCGTAGCCATCGGACCCAGCCGGACTCGATCCGCCAAACTTATAAGCGCGAATGCTAACAGGAAGCAAAAAAATATAGCAGCACTATAAATGGGACATAGTGTCTGATTTTTAACGTAAACCACCTGTCGTGTGGACTTATGTTTATGGGATGCCCATACATCCATGGAGTAATGATATTGAATTAAATAAAAAACACACAAATAAGATTTTTATTTCAGATTGGCCTTTATTGTTCCAGCTCACAAATCAAAGTGAGTATTATCATGCCTCTTTCTTACTCTAAACTTAAACTACATTTATGAAATAAAATTAGAACTAAGAGAAAGCAATTTATTGCTGAACAAATAGGAGCAAAACGAGAACGTGTAATATCGCGTGACATGATGCGAGTAGATCACAGTTCGATTAGCAATTTTAGGTGGGGAAAGCATGGGCAACAAACGTGGATTTGATCCACAGCAATATTCCACCTCGTTTCACCATACATTTGCTATGCACATACTTGCATACATAGTTAACCAATAAGTCACATGGAGTACACAGTACGAGTATTCATGGTCATGTAACTATGGGGTAAGGATATGCCTTGCCATCGCTCTCCGTCATTCCATTGATACCAATTCGGAACTGTGTTGCCGGCACAAGTTCCACCCTTGGTATGAGTCGAGGCCGACCTAAAACCTTTTACTGCTCTTAGGGTCGCAGCACCCAGTACTTACTCGTATTGCAACTCTACATTGGGTCAAACCAAGGGAAAAACCAAGGGAAAACCCAAGGTAAGACCCTTCCCGCGATTTTGGGTTTAAACCACAGCCACCATGACGCTCCCACAAGGGGGCCTACCTCTAACAAGTCAGGCCCGGATCGAGATCCGGGGGGCTCCTGACTCCCATGGTACCGTGATTTAAGTCCTGGTAGGGACTACCGGTGGTCCAGCCGCCAACAAGACCTATGACCGGCAACTTGTGACAGATCGAATCGTAGCAACCTTCGGTAGCGTCATCTGAAGATGTTTACGATAAGACCAGTACTTTGCTCTGCCCCCGTTCATTATTAGACAACCTCATTAAAGGTCGAAGCCTTGATTATTGGGCGGGGGCCCCCTATAAGTGGGACAGCGGATGAATTTCCCAAATGGATTAAATGGTGAAATAAAGCAAATAAGACCTTATCCGGGCAACTCCCACATATTTCGAGCTCAGACCGGTAAGGATTTCCGAGACTAAATCAGAGTTTTGGAAAAGAGATAGTGGAGGATGAGCGCTTAAAGGAGCAATGACAGCTCTCACGTTCCCGAACGTGTTTCTGGCTTCGGTCTAACCGACGCACGACTCGTCTTAGAGGTATTTACAATAGAACAGACCCTCCAGGGTGAGGTTTGTGCGGCCGGTCATGGAAAAAAAATCCAGTTACAAAGCAACAACAAGTCTCGGATATGGGCGAACAAGGACAACGAGCTTCGAATTTGTACGTGGAATTGTAGGTCCCTTAAAGGGTCACGTACAGATGAACAACTAGCGGAGCCCCTGGACTGCTGCAAAGCAGATGTTATCGCCATCCATGAAATGCGATGGGATGGGCCAGACAAAAAGAAGATGAACAACTACGACATCTACTACCGCGGATTAGAGGTAGACTTATTCAAGAAGTCTTGAGTTTCCGGCATATTAACAAGCGCCTCATAAAAATCCATATTAAGGCTATACTTAACAACATAAGGCTTATATGAAAGATGAAATGGCTCCTACGAGTTCTTCTACAAGATTTACGAGCAGTGCACTTGCTATGACATTAAAATTGTCCCCGGCGATGTTAATACAAAACTAGGAGAAGGCATGTTTGGTAGTAATGTCGGAAAGTACAGCCTACACGACACCACCTTCGATATCGGATTCAAGTTAATCGACATTGCGACGGGGCGAAATATTGTCGTATCTAGCAGGCATTTCCCGCATAGCAATATTCATAAGGGGACTTGAAGATCTCCTGATCAATCAACCGTCAACCAGATTATAATATGGACATCCGAATGTTCCGTGGCTCCAAAATCGATTCGGACCTTTACCTTATTGAAGTCTAGGTACGATTGCGGAAGTGAGAAAATTTGACGTCTGACGGCTACAATTGCAAGAATCACAAAATCCTTTTTCGATAGAGGCTCCTTTAATCTCTTAGAATTCCTCTGCCGTCAGTAGCAAGTATCGAAGACCAGTGCCAACATTGCTAAAACGCTATCAAAGATTCCGGCTCTGATATGCCGGGTTTCACTCGGCCACCACAACTAAACCACTGATTTGAAGATGAGTGCCGAAAATTACATGCAACTAAGCAAGACGCATACAAAGTAGCACTACATAAAAGGACTACAGTTGTTCACGAGCTCTAGGAGCAGAAGAAGAGAGACGAACAGTGGCTTCTCAGGAGGAAAAAGAAGGAGCATGAGAAACGCGCGGCAAATTGAGAGATGCTATTCCAGGAATGAGATTCGGACTATGGAACATAGCAGTGGAGTCGCAGTCGACGCCGAGGATTTAGAAAGACCATTTCCGTAGACGGTATAACGACGATAACGAAGCAAATACCGCTGTAAGGCGGTGAGGTGAATATAGTAAGATGAATATACCTCTATCTAAGCTTATGTACAACAAAGCTGCTAGAACGGACGGCCAGACTGCTGAGCGCTTTAAAGCGGTAGGCGATGACTTGGTAAGAAACATGCACCAAATTATACTTCAAATATGATTGGACGAAATTTTGCTCGATGAACAGAACCTCTACATGGTTAATCCGACCTTCAAGAAAGGAGACCCTTTGAACAGAGCCAACTATAGAAGCATCAGTCTTCTTAACATCGCCTACATGATCCTATCTGCCGTTCGTCAACAACCTGATTAGTCCATATCAGTGTGACTTTAGGACTGGAAAATTCACCATCGATCAAATATTCATACTACGCAGATCTTGGAAAAAATCCATAAGATGCATAAGCTCCATTAGCTCCAACTATTCATCGATTTTAATGCCGCGTATGACTGCATCTGTAGAGACGAGCTATACAGAGCAATGTTTGACATCTAACAAACTCGTCAGTTTGCACAGGATGATGAAGGAGAATCCACGCTGCTCCATCAAGGTCGGTAAAGAACTCACTGAGACCTTTGATCTCAAAAAACGATTTGGACAAGGTGATGCGCTGTCAAGCGATTTCTTTAAATATTCTTGAGAGAATAGTGCAAAATTCACGGGCCAATACAAGAGGCACAATCCTTCAAAAGTCCGCCCAATTACTCGCATATGCATGCGGAAGTAAGCAGCGTGATGTCAGTGAGGCTTTCGCGAGTAGGTATTGAGACGAAAGTGGAAAAGATGGGTTTAACGGTCAACGAGGGCAAGACCAAGTGTTATATATTCTGCCAAATAGAAAGGCCACCTAACACCGACGTCTCGGACAGAACGTCATACTCGACAGATATAACTTTGAGGTAGTTAAGGATTCGGTTCTTCTACCGCGAGCTTCGAACTTGTCCAGTTGTAGAGGCTGAGTAGGGTCAATGAATTTCGAGAGGAAATTCTCCAGACGAGTCCTGAAACCAAAGGATGCTCCCCCTCCCTTTTCCCACTCCCAAAGCACTCCATCATCCCCCTGGGCTGGATTAAGGTGTTATACGAGGGCGGGTCAATAAGTCCGTGACTTTTTGAATTTCTGACCTCTTTACTGAAACAGCAACACTGCTCCTGTCAACAGGCATCTGTCAGTTGACTCCTGTCAAAATTTAAACTTGCTGCGTCAGTTAGTTTGTGTTTGACAGCTATTTTTATCAGACTACTCACTAATTTGAGGAGAAAATGGAAAAAAGTGAATTTCGTGTGCTTCACTTCACAGGAAGGTTTGGCGTTGTTTAATCGCAATATGGAGGAGTTTTTGCGCCGTTTTGTAACCGTGGACGAAACATGGATCCATCACAACACACCAGAGAACAAACAACAGTCAAAACAGTGGGTTTCTAAGGGTGAATCGGCGCCAAAGAAGGCCAAGGTGGGTTTGTCAGCCAATAAAGTTATGGCGACTGTTTTTTGGGATGCACGCGGGATAATTCACATTGACTACCTTCAAAAGGGAAGAACAATCAATGGGGAATATTATGCCAACTTATTGGACCGATTCAATGACGATTTGAAAAAAAAACCGACCTCATTTGGCCAAGAAAAAAGTTATTTTCCACCAAGACAATGCAAGGGTGCACACATGTGCAGTTGCCATGGCAAAAATCCATGAATTGGGCTATGAATTGCTCCCTTATCCACCCTATTCTCCAGATTTGGCTCCGAGCGACTACTTCTTGTTCCCAAACCTGAAGAAATGGCTTGGTGGAAAAAGATTTGACTCCAATGATGAAGTCATCTCGCAAACAAAGGCCTATTTTGAGGACCTCGACAAATCATTTTTTTTGGAAGGGATAAAAAAATTGGAGAAGCGTTGGACAAAGTGTATAGAGTTCAAGGGAGACTACGTTGAAAAATAAAATTATTTTTTTATCAAAAAATTTGTGTTTTATTCCAAAAGTCACGGACTTATTGACCCGCCCTCGTATTACTCTTGTCTCCGACAGCATCACCCAAAGGCTAACAAACTGGATGGTATCATCTGAACACTCCTTTTCAGACCATAGATACATCCAATTCAGTCTGAGTGATGCTCCCCCCGCCAACCAGCTTTCCGGAACTACCGGAAAACTGATTGGACAAAATACAGAGGAATACTGTCGAAAACGATATCCTCTGAACTATCAAGTCCCCCGAGTGACACCAATGATCTCGATATGAAAGTCAGGGTATTTACTCTGACTCTCAATAATAAGGCTATGGTCGCTACCTGCCCTCTTATTCAACCAAGAGGCAAGAAAAAGCCACATTGGTGGACATCGGCACTGGGACTGCTCAGAAACGCCTGCAGAAAACTTTTCAACGAAGCAAAAAGCACAAGAAAAGTGACCGTCTGGGACTCATATAAAGAACCCCTCAAATTATACAATAAAGAACTGAGGAAGGCAAAGCGACAATCCTGGAGGTCATTCTGTGACCAAATTACAGAAACCTCTGAGGCATCGCGGCTAAGAAAAATCCTCTCCACAAATCCTATGATGCCCAGCTGTTTGAAAAAAACCGATGGCTCTTGGACAACCTCAAGTGATGAATCACTCAACCTGCTTCTGGACACCCACTTTCCAGGTAGCTCCCAAATCGCGGCCAGTAGCAGCCCAAACAGGCCTACTGCAACCGTGACCAAAATTCATAGTCTGATTACGAGAGGCAAACTGCTTTGGGCGCTGCATGGCTTCAAACCATACAAGTCTGCTTGTCCGGACGGTATTATACCTGCTGAGCTACAGAGGTCCTCAGATATTATTCTACCAGTGTTTTAAAATATTATGAGGAGCTGTGTAGAACTTATCCACATTCCACTGTTATCTAGAGAAGTGAATATAGTATTCATTCCCAAAGCTGGAAAATGTTCTCATGTTATCCCAAAGGACCTCAGACATATAAGTCTATCATCATTCCTTCTGAAAACTTTAGAACGACTAATTGATATCCATATTCGAGCTAAAGTTGATCCAAGACTTCTGTCTATGGCTCAACATGCCTACTGTAAAGGAAAGTCAGTGGAAACGGCTTTGCACTCTCTGACTAGCCACATCGAACGATTCCTACAATATAAGGAGTACACAATGGTTGCTTTCCTAGACATAGAGGGCGCCTTTAACAACGTCAACACATCCGCAATCGCGACTGCGCTGTCAACTCTGCAGGTAGACGGCTCACATGGGGAGCTGATTAGTCTAATGCTAAAAAGCAGGATAATGAACTCCAAACTGGGTGAGACACGCCGCAAGGCGGTGTCCTCTATGCCCTTTTCTGGAACTTAGTAGTTAACGAACTACTGATATACCTGAAAGCGGGTGGTAGCAGGGTGATTGCCTATGCGGATGACGTTGCCATAGCCGTCTCAGGAAAACATTTAAATACCATTAAAGAACTCCTCCAAGTAAATCTCAACAGATTAACCCGCTGGGCAGATCGCTGTGGATTGGGAATAAACCCCCATAAAACTGATCTTGTCCTCTTTTCTAGGAAATATAAAATTCCATTCATAGACCCTCCTTCAATAAACGGTACCAGTTTAGTTTTCTCCGATGCAGCAAAATATCTGGGTCTCATTTTTGACAGGAAAGTAAACTGGAAACCTACCATTAGAGTAAATAAAGCTACAATAGCTTTATTCTCTTGCAAAAAAGCCATTGGGAACAAATGGGGCCTTCAACCTCGCATAACCCACTGGCTATACATCTCGGTCATAAGACCGATACTTACTTACGGGGTGGTTGTCTGGTGGACGGCCTTGGAAAATGCAGTTAACCGCATTAAACTAAGCAGAGTCCAAAGAACAGCATGTCTATGCACAAGCGGAGACTTGCGGTCTTCCCCCTCTGCGGCATTAGATATTCTGCTTCACTTGACACCCCTCGACATTTTTAGCAAGCAAGTAGCTGCGACTGCAGCTATTCGCCTTAAAGCGACTAAACAGTGGACAAATAATTCATTTGGCCACGCCAATATTCTTAATACATTAGGAATCCTCACAGAGAACACCGATTACACCATACCTGAACTTTGGTTTGACAAAAACTTCCATGTAAGCTTCCCCTCTAGATCATTCTGGAAGGAGGATGCTTTCATGGAGGACAAGTCAATCCATCTCTACACAGATGGATCTAAAACCGATAGCGGAGTTGGTGGCGGTGTTTTCTCAGATAAGCTAAATCTAAGCCTCTCTTTCCGCCTTCCACATCACTGTAGCGTGTTCCAGGCGGAAATTTTGGCGATTAAAGAAGCTCTGTCCTGGCTGAAGAAAAACGTGATATCTGCAAAGGATATCCGCATATTTTCGGATAGTCAGGCCGCCATCAAGTCCTTATATAATATATATAAATAATACCTTAATAATCTCAGTACTGCTATACGGCGCAGATGCATGGACATCATCAAAAATAGATAAGGGTGCTCCTAGCTGCGTTGAGGAGAAAATTCTTCGAGTGATTTTCGATCCTGTCTACATAGACGGTGAGTGGAGGAGAAGATACAACTACAAACTGCATGGACTGTACAGCGACAACGACTGGGCTGGCTGGGTCATGTAGAGCGGATGGACACTAATGCTGCTTCCGTCTGAAAAGTCTTCGAAAGCCGAGGGACGCGAAACTTGAGGCATCTATTTAAAAATTTAGCTGGCTGGAGACTCTTGTTGCTTGAGGCCCAGATCCACCCCGTACTGTAGCGCCACCTTAAGCAAATAAGATAAATAACGATTGTGACTTTATCATTATCGAGATTTCGTTGCAATTCCTTGTCGTATTCCAACAATGGCCTTTCTGCAGACCGAAGTGACCATGTACTTTTTGTGATAATGAACCCAACGCTCTGCCTACCACAGAGTTTCTTTGTAATTGGAAAGTTTACATTCTTTAATATTTCCTACTCTCTTCTCCATACTTCTATCCATCTTGCAAATTGTTTCGACGATTGCATTTACAGCACAAGATATTTTTTGCAGTCTGTTGATACTTTAATACTACTTTCCAAATTCATTCTCATGCCAATGAATTCAAACCTCGGTTTGGGACGGGACAAGAACAGCATCATCGTCTGACACGAAACATCTGACCGTTGAGAAAATTTCAGTTCTCAGTTCCGCCACTAGCAGTAAAATAACGAGCTTTTCGAACAAGCTGCCAAAGCCTATAATTTTAAAAACTAAACCGCATTCCGAGACATATTAACTTAAATCTTCTCATTGAAATTTAGAAAACTTATCTGCTTCACAGAAACTTTCTCTTCATATACCTTTAAATTTTCCAGCGGAAATATCTTATTCAAATCAATTTGTACATAAATTCGCCTGCCAATTTATGTGCTCTGAGTAAGATTGACCTAATATTTCCTCTTCTCTGGTAATTAAAAAAAAAAAGAACGTAACACTCAAGTGGGTATGAGTACACTTATAATGCCTCAGAATGTGTTACCTTTTTTGGAAAATGCGATAGAGGGAGAAAGTAAGATGTTTATGCGCAGTGGTTATTTCGCTTCTGGTGGCATTCAACATTTAATGGGGACCCTAATTCTTAGTGGAAGTTGGCTTGTTATTGATTTTTAGTCAAGTACTCATCTTTCTTGATTTTCGTTAACTGAAAATTGAATGTCTTTCGGTCGAGGCTGGAATTCAAACACCGAACCTTCCGATTTAGAAGCCACGGCTATCCACTAAGATGAGGTTGAACTATCGTTAAATTTGCATCAATTTTAATAATATCGTTTCCTTGTCTGTGATCTTCGCTTTTCGGAAATAATTCATTGCCTATTTGTATAGCAAGTACACTGCAGTACTACTCCGGTTTCCAGAAATAAATATTGTAAAACGAATTCCCGCTTTACAAGCCGTACTATTTAGCTTAAAGCTTAAAATATCTTCCACTCCTGCCAATCTAAAAAAATATACAAATATACAATAAAATACAGTTATTTTCTAAAAAGCATCTGAAGCCATAGGAGTCCTCACGTTTCAAATTGAACTATTAAAGGATAGTTTTCTCGTATCCTATCCTCTTGTAACCTTTCTTACTTTTCGTGTCGCACAGTTTTACCCATAATTTTTAATGCCGGAATCACTTTCTTTAACATACAAAAGCGCTAAATGGTAATTAGTTGGTAGTTTGGCACATTCCAAATCTTGACCATCAAATCAAACCTACGTGTCGGTATTACAAATAAATCGAATGGTGACTTCTGAAAAAAATTCACAACGTACTGTGTATTTATGTGTGAAAGAATATGACTAGCTTTGCGTGTAAATATACGTTGAAAAGGGGAAGCAGTTTGAAACAATTTCTCCCCATTAACGCGTTGAGATTCATTCCAAAGAACCACAAACTTAAAACCTTTGTTGAGATAGCATCAAATCTATGGAAGCAAAATGGCACGAAAACTAGATTCTTCAATTCTGCCATTATATAGACCCGGCTGCAAAGAATTCGTGGCTTCCAATGTTATTTAATTTTCGAGGCATACCCCTGTTTCCACTTTATTGAGTATTTTGTAATTCGTTTTGTGATACCGTTTTTTTAGGGACCTAGATAGGTACGGGCTTCCAAGTAAGCTTTTAGTGTCACTGTACGAATATTAAGACATTCTTTGATGTCCCTTTCGTGTTCATTTTAATATAGTAAAGGGTTGTTAGGAATTGATTGAGTGATTTTCCGAAAATCTTGTCGGTTCGGATTTAAGAAATCTCTGGTTTGAAGTATGTCAATAGTGAAGAACGGTGTGCTTGAGAATATTTCGGTTCATTGGAATTCTTGCATGAGTTCTGAGCTGAATGGTATACCAGTTTGCGTACTATCGGCTATAGCTTGGTGCGAGTATAAAATGATTACACTGGCAGACTTGTTGAAACTGTACCTTTGGACAGCAAACTATTGTGGTGTTCGTAATATCAATGCGTACCTCCGAAATATGGCAGTAGCTCCGAGAGATAATGAAGTTGGTTTATCTTATGATCTTAGCCTCTATACAATTTTTCTCTCTATATTCGCATTTCTCCTGAACACGGTATTGCATATGACCGCTAAAAACAGTTTATTCCTATTCACCATAATGGGAAGATTAGGTGGTGTTATAAGTTATTGAGAGTTATGAGGTGGACACACCATCTATTGTATACAGACGGCCGCAAGGTAAATCATCATTATCATGATAATGACCGTACCGATCAGTCTAGCTGAGGGTCTAGTTCAAAAATAGCTCAGTGGCATAACTTGGGACTAGTTATCATACGAATTTTAAAATTTTGATTTTAACCAGCCATCAAGCAGACGTAATGAGGATCGACGACCCTCTCCTTGAGTGATCAACACTTCATATTCAAAAAGGCTTATATATCCGACAACACTACGTACTAATAACACCAGCAAGGTGGGGGATCATTTGCACAATCTCAGCCTTAACGACGTTATTAGTGTCTACCAGACCCTGTTAGACATGAATCGCCTATCAAAAATCCAACACGGACTCCCTTGTTGAAGGCCGAATTGATGGCTATAAAGTGCTGACTTCGCATCCTTTACCATTTTGGTAAGAAATCGGAAAATAATTGGTCTTCGGTAGAGAGGGTTTCATTCCTCTGCGCTTCCAAGATAACACGTACGACCAAACTGGACTTACCGCCAAAACAGTTTAGAAAACTCCAACAAAACGCCATGTGTGTGAAACGCAGAAATGTGAACACTAATACGCTGAAATGCGTACGAGTAAGAGTATGTCAGTTGTCTTAGTCCCAAAAACCAAATGTGAAGACCAATATTCTGACCCACGTCCTAGGAAAGCGAAAGAGATGTCAGTCAGTCAATTAATTGACTTCAGAAAGGCATATTGTAGATCCATCGACGAGCTGTTCATGTAGTTACTCACATGTCCGAACTATTGTAGACCAGAAAATCATATACGACAAATTGGGGTTTGTAGAGCGCTGCTTCATCTTGCCACTACATTTCTGGACTTTAAGAATGGCGCAGATTTATGAGACGCCTTATGTCTTTAGGCAATGCCTCGCTCAATCCCTTTGATTCTGAGGCGAGCCTGAAGTTCTATATATATTAAAACTCTGAAGCCTTCTAGTTACCGACTGGAGCATATTCCAGCCAGCGTCCCAGACTACGGCAATACGCCTCACATCGCGTAAGGAATTTCGTTATTAACGGTTTATGGAAAAGTGTTAAGGTTGTTCATAAAGAGTAGAAGCCCGTGGCTAATCCTGCTTCTTCCGAAGTCTATCGAGTCAATATCCGCTTCGGAAAACAGCATACCAAACTACGATTACGACCGTGAAAGAATCATCCTCAGAAGACCTGGATGATACTATAATTCAGGTCTTTCTACCACCCTGATGTGAAGCTAAGGTGGTTCAAACCTCACCAACTACCTCACTTAGACCGATGAGCGCATTGCCCTTGGCCATCGGAAATTGTCTGGAATAGCATCCGCAGAGAATTCATCCTCGCAGTAAGGGAATCTAACTACAGCATCTTCTACCTGGCAAGAAAAGAAGGTATGCCCAGAACTAAATTAGAACTCTACCTCTTTATCTTCCATCAATACAGTTCACTCGATTTGGCAGAATTGCTGCTTGTCACCAAGGGTACCTTGGCACTCTGTAGTAAAGACCACCTCAGAGGTGAGTTTATCTTTAAATATGTACTTGTATCTAAATGGAATACTATTATTTTAATAGCTTTCTTTTAAACTTTAACGAATTTAGTTTGAGTCAAAATTGTTATTCATTATGAAGAATGAATTACGATACGAGTATTATGTTTTGAACACAACTGCAGGAATGTGTCTTCCCAGGCTGTTTCACGGTTTTGCGTCATATTACTTTCTCTGAATCGAGTCCTCAATACGTCAATGGTTTCATTGACAGTATGTCACGTAGCGCCTTCTACGACTTCAATGTCGTCGATATTTTGGAAGTGGCAGCTTGGCTTGTACCCTCACTCACTAAACATATTTTTTCGATAAAAATAAGAGTTGACTTTATGCTGCTCCAGAACACTTTCCACAAACTTCTGTAGCAAGCGTTGGTCTAGTGATTATATTTCCTACAACAATTGGATCTTACCCGGTCGTAAGCCTAAGCCTTTTCACAAAATTATCCACTCAGTTAGCAGACAAAACTCAAAACAATACTATCAACGCTGAATTGACAACTCCGGGGCTGCAGTTTCTTTTGCACGCATATGACACTGAAGCGATTTCAGCTTTATGTCATATAGAATGTTTGTGCTACGAAATTTATCCACAATACGATGAATAAGGAGCTCGGTTGATCGATCATGGGGGCCAACAGAATGACGTAATCTTCTTTACGTTCCCCGAATTGAAGACCTATTTTCGAAATGCGTTTGAATAATATGGAAACGTTTTCCTGTTCAAAGCCTATCCATTATGCGCTGTCAAACAGTATTGAATAAAAGCCAAAAATGACAGCACGGTTTGAAAGTTATGCCTATTGTAAAATCTATTACCTATTGAAGGTAATTAAAGAACTGCATGAGCTGTTCCGACTTCGTGTCGGAAGTAATTCTAGAAAACGCAAACCCAAATGCTTTTTTTCTTTCGACTCTCAGTTTCACCAAATAAATAGAAACATTTTTTTCCGTTCGTCCAGGTACATCTATAAAAAATCTATATCGCCTATTTCGTCAATTGTACTCTTTGCAATATCATGGTACTCGTATAATATGCATGGTCGTGTAGTATGAAAAATACGACGTACTGAAGATACGAGTCCATATACAAACAACCTTTGCTGGTTAGCAGAGGGAATCGTTAACCACCAGTTCTGTTCGTCATTTACTGGTCACGCGAGTCACAGATAGCTGACCCCATCGATTGTCAACGATCAACTTACGTTAATAATTCATTGATACTCAAAATTAAAAATTCGTTTTATTTAATTTCCTATGCACTACCTCTAATTCTTAGAAATATTGTTTTGCAAACTTGCACTTAATATGTTACATGTATACAAGTTATAGGAAATCTCCAAATCAGAGAAAAATGTATAAATAGTAAAAGAAATTCTGATGTAATTGTCATTCATTTGGTCATTGACGTGCTGTGAATAGAGTTATATTTTTTTTCAAAAAGCTGTTACCGAAAGTTATTTCGTGTCCCTCAGAAAGGAACTTTGCTTAAAGGAATGATTTCGGGGATTGGCTCTCTCATTCTTAATGAATTACACATACTAAAAACGCACGGGTAGATCAGGACACTAGCGCACGTGTAAATTATGACACGATGGCTATCATCTTTTAGGGTTGCGCCCATAAGAAGTCTACAGTGAAGATATCGCCAACAACATTATTATTTAAGGAGCAATAATTACATACAATATTAATTTTATTCTATTTATTCGAAAAATACTGTTGCTAGTCTTATGCCAACTTTTGTGACTGAAAAATTCGATCTTCTGGATATCATCTGGCGGGGAAAAATACCCCTCAACTTCATATCAAGATATATGTATATATACAAAACCGTTGTTCTGAAAATGCCAGAAGGAAAATAAAATCGAAATTTCTAGCATTTTTCTACCTGATCTCAGAAATTCCAATTCAATAAGCCCATATCTTTTATTTAACAATAATCAGAATTGAAATTTGAAATGCATGCAAAAAGATACAAAAAAAGGCCTCTTTCAAATACATAAAACAGTAAATTTTTGACTTTCACATGTTTTGTTTACTGTTCTGTGTTGAAAGGGTGGAGATATCAATCTTAAGTGGTTTAACCACAAGAACCAACGCGAAGGTCGTCTTATGTCAAAATACAAAATTTTTAGTATTTAACCCCTTACAAATGAGTTTCTATGCTTTTTGATTTATTGTTTTATAATTAACAAAATATATTTAACATTACTTTGGTGATTTTATGCGGTTGGTTAAAAAAAAATGTTTTCCCTTTGTAATACGGCGCGGCGTCTGGCCGCCTTTGGCTTTTATAAGGGATTCATCCCTATTTGGCATTGAATGGTTAAGGCTGGTGATATATAACATACATACATAGCTGGTGTCAATTTCTTCATACCAAATTTTTTTGACGTGACTTCTTAATGCCTGGAAGTTTCTGGGCTTTTTATTTCTGAGTTATACACCCATTTGATGCAAATAGTACCCAATAAGATACATATCAGGACTGTTTTCGGGCCAATGGAGTGAATGTATCCTGAGTTCTTTTTTGTAACTATGGGCCTGGGAAAATGATTACCTAAAATAGATTAAAAACACCATAAAAATTGATAAAATTACCATAATAACAGCGAACAATTCTAAACAATGAATTACGGTCTTAGCAAAATGACAAGGTACGGAATCGTCCTGAAACCGGACACCCGTGTGGTATTAGCTCACTTCCCCTATAGTAGTAACCATTTCATTTTCTATAGCTCCAAACCATGATACCCTTAGACATTTTCGGAAGAGCTGCAATATATTCTATGGGTCGACGTCGAACTGTGGTCTTTCCATCTGAAAATTCCAAGCTGAATTTGGACTCATCTGAGAAGATGACCTTTATCCTAATTCTTGGCGTAAGAAGCGTTTTTGTTTTACCGGCCGGTAGGCAAACAAACCGGCTTCGTTCAACCATCTTTGAACCGTTGTCACAGAGATGTCTATGCCGGCGATTTCCACAATATCTCTCATTACTTGTAGTGTCTAATGAATCGGTTCCTCAATGTTATTCTATTTTGCTCTAACACACTCTATGTTGCTCTAAAACAACACTTTCTTGGTACTTTTTCAAAAATCTTCTTATCTTCGATTCGTTGAACCCTAATTGACGAGAAATTTCTCTCACCGATTTACGTCCCACCTAAAAAAAGCAATGTTTTGACCCTTTTCAAATTTTGTTAACTGTCTCCTGTTTATCGCGCACTTTTCACTTCACAGTGAAGAAACAATTAAAAAATCAGCGCGACTTCGAAAACAAGGAAACCTCGGACAAGTGTAACTACTCAGAAACGTAATTACTCGATAATGAAAGGGTATTTTCAGTTCAATAAGACGAAAAATAAACAGAGTCGTCAAAATTTTATCTAAATCAGCATTGCCTCTAGTTTTAATATGTTATGCAAGAGGAGTGATTTTCTAAATACACTCCATGCACATTAAAATAGAAATTTGTTCAATTATTCAAATGCTGACTTTGCTTGAATAGATACAGTCATAAGTAGTAGCAAAATCGTATCCACTTTCCTGTGCTCTGGTTGCCACTTCAAGTTTACGTTTCAAACAGAAAATTCCATTCAAATATAGATTTTCTGCCATATTTCACAAGAACTTACCGTAAGCACCATTCAAGGATCAAATCAAAGAAAAATATTCCAGATATGCAAAGTTTTATGGTTATTGTCTCAGTAAAGTGCCGAATTGAGACTGTGACAAGTAGCTAATAGACGTTGAAGCAGGAACTGCTGCTGAAGTGTGCAAAAATAAAACCATCAACTTGGTTGCATAATTAATGTTTCTACTCGAAGGATATTTCAGTTTTATTACCATCTACAATACGTATATTGTGATATATCCTTAAGCGTTTAATTGAAAAGTTTCTGAGCCATAAAAACCATTAATCAAAACATTCTATTGGGTAGATGATAAATGGATGGGGAATAACTTTTTGATTTTTCGAAAATCCTTGAAGGATATCCATACTTGGAGTAATTAATAAAAAATCTAACATGTTCACAGAAGAGCTTAACGTTGGACTTATACAAACTGGGTGTGACTGAACTTAGTGCTATTTATATACATGCATATTTCACTTTAAAATGTATAAATATTATAATTAGTATTAAATACAGAGTTTTTGGTTTTTTTGACAAGATAGATCCTACAATAGTTATAACTTTAAAACCGTTCTGTCATTTTTGACTTTTATTCAGAACTGTTTGACGGCCCCTAAATGATAGTCTTACAACAGAAGAACGTTTCCGTATTATTCAAACGCATTTCGAAAATATGTATTTAATTCGGGGAACGTAAAGAAGATTACGGTCCCCATGATCGATCAACCGAGCTCACTGTTCATCGTATTGTGGATAAATTTCGTAGCACAAACATTCGTTAGCTGAAATCGCTTCAGTGTCATATGCGTGCAAAAGAAACTGTAGCCCCGGAGTTGTCAGTTCGGCGTCGATAGTATTGTTTTGGGTTTTGTCTGCTAACTGTGTGGATAATTTTGTGAAAAGGTTTATACTTACTACCGTGTAAGATCCAATTGTTGTAGGAAATATAATCACTAGACCACTGCTTGCTACAGAAGTTTATGGAATTTTGGGCAGCATAAAGCCAATTCTTATTTTTATCGAAAAAATATGTTTAGTGAGTGAGGGTACAAGCCAAGCTGCATCCTTCCGGAATGAGCAATGAACAATGATTAGTGATTCTTTCTTCGAAAATATGGACCACATTGAAGTCGTAGAAGGCGTAGTATCATCCAGGTCTTCTGAGCATGATTCGTCCACGGTCGTAATCGTAGTTTGGTATGCTGTTTTCCGAAGCGGATATTGACTCGATAGACTTCGGAAAAAGCAGGGTTAGCCACGGGCCTCTACTACTCTTTCTGAACAACATTAACACGTTTACATAAACTGTTAATAACGAAATTCCTTACGCGATGTGAGGAAATAAATTAAGTTATCAGGGAGAGGACTATGGACGTGTGTTGCCGTAGTCTGTCTGACTGGAATAGGCTCCAGTCGTTAACTAGAAGGCTTCAGAATTTTAATATATATAAAACTTCAGGCTCGATTCAGAATCAAAGGGATTGTGCAAGACTGGGACTAGCGCGATGGCACACATATGTGATCCTGCTGTTTCTTTTCTTATTTTTTTTTCTCCATTTTTTTTCTTATTTATTTCTTTCTCCAGGCTAACCTTGTTTCCCTTTTTTCTATAATTCGGCACGAAACAAAAAGGTAAGTTTAGTTGCGATGTACGGGGTAGTGGCAAGAACCAACCCAACCCGACGAGCTAGAGCCGAGCAACCGCGAGCGTGCCACTGCCAACTACTCCTGCATCATGGATGCCTCCGTGGCCAACTGACTCCTTACAACTTCGACTTCGTATGGCTTTTGGTGATGAAGATACATAGTTTAAACGCAATCGTGCTAGCGTCAGTTATGAATTTCTTGAAGGTCGTCCTTGCAGTGCTGCAGTTCCAGAAAACATTGATGACGTACGCGCTATGATTGAAACCTATCGGCATATAGCTATCATACCGTGAGATAGAAGCAGTCTTGCGTAAACATTTAGCTGTGAAGAAGCTTTGTGCTAAGTGGATAAAATACAAGCTGATCGATACTCCAAAAAAGGGTCGTGCCAAATGGTGCAAAAAAGTGCTAATGAAGTTCAATCGTCGTGCTTCAAAAAACGTATACAATACCACTATAGAAGACGAAATCTGGATATACTCGTATGAACCTTAATGTAAGCGACAATTGGTTTTTTGGGTATTCCAAGGTGAGCGAAAACCAACAAAAGTTTCGAAAAAATTGATCGCTTTAGAGGATCGAAGAACTGTTATTATCGGGTATAGCCAGAAATGACTGCAACGCCTTTCTTAAAATTCCAATACGACCAAAAACTGAGGAAAAAAATACTGCAATGTCCCAAATGCAGTAAAACTTGTTAGTCGTTCGTCAAAAACATTAGAAATTCCGCCTCATCCTCCATCCCAACGCTCATTTACAATGACATTCCAGCTATCAGCTCTTTGGCCAAGGCCAATCTGCCTGCGGCACACTTTGCAACACTCCCAGAATATGCTTTGTCTCCGCCTATAACTAAGTGCGTCGAATCTACTTTCGCACTCGTGAAGTAGCAGGAGTACTTAAAGATCTCAACATAAATGAATCCGCTGATCCAGATGGTATGTCTCCCCTTCTTCTGAAGAGGTATTCTTCCACGTTGGCAAAACCACTGCGTAAGCTTTTTCATCAATCCTATTCTTTAGGACACTTCCCGAGTAGATTGAAAACACCATTTGTCCAGCCCGTCCCTAAAAAAATTCGAATCATCTTCTCTCTCCTTAGTTTTTAGTTTTAAATGCATTTTATTCTCTTAATCACTAACTATTACATACTAACAAAAATGCTTAAATGCCAGCTTGAAATTACTTAACAATATTATACTAACTTACTGGCCCCACACAGGCACTCCAAGCTACTCTAAATTCTTATAACTATGTCTTTCGACTTTATTTACATTTTACTTAGAAATATTTATTTTGAATACTTAAGGCTAAGAAAAAATATTTGTTAACAAAAAACTTAGCATACGGTCGTTTTTTTAATTTTTATAAAAACTTAATATCTAACTTAAAATAAGTCTTAGAATACCTAACCTACATACAAAATACACACATACACACATAAACATTACACAGAATTATATGCATATATTAGTATATACCTTTGTATACGCTAATAGATGTATATATTTCTTAAGTGCTAACCCAAACCTATGTAAGGCTTTAGGTAAGGGTCAGCTCTGCCTCATTAGTGAGGCTGGTCTATAATTGACCGAAACGACGACGAAACATCTTCTCCATCATTCAACCACCAGAAATGCTGGTGCTGCCGAACGACATCCCTCTTATCGCGTTTCCCCACAGCCCTAATGAACCTGAGACGATCCACACTGCCGTGAGTGACGTCTCTGTTGTAGTTGAGTCGCCTGTCCCCAGCTGTACGAGCGACATGGAAGATTAACGGCACCGCTGATCTATACTGGATCAACCCTATCTGATCCAGGTAGAGGAATGCTTCCGGTAGAACAAAGCCGTTGGGGAAGAAAGCGCCAGATATCAGGTTACTCGTCGAGGTCATTGCTCTTGCAATGTGCCTTCGAGTCAGCTTAATTACGAAGTTGTCCACTCGTAGTAGGTTCGCCCTATTGTAAAGGACCTCATTAGGATAACATTTTTTGTACTCCGACTCTGGTGTTCTGTACAAGCGAAGGCAAGCCCTCTCAAACACCCGAATCTTTTCCATTAAGCGTGCTCGTACATTGAACCACACGGGACACCCAAATAACAGCATGGGCCTGATAAGGGCCATGTAGCAGATCACCTGTACCCTTGCATCGAGTTGGCAGCTATAAAACAGTCTCTTTGTAAGGGCAAAGCACCTTTAGCTCTGGCCAGAGCAGCTTCTACATTTTTGTTAAAATACAGAAACTGATCTAGCCAGATCCCAAGGTATCTGACTACATTTCGACAGGCAAGAGGCTGTCCGCGTTGTCCAATGATAGAGAACTTTCGCCAATTTTTTCTGGTATCCCTAGAGGCTGCAGACAACGGCGTCCTAAAGAGAATGGTTTCCGACTTCTGAAAGTTGATTTTCAACTTCCAGTCATCGCAAAATTGCCTTATCTTATCGAAGTCACGCTGCAAGAGAGTATTAATGACCTCGATTTTTAGACCTGTTCTGTACGTTATAAAATCGCCTGCGTACGCAATAGTATGGGGAAGTGAACCTATCAAGTCGCTTGTATAAACGTTGAATAGGATCGGCGAATTGGCTGCGGCTTGCTGCAGACCATTTTTAATTTGAAATATTCCAACAGATATTAAAGAGGGTGGTATAAATGTCCACCGCTTCTAGAGGAAGATGTCGAAGCACGATGTTCGGAATACCATCGGTCCCCACAGATTTCTTAGCCCTGATTGTGTCGAAGATCTCACGGAGTTCTTCCCTCGAAATGAACGGGGATAGGTCAACCTCTCTGGTAATGACATTATTTGCCATATTTTCGTCGCTGAACCGGGTGAACCCAGAGCAGTCGGATCGCCAGTTCTCTACTTCATTTCGAATGTAGAAGTCGTGCACGAAGACGCGATTGTCCAGGTCATAATTAGGACCAAAGGTGTCAGTGGCCTTGTATACTTCCTGGAAAGTCGCCCTTATGGCCTCAACTTTCTCCTGTGGATCCTCGATCACAAAGAAGTCGTCATCATCAGCGGCCTCATTTGGATCAATACCTGCTATTGTCAGTAACCGTTCGTGGTGTGTTGTCCGGGCTATTTTAAGACACTGAAGGTCATTTTGATTTTTTCTCCGAAATAGTTTATTTATTTGCGGGAACATTTTCGGGTTGCTGCTGTTTACAGCTCGAACCTTGTTGTTCCAATATGAACTTACAGAAATTCTGTAATTCTTTTTTATTAGCGTTTCCACATTTTTAATCGACGACTTCAGTGTCCTAATCTCCGGGTCTTGTCTGTCAGTTAATTGTCTGTACAGGTTTTTGAGTCTTGTCAGAAGTCTACTCTTCTGTCGGTGCAGTGCGTTAATAGTAGGACTGCGGAACAGGTCTTCGTTAGTTGTACGTCGATGCCGCGGTATTATTAGGTCCATAGTTTGTTTAATTGTCTCGTCCACGGTGGGTGGAGCGTGTTCGAGGAGAGCGCTCTTATCAAGGTTGGGGAGAAGCGTGTCCATCGAGTCTTACTGTAGTTGTAAGAATATCTTTGGACAAACTCCTCCAATTCCGCAATTTCGTTGGGAACTGTAACTTCCGTTCTAAAACCGCAATGGTCGCTGTCATACACGAATGTGCGCAGACAGTTTAGCGTTTGTAAATTCGTACCTGTCAGTCGTATACGTTCGTCGTACAGCAGTAGATCCAAATAAGACCCGCCTCTGGGAAACGACGGGTTATCCGTCGCTTTAAGACCGAGTCTGTACATGACATCGTGCTGACCCCACCAATCGAGTAGTAGGTTCCCTCTAGTATTTGGCAAATTATTTCCCCAATTTCTGTGTTTAGTGTTGAAATCCCCGCCGATTATAAAATAATTCTTCCCCGATTCCAGCCCCAGAAGTCGAAAAAGCGTGTCGAGCTCTGTAATAAATAGGGTGGATTGTGAGGCCTCAGGTGCATAAACAGAGGCCAAGTACAGCCGCTTTCCACTGCGGAGCGGGATGTAAATGACGACTGCCTCCAACAGACGGAACCTGTGCAACACGCCCATGTACACTCTGTGAAATTGTATACCTTCTTTAATGAAGATCGCGACACCGCCTCCATGTTTGGATCTGAGCCGATTTCTTCTTCTAATAATGTAATTATTGTACTCCAGTTTGTGATTATCGGTTAGCTTGGTTTCGCTAGCGAAAAGCACATCAGGACTTTGGTCTTGTAGCAATCTAAACATTGAATTACCTGGTAGTCTAGGACATTAATACGCCTTAGACTATCCGGACGACTTTCGGGACTGAGCTGCACCAAGAAGAACGGCAGACTCCGTTTCTCCCGCCTTGCTCTAACTGTGGTAAATGGCTTTATACCTACAAACTTGAGTCCTTCGCACTCCTTCTCTTTGAGCAGTGCCAGGATCTCCCCAGGATCACAAGACGGTTCCAACCCCTTCAGCAGCATCAATTGCCGCTTTTCACACTTCGGCCTGAATGAGTAGTGCTCCGTCGTCGTTTCTTTTAGGAGCTCTTTCACTTTTGTATTACAGTTAATGGCATGGCGATCGTTCCCCAATCGCTTAATATTAAAATTATTACCAATGACCAATATACACAGGTCCTTTTTTTCATTTACCTCCAATTTATAGGTGTTAATAGGAGGCACCTTCTCCTTCTTTTTCTGCTGCTGCTGTTGCTGTTGTGGTTGTTGTTGTTGTTGTTTCTGCTGCTGCTGCTGTCTTTTCAGCTGTTGTTGTTGTTTTTTCAGCTGTTGCTGTTTCTGCTGCTGCTGCTGTTGTTTCTGCTGCAGTTGTTGTTTCTGCTGCTGCTGGTTTTGTTGTTGCTGCAGTTGTTGTTTCCGCTCTTGTTGCTTGTTTTGTTGGGAGCTTTCTACCTCTAATTGCTCCCTCTGCAGGCGTGCAGTTTGTTTTCGCTTAACAGCAAGCATTTTTTCTTTGAGCTTTTCTATGCTGCAGCTAATATCTTTTATCATTTCATCCTCATCTTCCGAATCGGATGCCGCTAGAGAGGCAAAGTTGTTATTGCCTCCCCCATAATGGACCTCATCAGCCGTTAAAACGGCATTTATTTTCTTTTTTGTTATATTAGGCAGGCTTTTCAAACTCCTCCTCCTTTTAATGGCTTTCGCCACGGCACTGGCAACACTGTGTTTGACTTTTCCCACTCCCGTTATGGGAAGTACGGAGCGCTCTCCACCACATGGTTTGCTTATTGGTTATGTTTTAATAGCACTATATTATTTTCCACAATTTGTGACAAATAAAAAATAAAAAAACAGAAATTCAAAATTTGACCTCGGATCGAACTCGTGTCCCACGATTTGATCACCGACGCCGCTAACTTCTGGGCTACCGAGTCAACTAATAAAATTGAGACCAATTGTCTTTAGGAATAAAACTGGATTACTATTTTTTCGCTATGAAAAGCCGAGACGCGTCTCTTCTCTGCGTAGATCTGCGAACGACTAATCTTCTCTCTCCTCCTACAGACCCATTGCACTTACTACCCTTCTTTCCAGGGTCGTGTAAACGCTGCTAAATCGTCAGTTCATGAAATATCTCGAAACACGATAACTTTTCAATGACCGGCAATATGGTTTTCGTAGCAACAGGTTCACTGGTGATTTGATGGTATGTCTCACCGAAAAGTGGAACCAAAGCGTACATCAATCTGGCGAAAGCAAGATAGTTGCACTTGATATTTCTAAGGCATTTGACAGAGTTTGGTATCAGGCCCTTTTGTCGAAAATGCTCGCATTTGGAATCGACGACTCTCTTCTTCAATGGATTAGAAATTACCTTTCGGAATGTTCAATTCAAGTTGTCTTAGACGGTTTCAAGTCTGATATTCACAAAATAAATGCTGGTGTGCCCCAGGGTTCTGTTCTGTCTCTGACACTCTTTTTAATTTTCATTACTGATCTCTTGTCTGCTACTTGTAATCCAATATATTCCTTTGCTGATGACAGTACTCTCTGCTTTTCATATTCGTTTCCGGACTCACGGCCCTGCTCTTCGGCTGTAGAACGAGAACGGCACGTATGCTAAGCTCATTAAATTCCGATATCAATAGCATAACCAATTGGGGAACTATTAACAGAGTGGAATTTAATGCTTCCAAAACACAATGCTGTCTGCTGTCTTTAAAGCGAAATTTAAACACCCAGCCATTATCTATGAATGGCACTTGCATCGTCGAAACCGAAAAACTTTCCATTCTCGGTATGTGTGTCAATGACAACTTACGTTGGAATGACCAGATATTTGATATCGCAAAAAATGCTGCGAAATGTCCAGGTTTCCTCAAGCGATGTAAGAAATATTTTACCCCTTTCATCTGGCCTCAATATATAAGGCATTCATCCACCCAAAATTGGAGTACAATGCCCACATCTGGTCAGGTGCTCCTAAAACATCTCTGCACCTGCTAGATAGGATTCAAAACCGTGCGATAAAACTTATTGACGATACTAATACCAGTCAATCAATTGACATGCTCGAACACCGAAGTAATGTCTCCTGTCTCACTTTATTTTATAGCTATTTTCACCACCAGTGCTCCACTGAAATCGCCAGTAGCATTCCGCCCATTCAAACTTTCAACCGTAACACCCGTCTCGCTATGAATGCTCATCAGTATACCCTTAAGCCCATTTTCGGACGTACCCTAAAATATCGTGATTCCTTCCTATGCCGTACAACTCGCTTATGGAATGCCCTGCCAGTGTCTGTATTTCCTGGTCGTTATAACTTGCAAACATTTAAAAACAATGTACACCGGTACCTCTCTTTTCTTCCTCCCTAAATTTCCTTTGCCCGCGTTGTCATCAATCACCTTAATGGTACACAAACCCCTTGACCGCGCGCTGATTATACAAAAAAAAAGAAGAAAAAAGGTGTGTATACTATCCAAAATAGACTTATTCAACCTGAATCCTTGCTTGGATGGGAATGGGACAGGAGTGTAAGGGTATATGGTACGCGCTAACCATTGGTTATCGGTGCTGTGACAACGCTGCAGATGGTGCTGGTGTTGTTGTGGCTAGGATAGTATCTTTTTTCTATTCCAATGTTCTTATAGGAGCGACCATTGCTGTAGCTGTAGCTATCGTTGCAGCTGCTAACGATACTTCGCCTACATACTTAGTAGTGCAGACGTGCGATTGGAATTCATAACACACAAATCTTAAAGTTTCAGCTACAAATTTTGAATACCAGATAGTGAGGAGTTTGGAGTGCATAGATCGAATATTTATAGAGGAAGTGCTATTCCATATCGTCAATATCCTTACACCACGTGTTGCAGGAGGTGGTGTCACTTAGTACATGACACAGGAGGACCCAATGCGGTTTCCTGTTCTGACAAGTTTTCCTCTGAAGTTCGCCAAATTTATGGCGACCTCATTTCCTCAGATCCTTTGTAACGTGAACCTACGAAAACTCTGTGAATTCAGTCTCCTGCTATTGCTTTCGCGAGTAGCTTAGAGGTTATGAGAAGGTTGAAGGGAGCACAACATGGCTGGCGGATCAGACGCAGGTACTTAGTCGACTTTACCTGTTTATTATAACACAGTTCGTTGACATTTGTGTTGCGAATTTGTCCGTTTGACAAACAAACACAAGTTATTGTACGATTAGTTAAATCTACTAAAGTAGTCGCCCTCCAAAAGGATGCCAGCGCTACATCCTAAATCGATTCCAGAGGCATCGGTATTTCTACTACATTCCTTTCCTATCTTAGATTCTAGCCGAAATTTTCGAGTTGGGGTCTACATATATCACCCATGTTCATATCTTTAATTAGTTCCTCAAACCCAACTGGTAGTATTTCAGTCTTGTTTTTTTTTTCTTAAAGAAAGTAAACCAGTTTTCTTTGACTACAATTACACTTTCAAGCAGGTGAGCACAAGGACTAGCGTGTTTACAGGCCCTTGAGGTCAACAACAGCTGTTTTATAATTGCTATCAACCCTGTCGCCTAGGGTCTACGGAGTGTATTCAGGATATCAAGTCCAATTTTGGAAGGAAAACATAGACCCTACGAAATAAGAACAACTTGCTGGCGTTGATTTTCTAAGCATAAATCGAGTAGTCAAGATCTTAATAGAGCATCTGAACAAGAGCCAAAAAAAGAGGTATTCAGTGTAACCCAGAAGAAGAGTGATGATTACTATGAACAGCGAAATAAGACATTGAACAATCGATCTTCAATACGAAAATTGGAATGTCAAAATCAGAAGGATTCCACAAACTTGCAACATAAAAGGCCTCTTAAATTAGAGTAAGCAGTCCTTAATTTTTCTTGGTCAAACGCCATCTGTTTCAAATCCATTTTTCATTTAAAAAAATATATATATATTTGGTGCACTCGCACTGGAATTTGAACGAATCTGACTGTCATAGTAGCTTTAGCTATTTTGAAAGTATTACTGGTGACAGTGGAATACCATTAAACCGCTGAATGTTGGCGCCTACGGTATCCCTCTGAAGGAATTGGGTTAAGAAGACCAAAGCTCGTTGTAAGGATTTCTTTTCGTACTTAGTTCTCTTGGCTTGGTCAATTTTCTCCTAACGATCGTAGACACCGCAGTAGATTGTCCTTGTTTCAACAATTCAGTTAGATGAGCACCACGATTCAACAATTGTTGAGTGGCAGCAACCAAATCGGAACTGAATTGAGCGAAAGCTGCTAGATCACTTCATTGAATCAATTCAAATTTCATGGAACCATCAATCAGTTTTATGGCCTTGGTCTAGACAGCTGAACCGACACGTAATAAAGACAAATTGATTAACATCAGATCTGATCGGATAACCTTGTAGAAAATGACATTAATTACATTCCACACATCACTGGCTTGGATTTTAATAACGGGCAAGATAAATCAATAAGCTACTTCCGCTCATGACTGAGGACGCCTTAGCGGCACTTTCAGGCAAACGTGAAAGCAAGTAGTATATGTCACTGACGTAGGCTTCACGACTTGGTGCACGACGCAGCAATAGAGATATTAGACGGTAGGCAACAGCATGTTTGGACAAATCGTCATAACATAGATGATAAAAGCGTGCTTGCTTTTGTCACGGAAATATTCGCGCATGGCGCAGTCAGAGTGTGGGGCCAAGTATTACAATGAAGCAGCATGAGAGATAATAGCTGGTGGAATGACAGAATAGTCCATAGGTCCAATAAACATTAGCAAAATGCGTCACAATCTCAAAGTTAGTGGAACGTTTGTGACGAATAGCACCATAGTTGCAGTACAATTTCCAGCTCTCATTACCATGGTTCAATCCCTTCTGGTTGATGCTGGTGTCAATGGCAAAAGCAATTTTATCAGCTTTGATACCAGTCAGTCCGCATAGGTTCGCATACAGACACACATGGAATGGTACCGGGATCCTTGATGCCCACACGGGAGCGATCCTTGATATTTATTGGTCCATTGTAATCAATTGGGTTGTTCAAAGTATTAAAAACGTACGCACCGGTACATTTAACAATATCATCCTGTTTGATCAGTTTGTCGTTACAGAAGATAACATCACCAACGTTGCCGTTGAACCTTATCTCTGAAAAATCAATTTTATAAACTACTTTAAAAAACTGGTAATCTCCTCTATAACCCATTTGCAAATAAAGCTCAATCGGCATAATATAGAGCATATTATAGCAAATTAAAATAAGAGGTGGACTGACAAACTAAAATTACTTACCACACCGACCAGACTTGCCAATCTTATGTATGTTAACCTCTGCAATCTACGAATAAGAGAAGATATTTTCCAAATATCCTATCCTTTAGCACTTCGTACAATACTTTTCGGATCGCATGTGCTAGAAATGGACAAAAGTAACCTATTTTAAACGAAGAGGGTTGTACTATATGGATTGAATGCATTATGCTTTAGAAAACGTATCATAGAGGGTGATTTTCAAATTTTCACTACTCTTTAAAAAAAAAGAAGAAGTTATTTCTCATTCTGTTAATATTTATGAATTTAAACTTTAGCACTAAGAGAAACACACTTGAGTTCATGAGTGAAATACTTATTCAATAAAAAACTAAGTAAATATTCGCAAAAGACTGCATGTCTACCCATTTCTTTTAAATAATTTCTCAATATTTTTTCAATTCTGATTTTGTTGAATTTTTCTGAAAAGAAAAATCAATTTCTTTTCTTTCTTTTTTCTGGAAACAACAGCAATAAAAATCACAATCACTTTCGTAAAATAGAATGATTTTCTTATATTTAATTGGAATTTTACAATCTCCTTATTATTATCGTTACATAACATTTTCGCATCCTTCGTACACCTGTTTCTCATTATACAAGTAATATATATATAGTCTTCCCATAACAATAGATATAATAGTACCTAACTTAAAAATTATTTTTTATTTTAAAAAAAAGTCTTCAATTTACATTATTTGAATACTTATTTACTCAACTATATAAATTTTATTTTTATTTTCATCTATGTATACTATATATATTTTTTCGATTATTTTTCAGAATTATACTTAAGATGTTTTTTTTTTAAGTTTTATTCTTAATTTATCTATTTAACACATTTCGTTAGTTGTAGTCGCTTCTGATTTTGGTTTATAATCAATTCTGAATGGATTAGAGTGGATACATATTTAGTTTTATTTGCTTTGCTTAATTAAACTGTTTATCCTTATCTACTTATCATGTTAATTATATTCACAATAATATAAGTCTCAGAGTTGGTAGTAAGAATGTGATATTGATGGCGACGGCCGAAAGCAACGCCAGCAAGAGATTCCGTGGAAAGGGATTCGGCTGTACAAGCGATGGTCTATATTATTTTGTTTTCTATTTTTGCCTCCTTAATTCAAGAAATAGAAGAATTGCGATATTGTGGTATGAAACTATTTTTTTTTTGTTTTTTAAAGAGAGAGATTCAGTTAACTCGTTTGCCAGTTTACTTAGAATCAAAAGCTGTTGGTTAAAAAAAAGGGATTTTATGGGATTATGTAAGGTTCAGCTTAGTGTAATCGTTGGGAGCAATTCTATTAGTCAAACTGAAGATGAAGTACATTTCTCTGTCGCCAAATTCCATTTACTAAGAACTTGGAAAATATGGGAATCTTTAACTTTAGCCTGATAAACTTTTGCTTTGCTGAAATATTGTATCGGCTGCAATGGAAGATGAGGTTACCAAATATGGTTATTCTTCGTATTTTCTAGTAGTATAATATTATAGAACAAAGATGGGGTTAATTATACCTCGAGTATACTTATGATGATACGTTTCACTATAGTCACAAGCGAAGGTCATACTTTCTTTTATCAGAAATGCAAGCATGAAATGCTTTGCTGCATGTGCCTAAGGTGATAATGCCTCAGCAAATTGGTTTAATATGTCAATGTGTCTATCTGGAAAAACTTAAGCCTAACATCATACATTTCAAAAACTTTAGCAAAACTGCTTGACACTCATATTCAAATTGATCTGAACCCAGAAGACCTAGCCTCAATCCAGCATGCCTATACATGAAGTTGTCAGCACGATTGAAAAAAAGAATTCATGACAAAGATCACGCATTGGCGCCGGAATATTCTTCGATCAATTGAATTTACGTCGCTCACAGCGTCTGCCAGACCACACCGGTGTCTTTCAGGCTGAAATATTGGTTGTAACAGAAGCAGCTAAACTTGCGGTAATAAAGGCAATATCCCATAAGGATATTACTAGCTAGATCGAAAAGGATCCTCCCTGGAAAGGGAACTGGCAGATCAAAGTATAAATAAAATAAAATAAATGCCAATGAAAGGTGGAAAAACTTTCCAACCTGCGAGACCTCATGACACTTATGGCCGGAACTCAGCGAACCCAGAGGTTGTGGGGACATAGGCTCACGGGAAGATACCCTTCACTTTTCGTTCCAATGTCCCAGCCTCAGTAATTTGAGGCAAAGTACTTTCCGAAATTATTATTTCCACGAGCTCGCGGATGAAACAAGATGGCTCAGACCCGCTCAGGGACAAAACGACAGCCAACTGGGAACTACAATCATATTTCCATCCCCTTCCAATTCCCCTACTCGGGTAGCGCAATGGGTCTACACAGACTTAAGTGTGATGAGGTATAGAATGAACTCGGCTCCAGATAATTTATCAACTGCCAACCCCCTAACCTATATTTCGTCTAACTGTGGCCAGTGAGTCAAATTAAAACGGTGTCCATTCTTTTTATGGAAAGCTTGAAGTTTTCCGGGGTGAAACAAAGATGACGTAATTCATTCTTCCCATATTAAAGAATCATACTGAATCTCATTATCGAAGCAAAAATTGTGTTAAACGATGTATTTTTAGCAAGACAAGTACTACGAGAAGGATCATCCGACGCAACCACAACTTGCACTGAATTGCTTACGGCCCAAAAATGAAAGCACAAATATTCTTTTACTTAATTCGCCGCAATATGTCGCAGGTCAGAGCTAGTCCTTTAAAAGCAAACAAACCATTTTTTCAAATATTAAAGTTGTGACATATGATTCGTTGACTATACAGCTAAGGTATTATTTTAAAGTAGGCTTTTACCGAAATAACCACTATCTTTTTAAAATTGGAAGAGTGCAAAACATTAACTTTCCTCAGGTATTTATCTAAAAACCTTTACCTTACGTGAAGAGACATCTTTTCAACAACGCGTTAAGCTTGCACGGCATGATTTATTTGTTGTTAAAGGAGTCATGTAGCTCATTCCTTGAAAAAAAATACTAATAAGATAGTGTTTATGTTATCACAGTGTTGGAGCTACAGATTATTATTCATCATAAAGAATCCAGCATCGTATATCATTTCAGCCTAATATTTGCTTAGCAATGTTGATCTTTAGCTTGCGGCCTAGAAGGCGAATTAACACCATCGCAACGTTATAATACAAATTGCAGTTTTTCATGTAATCACATTTTTCATAGAAATTAAACCAATCGTCGTTCACAAGTTCCAATTGATTCCATGTTTCAAATGATTATGCAAGTATTTAAACATGTTTTAGAGCTGCCTTTATGTGTGTGACGCAGAATCTGAAGATGGACCACCATAAAGAGGAACATAAAGTAATAATTATATATACACAGCTTATTTCCCAGATAAAAATCATTATAAATATAATACTTACGAGTACGAGTCAGAAAACGTTTTTAAGTATCACATAGGTTTTCACGTGTGTCGAAAGACAGTGAATGATGACAATCAGAAAGAAGTATCAAATCATACATTGCTCTCCTGGTAGCAATGGGTTACTAGTTCCTCAATGAAAAGTAATTTTAAGCGACTATTTCCCATACCCAAAAGTGGAATTGCACCTTAAGATGGAATGGCACTGCTCTATAGAGGAGATCCAGAATGATGGGACAAACCAGCTAAACCAAATTCTGGAAGAAAACTCTCTGCGGACATGATGGTATTGAAAACTCTTGTATCGCATGTATGTATCGAATGTATCGCATCAAAATCATTTCGTTTTAAATTTTGTATTGTCTGGACAGGGAACTCTTGGACGGTTATACGAGTATCTATAAATCAATATCTATAAACCAAATACCGATTGGAAAGCTGGAAAGTAGTTAGTTTTTGGCTTTCCTGAGAAGATCGGACAACACAGCTGAACCCGTCAGAAAAAACATATTTAGTCAACCGACATGGAACTTACACCGACTGCAAGCTTCCATATGAATATCTGAGCTGAGTCCTCAAAAACCTCCTGAGATTATAATAATATGGATCAGAACACCGTCTAGAATACAACCTCGCTGTTAATAATAGTACTTTCGAACGTCTCCACGAATAACAGCGTATCAAATGGAGGTTTAAAGAAGGGTGCAGAAGATACCCACCAGTTCTAAACCCACCAACAAACTAAAAATTCTTTGTCGTATATTAGATTAGATTTTGCGGTCTCATATTCACTAGCTCACGCTAAGTATAGTTAGTATAGTTAGTATAGTCGCTAACAGTTGTCTATATCTGGACTCAAAGCTCCTCAGAGTCTTTATACATATAATATGAATACAGAAAGTAGTAGTCCCAGGGATGGAAAAAATCTTCAAATAAAAAACATCATCACAAAGCACTACATTCTAATGAGATCTTCTGAAAGACTAGGGACAATAATTTCTGGAAAGCGTTAAGAAAACCGATGTTTTCCTTACTTTTCACTAATTTTAAATTCACATAGATTTTGCAAGTAATAGGTTTTGATGTGGTGAGTACTGTCATGACCCGTTTCCGTGAAAAACATCATTACAGGAAAGATAGTAAGAATATAATCTAACAAGCTGCCCTGAAACATGCAAATGACTTATTGAATCAATTCTGTAAAAAGAAGGAGGGTACTAGTGGGTAAGCAAAATAATTATTGATAAATCACGATCCTGGATGGGATACATGAAGAGTGTTCCTTCCACAAATAATACCTACATAATATTCACATTGCATCGCTCTTTATCCTACAATTTTGATTATATAAATTTTCCATATGTCAAACAGATAATCATACTACGAGTAGTAACAATATTCGAATGACGTCAAACTTCTGGCTGACCCAACAGCAGGTGAAAATAATTTTAAAATTGATTTAACCCAAAAAACTGCTCATATAAATGATTTAAATTTACATGACCAGCCGTAAAAAATATATATGTATATGTACATATACATAATTATATGTATTCGGTTGTCCTTACAATGTGTTAATAATACTGCTTTATATAAACCATTTTACATAGTCGCATTGTGGGCTTTGATTTTGTCGAATTTTCGTTGAAATTAAATGTGACTAATGCTATACAAAATTATTGATCCTGACGTTGTTTTCGCCTATATTTTAATTTACAATCTAATTATGTATTGAGATTTTAAAGGATTTTCCAAATTAATTCGATTAATACGAGTAGTCCAATGTTAGACCACAACAGTGGGAACAAACCGTGTTTAATTACCCAATATGGCTTTACTCACAAATACGCATCAGTTGTCTGGATTATCTTTTGCATGAATGAATTTAAATTTTACCTTTCCTCTTACTAAAATCAACAGTTTTCATTAATAATTTACATTTGTCAGTGGACGACGCTTTGAGAAAGAGCAGCAAAACTTCACATTCTTTTTAAAAATGGATATACTGGAATGGTACTTGCTATTTACAAAATTAACCCAAATTGGGATAAGATATATAAAGCATTATTTCCAGATAGCTTAAAGGGAGTATCATTTGCCTTAAACATCTAGCATAAGCGAATAAATAGCAATCAGTTTCAAAATCCTATACGATTTTATACGATGTTCACGAGCCGAAACGTATATGTGGGCTCACAGGTGTCCAAAATTCCAACAGATAATTGAAATTCGTCCAAGCTGCCGCAACCGGAAGTTTGGTAGCAATTCAGAACAATAATAAACCGTCGATTCCCGATGGTCTGAAGGCTGGACAACTTTCAGAGTGACATAGATGATCGTAATACGAGTAGCTGGATGGCTTCTTCAACAAACAAAAGATCGAATACCATCATCTGATTTTGAGGATGGTAATGCTACAAGTTCCTTATCAATTTGAAAAAAAAATATCTTGACTAGTACAGATGAATCAGAACTTTCCAATGGCAGCGTATGTTAACTTCATGTTCCACGTCCAAACGACAAAAGAAAGTCTACCAGTCTCGAGTCGAAAGTCTCGATCCTTTTTTAAAAAAACTGAAGCAGGAGTGGATGTATACTGTAAGTATCTAAAAGCTCCAGAAAGCTGTGGATTCGCCGTCGGAGTGACCCTAGAAAATCCTGCTTTGGTAGAACCATACAGCCCCATACATTCGCATAATATAGAAAATATTGGATATAGTCATCCAAACTGATGGCCACTACTCTATACAAGTTCCCAATGTCATACATATTTACATACTCCCCATCATCAGTTTTACATTAGCCAGTATACTAAAGGGTTTTCCAATAGGGACTTGACAACTTTGAATTTAATTTGTGAACGCACTCTTTCACTAACCATCAAACTGTCACTGTCAATTTAACTCAACATTTTCATCATGGTAAAGTACACGAACGAGCAACGTCAAGCAATTATAAAAATTTTCTACCGAAATTCGGAGTCGGTGACTGCAACATTAAGAGCGTTAACGCCAATTTTCGGTCGTAATTCTCGCCCTAGTAGACAGGCAATAACAAGTTTAGTGCAAAAATTGGAGTCTACATATTCGATGTGTGATGTTGCCGTGTCAGTGAGACAACGGGTTGGTCGAAGTGTAGAAAATATCGCTGCCGTTCAGGCGTCCGTAGCAAACGATCCAAATCAGTCAATTCCACGGCGTTCTCAAGAATTTGGCAACGCTCAGACCACATTATGGCGTATTTTGCGTAAGGAGCTTGGTTTACACCCATACATACAAGATCAAGCTGACTCAAGAGTTGAAGCCGATGTACCATTTGAAGCGACGTACGTTCTCCGATTGGGTTCTGGAGAAGATGCGCCAACATGATGAATTTCATCGCAAAATCATCTTCAGTGACGAAGCTCATTTTTGGCTCAATGGGTTCGTCAATAAGCAAAATATGCGTTATTGGTCGAAAATCCACATGTGTTTTTTTTTATATAATTTACGCCTTAGGGGTTAGATACCCTTTTACTGTTGCCTGGGCGCGGGCGGAAAGGAAAGGAGAAAGACGGAAAATTGTTTTGTAGTGGTTTGAAACTCAGGTGTGTTTGGTTTCGATATTCGCTCTCCAGGGAGTGGGAGTCCGAATAGGACGGAGAGTTTTTTCTTCACTCAGAGTGATTCGAGGTATAATTCACAGTATTTTATTCTGTGCTTGAAATTCTACAACAGTCAAATCTACGTGTCAGTGCTATGCCTTCACACGCAGAATTTTTCTGTCTGAGTTCCAATTACACAAATGAAAAACTGACTTGCCATGGGCAGGATTCGAACCTGGACCCTCCGAGTGAGAAGCGATTGCTAGTACCACTACACCACGGCCACCCTTGCTTCATGAGTCACCACTTCATCCACAAAAAATAACTGTTTGGTGCGGTTTGTATGAGGGCGACGTTATTGGGCCGTATTTTTTCGTCGACGATTAAGATCGTCACGTTACTGTGAATGATCAGCGTTATTGCGCCATGATCACCGACTATTTTTGGCCCGAATTGGAAGATATGGACTTGGACGAAATGTGGTTTCAACAGGATGATGCCATAAGCCACACAGCACACGCTAAAATCGATTTACTGAAAAGTAAGTATGGTGAGCGTGTTATCTCAAGAAATGGGCCAGTCGATTGGCCGCCTCGTTCGTGCGATTTAACGCCGCTTGACTATTTTCTGTGTGGCTACGTTAAGTCATTGGTTTATGCCAACACGCCGACAACTTTGGAAGAGCTCAGAGCCAACATTGAACGCGAAATAGCGGCCGAATCGTTGACAATTGGGTCCAAAAAATCGACCGTTGCAAACGTGCCCGCGGTGGCCATATGAACGAAGTCGAGTTCCATTCATAAATGTTTTGATTGTACTTCAAGCCGATAATAAATTTTTTTAAATATCTCCAATGGTTTGCGTTTTATTTAAAAAACAAGTTGTCAAGTCCTTATTGGAAAACCCTATACAATACTACGAGGAGATACATACAAAAAAAAAAAACAAGATAATGATCTGATGATCTGAGCCGCAATCAGAAAGATCACAAATCAGACACGATGACAAAAAAAAATTTAAATAAATAAATATGTCCAAATGTAGGCTGGAAAAATAAACTATATTCGGCTTCTGGAATGTCAGATTAGCAAGCCTGATTCCCAAAGTCTCTCTAATTTTACTTTAAGATTAAACATCTTTTGTCTAAGCGGGTATAGATTTTAAGGAAGGGATGTAATTAACCAACTAAAAGTTATATACATCAAAACTCTCCTTGCCAGTGATACTACATGCGTAGCGTAATCCACATAGATTGTATTCAAAAAGGAAAATCAAACAACGGCGAATAGTATGCCAACTCATGAGACTGGTTCAACAACTATCTAAGAAAAGGCGACATCATTTTGCGAAGAAATATGTGCTATTCTATCAAGACAATGCTTGGGTGTATACGTGCGAAGCCGCCCTGGCGAAATTACATGAATTTAGCAAATTATTATTTCTCTATCCGCCATATTATCCGGACTGGGGGCTAACAGTGACTATTTTCTCAGTCTCTCCCAAATAAACACGTATTTTAAGGACCCCATAAATCTTATTATTTGGAAGGGATCAACAAATTGAAAAAAGCGTTTGACGGAGTTGTACTGAACTCAAAGGAGACGCCTTAGAGAAATTAAACGTTTTTTTGCCGAAAAAACTATCCTATATTTAAAAAGGCGCGGAATTTATGATCCACCCTCGTATATATTATGACGATTTTAGTTGCTGAGCTGTACTTTCATTAAATGCCATACAGAGTCGTTTGCAATTCCAGAACTTAGAAAGTAATAATGCAAATATCCTCACATTTAAAAAACCGCTAATACTTAAAGGATTTTTAACGTTGAACTGCAATAATTTAAGAATCTACCAGAAACTAATGTCGAATTTTTGACCAAACTTGTACAGCTTCAAGTTAGGTCTTCGTTCTGTGGTAGATCTGAAAAATATCATTACTGCTCTGTAATGTTCAGGAATACCACTAAACCTAGATATACGAGTAATTTATGTTTCGAAATCAATCCCAGTGGGAAAAAGTAAATGATTAATTCTGAAAAGGAACGCCACATGTACATCTGAAGTATGGCAGCCAGAAACTGGCTAACAAGGTCGAACTTAATAAGGAAAATTGTTGAAACCCAAATCTTAAGTGATAGAGTAAGACATCGACGATGATAGCGACGACGAAAGCTGATAGATAACCTAATTAATAATAGAGCTTGAGCTCTGCATATAGTGGTGGTGGCGTTGATCTTAAATAAAATGAGTAGAAATAATAAAATGAAGACACTACAAAATTAAGTTTACTGATCACTTATTGAAGCTGTGTCGGCTGGAAGAAGCAAAGAATACAGCCTTAATCAATGAAGAAACACCATGCAGGTGGAACAGTAGAGCCGCTTACAGCTTATTGTTGATTGACGTTCTGAATATTACATCAAGTGGATACGGATGGAATTTAATGGAAAATGGTGAGGATTATTTATGCTATAAGATCTTATTGTATAACTGAATCTCATATAGTAGATTGAAAAATGAACTTGAAAATCTGAAAGCCATGTCGAACTAATTCCAACAGTAAGGCAACGGACACGAACATTTTTCGACAAGTCTTTTAGTATAAATCGAAAACTATTCACTTGCGAACACAAAAGAAACCACATGATGACTAAATACGTTCAGATCCTACTTCAATTGATGTACCTAATCCACTTCCCTATTTAATTTCCGTTTTGTAAGAGACACGGAAAATTTCATAGCACATTACCATAATTCTTCGTGATCCATAATTGAAATTCAATGGCATACATTACCGTCATCATTTGGCATTTAATTGAACTCCATTGTTACCATCAAATTCCTCCTTCCAAGCAGAGATCTCTGAATTAAGAATACAACTTCAACCCTTAAAGGAGGAATATATAAAAGTTCGCGTGAATAATTTTTACTATTATTATTTTTTCGTCTTTTTTCGTTTTCATCGTCGATAACCTTTTTTGACTTTTATATAAACCTATTTCCATTCATTCGATTATTCATATCTCTTCCAGTAAGTTGCAATGACCTGCGTCTCTCTTTCCTTCTTTCGTTGGTCCTTTGTTCTGTGTCGTTTGGTGAATTTCTGCAACGTCATCTTCTGAATCTCATTCATTTTCATTCATCGATAGTTTGAATGGCGGCGATCCCATTATTTTCCTTGCATTCAGGCAGGCAAGTGGAAAATCTTCGGTGAACCTTGGTAGTAGGATGGTGAACGGGTTTTTAGCCCTTTTTACTGCAGCTATAATTCCAGCAGAACAGTGCTAAGATGAGGCATCATTACTCATTGGTGTGGCAAGACTTGGGCTGGTTTTGATTGATTAACCTAAAGGAATACTGATGGAGGGCGGCTTAACATTTATTCTTTCTTGGTGTTTTAGCCCCTATATTCATACGTCATCACAAAAAATGATGTACACTTCAGGAGACCATTTCCAGGATGTGTACATGACATATGTGGGTAGTTATGGTAGGTGGTTTGTTTTCGTTTGTTTTTTTTTTTTCGTTTGGTGAAGATGAGATCCGCCTATATTAACCAAGTTGTAGAATAATGGAATTCTCGTCGTTCAGCCTCTTCCTATCAAAGTAATTGCCGCCTTGGGGTGTAGTTGGTCAAAAAGTTTAAGGATGGTGATGTTGTGACAATTGTCTGGCGTGAAATATTAGCTGTTTCGTCTCTATGACTACTGCCCAACTCCAAGCGGGTTTCATTGCTGTCAATGGCTTCCCTCTGTGTTATGCTATTACGCCTTAAGGGCACTGTAGTTGAGCCTGCCGTTGTCGTTGTAGTCCCTGTATGACTGGCTGTATAGGGTGGTGGCAGTGGTGGTTGCCTATAATCCAGTATACTAGCTTTGTTGCTAACGGTGGGTGGTCGCTGGTATGATCCGGTTGAAGGATAGCGCAGAAGTTGCTTTGTCGTCACGAAAGTTGTTGTCTCATGGGGTGGTGCAGGTGGTGGTGGCGGCGAATCTGTATCCTCTGCTGGTGAAACTGTCGGCGTTGATGATACTCGCGCCGGAATGCATGACATCTCTCGCATCAAGTCCATATATCTTGACTGTAGGTAGTCTGTTGTGGACCTCGTGACTTGGTCGTATTTACTTTTGGCCAAGTTACTGCTGTTGTTCTGACTATTGCTGTGACTGTTATTATTATTTGCATATTGGGAGGAGGTTTTGTTGGCGATGACTTCTTGAACAGCAGGAGTTGCATGTTTCATTGAGGTCACAGACGATGATGCTAAAGATGGTACTGTCGGCGGCGATTGTGGACGATAGCTGTAAAGCTGATGGTGATGGTTAGAATAATGATCCTGTAGCTGATTATCGTATGAATTCGTTTGATTTATTGCTGTTGTCGTTGTTTGACTGTAGAGGCTGCCATTACTCTGACTTTTGTTGTTGCTGGTAAATGACTGCTGAGTACTGTTCGGCAACAGATCCGGTTGGTATTCTGCTGTAATAGTTCCATCCGAATTCTGATGATGACGTTTAAGTGGTACTATGCGATTTATTTCGGACATATTTGGACCATGCGGTAAATACACCGTATGGGATGGTATGTGGAGAGAATCTGCAATTAAAAAAAAGAGAGAATACATAAGAATGATATCATAGATCCATGTAGATTAATTGACTCATGTAATGATTATGGTAATTAACAGGATTAACCACAAACCACTAAAATTTCATGGATACAGGATGTGCGGATATAATTAACATGGTCTGGTCACATATTCGTACATCTATTCTGAACTTTTATAAACCGCACTTCGATTTTAGTGTGTTTATCTACGTGTGGAATTTCTTGTTTTTAAACGTATTCCATGTAAAATACAGGTGATAGGAGTTATACATGTGCATATTCACGTAAGTAAGGAAAGTAAGGAAGGCTTATAGCGAACTGTTAATTTCCAGCCAGCTACATACGAATATAAGTGTGTCGCTAGCTTGCAAAAGTAATTTGTGCAAATGAAAATGATAGAAGCTGGGGTAGCACTTTTGCCGCCTTTTTACCAACCTCTAGCAGATGGCGGATGGAGATTGGATGTTTTGGGCCTTACTATCAAATATAAGTACTTAGGGTTAGGTAAAAATATTCACAGTATTCATGCATTTAAGTTGACTTAGTTGAAGATATTGATATGGTAAAAGGACCAGATTGATGCCTATGAAAGACAAACGGACTCTAAGTGCTAGAAGTATGACCTGCAAAGACAGGATACGATTAAAACTTTATTCGAGGTTTCTGCATATTGTTGTAGCATCTTCAAAATAACCGAGTATATCATGGTGAGTCATAATAAGTCAGTTTAGGTAAGTCTGATCCCTCAACATGAAACTAATTTTAAATCACATTTTTGGATAACGAACAAGATAGATAGAAGAAATGATTGCGATAAAAATTCAAATAAAGCAGATATATCAGCATCAAATTCAGTATCGTCGGTGTTTGTGTTTTCTGTGTTTGTCTGTGATTATAACTAGGGAATTCAGGGTAGACGTAGCCAATATACGCCGGCTAAAAAGTAATCACTTTTCTGCGTACGTCCACGTCTGTAAGTACAGACCAGCTGTTTTGGCACTTAGTGAAACACAGGTAGATCACCGCCCACACCTCTCAGATCATTCTGATCTGAAGCTACCTGGCTACGAACTAGTGCCATTATTCTTCTCTCACCGCGGTCTCGCCATTTATGTGCGTAGTGATGTAGCTTACCAAACTCCACCACAATGTGATCCGTGTTCCAATCCGAAATTCAACTTCATGTGGTTAAAATTCCATCTCCGTAAGCAAATTATTCACTACTGCTTTATTTATAGAAGCCCCAAACTGGACAGCAATTCAACCTTTAACGAGTTTGATGCGCCGTCTGACTCCATTCAAAGAATTGTATCCCTGTATCCTCATACTGAAATCGTTATTACGGGCGACTTCAATATACACAATTCTGGGTGGCTTCGACATTCTGGACAGACAACACTCGAAGGACGGTGTGTTGAGATTTTCGCTGCGGAAAAGAACTTAACGCAGATTGTAAATGAGCCCACGCGAATACCAGACGTTGATAGTCATACCGCCAACACCCTGGACTTGTTTTTACCTTCTCACCTGATAAGTACACCATTGATGTGCTCTCCCCTCTAGGCTCGTCGGACCATTTTGTCATATTAGCTAATTTCTCGTACACCGACCACACAGTTAGAGAAAAAATTCCTAAAAGAACCGTATGGCAATACGAGAAAGCCAACTGGAGCGGTCTTAACAGCTTCTTTAGGAATTGTAACTGGTCGTTATGCTTCCTCGGTAATGTATCAAACCAAAAGAAAAGGCATGGTACGACTCGAGCTGTAAAGAGGCCGTCAGGGTTAGAGAAATGTTTTTTCGGTCCTACAAGACCAACCCGACAGAGGAAAACCGAAAAAAGTTCAAACGAGCCAGAAATAACTGCAACGCCTTTCTTAAGCGTGTGAAATTACTATACGACCAAAAACTGAGGCAAAAAATACTGCAATGTACCAAAGGCAGTAAAAATTTTTGGTCGTTCGTCAAAAACATTAGAAATTCCGCCTCATCCTCCATCTCAACGCTCATTTACAATGACATTCCAGCTGTCAGCTCTTTGGATAAGGCCAATCTGCTTGCTGCACACTTTGCGGCCAGCTCAACACTCCCAGATTGTGCTTTGTCTCCGCCTACACTTGAGTGCGTCGAATCTTCAATGGGACGAATCTACTTTCGCACTCGCAGCAGCAAGAGTACATAAAGACCTCAACATACATAAATCCGCTGGTCCAGATGGTATATCTCCCCTTCTTCTGAAGAGGTGTTCTTCCTCGCTGGCAAAACCACTGCGTAAGCTTTTTCATCAATCCTACACTTTAGGACTCTTCCCGAGCAGATGGAAAACAACATTTGTCCAGCCCGTCCCTAAAAAAGGCGAATCATCTTCTTTCTCCTCCTACAGACCCATTGCACTTACGTCCCTTCTTTCCATCGTCATGGAAGCACTGCTAAATCGTCAGCTCATGAAATATCTCGAAACACGAAAACTTCTCAATGGCCGGCAGTACGGTCTTCGTAGCAACAGGTCCACTGGTGATTTGATGGCATGTCTCACCGAAAAGTGGAACGAAAGCGTACATCAATCTGGCGAAAGCAAGATAGTTGCACTTGATATTTCTAAGGCATTTGACAGAGTTTGGCATCAGGCTCTTTTGTCGAAAATGCGTGCATTTGGGATCGACGACTCTCTTCTTCAATGGATTAGAAATTACCTTTCGGAACGTTCAATTCAAGTTGTCTTGGACGGTTTCAAGTCTGATATTCACAAAATAAATGCTGGTGTGCCCCAGGGCTCTGTTCTGTCACCGACACTCTTTTTAATTTTCATTAACGATCTCTTGTCTGCTATTTCTAATCCAATATATTCCTTTGCTGATGACAGTACTCTCTGGTTTTCATATTCGTTCCCGGACTCACGGCCCTGCTCTTCGGCTGTAGTACGAGAACGGCAGCGTATGCTAAGCTCATTAAATTCCGATATCAACAGCATAACCAATTGGGGAACTATCAATAGAGTGGAATTTAATGCTTCCAAACACAATGCTGTCTGATGTCTTTAAAGCGAAATTTAAACACCCAGCCATTATCTATGAATGGCACTTGCATCGTCGAAACCGAAAAAATTTCCATTCTCGGTATGTGTGTCAATGACAACTTACGTTGTAATGACCACATATTTGATGTCGCCAAAAATGCTGCGAAATGTTTAGGTTTCCTCAAGCGATGTAAGAAATATTTTACCCCCTTTGATATGGCCTCAATATATAAGGCATTCATCCGCCCAAAATTGGAGTACAACTCCCATATCTGGTCAGGTGCTCCTAAAACTGCAGAGATAGGATTCAAAACCGTGCGATAAAACTTATTGACGATACTAATATCAGTCAATCAATGGACACCCTCGAACACCGACGATATGTCTCGTGTCTCACTTTGTTTTATCGCTATTTCCACCACCAGTGCTCCACTGAAATCGCCAGTAGCATTCCGCCCATTCAAACTTTCAACCGTAACACCCGTCTCGCTATGAATGCTCATCAGTATACCCTCAAGCCCATTTTCGGACGTACTCGTACTCTAAAATATCGTGATTCGTTCCTAAGCCGTACAACTCGCTTATGGAATCGGCAGGGCATTCCTGGTCGTTATAACTTGCAAACATTTAAAAACAATGTACATCGGTACCTCTCTTTTCTTCAGTACGTTCGCTGGTATAGCCATGTATGTATAAGGAGTTTCATTAAAGAATGCAAACAAGAAGGCATTAAAAAATTAGGTTCCAGCTGAACTTCGAAGAAAAGCCTGAAAGATAAATAATTGGACTACACTTACTCGATGTGGTCGATTTGATCTAATACGAGTAGTATTGAGGTCCTTAGCCAACGTAAACTTAACAAACGCTACGCAATGCCTAACAATCCACAGTTTCATCATCAATTTACAATCACGCCCTGAATCTTAATAGCTTATTAATGTTTTTTTTGTTCAGGAATGGTTTGTCACATTATTTTTTGAACTTTGTGGCGTACACCCATTGAAATGTGATTTTTCTTATTTTTAAATAATAATAAAGCAAACCTAAAAAAACTTCAACTAACTTTTGTGTGAACTCACCATCTCACTAGCAACATGTTGCTAAGAATCAGTAGTTTAATTGATCCCTGAACATACTTTGTTTATACCAATTATCTAAAATTTAGTACACAGTGTCAAGTACTTAAAGCAAAGCTTGTGTGGAAATCTTTCTTTTGCTCAGACCAACTCGATTAGTACAGAAGATCGGAAAGTGAGTTTTTTACCTTTTCTTTTTGTATAAGACTTTCCCGATTGTTGAAGTGATTGCATACAGATAAGATAAGTCTAAATTAATTAATTTTGAGAAGCAAATCTATCAAACCAGGTAAAAATGTAATTCCATTAGGTCAATTAATAAATTAATAAAATCTCTGTATTTCTGCAGAAAACTGCGGATGACCAATGGTAAGGAATACCCATACGGTACTTCTGTGTCCCACTCAGAAGGAAACAGTTACCTAGCGGAGCAATGTAACGGGACCAATATTCCTCATTTTACCGCATGTCATCCGCAGTTCCTATAAGCTGATAGAATTTACAAAATGATAAATTACAAAAACGCAACATAAAAAAAAAAAAAAGAAGAAAATGCACTCAAGCACGCATATCACACATCGAACGACATACATACATATATCAAAAATTCAACAACTATTACAAACATCAAAAATTAGCCTGCAACAAAACGCTAGAAAAATTAGCCTATTCATACCATAGAAAGGCGAATGCTTGGTTCTGCGATCTACAGCAAGTGAAACAGTTAGCTTGATCAAATATTAGCAATCAAAGCGACATATAAATCAATTCAGTGTATCAATTTTATTGTGTCTTAACTTTTTATTCATTTCATTCGATTCATGCAAAGTTTCCGTTATCAATCATTCAGTTGGTTACTGTTCAATGTTAAAGATGATTTTCTTTAAAATTACCTGTTCACCTTTTTTTAATTGAATACATATGTATGTATATACCTATTCATAATTATTCTTATAATTACAATACTTAATCTATAAAAAAGCTAAATTAACCTACATTTGTGAATTTGATAAAACCACCTTAACTACTACTTGCCCTACTGTAACAAATTCTAAAAGCCTAAGAATTAACGTAAATTATTATAACCTTTTTGTCAAACAAATCAAAGCAGGATGGGATTTGTGCACAAATTTCGACGCTGCAGGAACATCATGAACATGCAAAACAGTGAGTACAACTTTGCTTATAAAACTTAATTCATTGGCTTTTGATATAGACAATAATTTCATACTCATTTTTTTTTTACCTTGATGTCATAAACACATATACATTATATTCATATACTTATGCTTACTTTAATAACTACATAATAATATACATAATTTTAACTTACTTAATATATTATCTTATATCTAACAAATGAAGTGAATCATATACCTACATATACATATACTTAGACTTAGGTAACCAGAAATCGAATGTAAAGAATTTTATTTTAAATACAAAATAGTTTTCATATAATCATGAGTTAATAAATATTTCGTTTGTTGAGATATGTGATCTGATTAGTGTTCGTGAAGGATGATCGTTAGAGTTAATCTTACTACAATCCAGAATCTTTGTAATTTATGCAATTATAGTTCAATATTATGAACCGGATACAATTGTAGGATTTCTCCTTCAACCAATAAGGACAAGCTGATTTATATACCTCTTTTGTATTTCTTACCCAAATTTCGAACCATATTTGCAATAGCCTTATTATGCGTATTCAAAACGCAGGATTAAGCCCCTTTTTCTATCTTCCCTCGTCTCACCTCTTAAAAGTGAGAATATCTGTAAACATCTTTTGGCATGATTTTTTTTTGTAGACCAGAAGAAAAGCAGCAAGTACCCCCCCCACCGACGAGCTAATTGCCGTGCATCCGCAAGCATGCCAACCGCTGCTTCAATGTGAGAATTTTTTTTTGACACACCACCTCCCTCTCACAACTATTTTCTTATTATTATACTACAACTTCGCATGACTTTTGTGGCACCATCTGCAACGTCTGGAGCAATTTCCATATTTTATCCATATTTTCGAAGAAATAAGCACTAATTTTTGTCCAGCTACATTGGCCATGACTGTAAAGCGAGTGGCGGCCACAGTCTTGAGCTAATAAGGGCCGATGATGTTGCCGGCGTGAAGGCCACACTCATGCGTTTCTTTTTAATTTGCCTCATTCCAGAAATGACAATTTTTTTTAATTCCCACACTCATTGACACAAAAATGAGCCTGTTCACTAAATATAATTTTTCGATATAAATAAGGATGGACTTCAAGGTCTCGTCGCTTTAGTTCGTTCACCAACTGCATGTTATGCGGATGAACGATGAAATCTGTTTGCAAAATTTTCGAAATAGTGGATCGAAAACGACTAGGCAATTGACGTAAAATTCAGAATTCTAGAAAATCCATCATATTTTCACTCAAAGCGGCTACAAATTTTTTCGTACACAAACTAAGTTGAAGCATTGCTGGCTTTACGTCATGTAGAGAGTATGTGGTACTAATTTTATCGATAACATGACGAATCGATAATTAGTACCCAGTACCAATCACGTAATCTTCTTTCGGTTCGCTTATTGAACACCGAATTTAAAAATAGATTTGAATAACAAAAAAACGTACCTCTTCTATAAGTCTTTTCATGGTAATTTATCAAGCAACTGTCAAAAATGACAGTAGGGTTTGAATATTCAGTCTTCAGTTTATAGTTTACATACTTATCGTATTCTTCTTTGTTTAGAAGGCTCAAAACAACGAATAATTTGAATAGACTCTGAAAGACGATAGCTCGAAAAAGACAGCGCATTAAAATTAACTTAGGTTTATTAGTCGTGCAGTAGACAAATAGAACAAAAAAATTCAGCGGTGTAGCCGAAGGCTTAATTGTTAACAGACCAAATCTTCGGCAATGACGTTAGAAGCGAACATGTTTAAGGACGTTACTCCAACTTCGATCGAATCAACACTTGAAACCTTTTTGCATTTAGTCTAAAAAAAGAAGGCCTGCAGCATTCTGCCGGCTGATAGCTTTCTACGCAAAACGTCCAAATGAATCTGAATCTGGAACACAGTTTTTATTATTTAAATGAAGCACTATACGGATGTGAGAAAACTACCCGCGACCTATGCATGTTATCAGAACTGATCGTAACTATTGCTGGGAAATTATGAAGCCAATTTCTATGTACTCTCAGTTTAAGTTTGCTTTTGGCCAGAACTGAAACCTCAAACAACTTTTGACATCCTAACAGCATCACATGCGTCCATTCCAAGCGGTGGTATATGCAAATATCAACGTAAGTGGATCTTGCTTCTTTCGACCTAGCATGGCTCAGAGCTTCTCCTCAAGTAAACGATTTATTTTCGTGAGTAATATCTGGATTCCAAATCAGAGAATTTTTTTGTCCAGATTTCTCCAAAATATATGTCAGAAACTTTTTGTAAATTATTGTATTTATTGTATTTCGGATGCATATAGAAGTATGTGCAAGACCGTCAATAACAGCAGCTACCTTTTTATCGTGTATTTTTATGAGCCTATCGTTAAGGCTTACTTAAATTGGATTCCATTGTGATCCTGATTGTTGGTGGAAATTTAAATTTATGATATTAGCATACCTAATTATTTGCATTTAACATGTTATGTCTTGTTCTCAGTGCTAACTTTCTCAGATATCTTTCAGTTACGATCTGAATTTTTAAAAAAGCTACGGTTCCTGGAAAGCTTCGAGAGAATCTTTCTGTCGGATATAGTTTTAATAACAGAAAATAGGCCATACGCGTGCGTTCTGATTGATTTTTTGCTTGATAATCCTTAATACTGTTTTAACACAAGCTTCAGTTCTCTGAATCTTCAGAATTTTAAGCTTTGCTTAAAAGTTTGTTTGCTTTCTAAAGTACAGTCCTACATATATATTAACGACTTGAACGCCTTTGCCGGTAAAATTTCATTCTAGACTAGTCTTAAAAAGTATAAAAAACAAGAATTTGATACTACACGGCTGCCGTTACCATAAAGATCTACGATAAATTAGCAGCCAAACTACTGTTGGTAGGACTTCTTCATCGTCTTCCAATTCGGATACAAAGTTTTGCTGTTATTCTGTGAGTGTTTATTTAGATAAAATAGTAAGTAAACCTCAGTAAGCACAATAACCAACACTACTTTTGAGAACATGCTTCTTCAACTTAGTGGCTCCGTAAAAATAAAAACGTCCCCCAAAGGCGCTTTATACGTTAAGCAGTAATTTCGGGCAATACCAGGCAAGAAGTTTTGGTCTATACCAAAACTACTCCGTGTAGAAAATGTCTCGAGATAAAACATTTTCGATCTTCAAAAAAAACTTAAAGTCAAAGAGTGCTCTGAGTAACCGCCTGTCTATTGTAATATGACCTCTTATAGTAGTATATGATATATGGCGTATTGACACAAGGTACCATAAAAGAAGAGGTCATCCATATTTAATTGAGTGCCGAGTAGGACTTTAAAGGCTCAATTCAAAGACTCGATATAGAAGGCATCACCATTGTCAAATGGACCAAGGAGGAGTGATAACAAATCGAATCCGAGAAACGATTTGTAAAGAAAGTACGGTCTAGTATCAAATGGGTAGCTGTGGCTCAAGTGGTAGTAGACTGGCGTCTAAATCGGAAGGTTCGGTGTTCGAATCCCAACTGCACCCGAAAGACAGTTAACAAACATTAAGTAAGATTAGTAGTTAACTAGAAATCAAAAACAAGCCAACTTCCACTAAGAATTTAGTCACCCGATTAAATGTTGGATACCACCCATGGAGCGAAATAACAACTGAGCCATTTTCCAAAAAGACATGACATACCCACTTGAGTGTACCACCAGAGTATTCTGGACTATGATATGTTCTGATAGCAAAAATATTCCTTTGAAATTCCATACAACCTTGGTCGCATAATGTAAATTATATTGCACTTCTGAGGGTAACCAAAAAGACTTTATAGAAGACAATGATCGTACCAGTCTTACGTGCAGCACAAAATTGTAAGAGACTCTCAGCCAACTTTGTGTGCCCAACTGGAGGCACCTGACAAAAGCTTGTGCTAGCCGGAAAGACATGCATGGACTGTAGCGGCATCTAAGTAAGTAAGTAGAGGACTCAGAATCTCCCAGATCTTAAAGTTTTAGTAAGAGAGGTGTGTGCTTTCCAATATTTCACTAAGGGCTATTGTGAAAAATTTATCTGATGAGTGAACTCCATTTCAATAAGACCAACATCACAAAAACTCTGCCAACAAGTTCTACGGCTGCCTTAGATGCACGTCTCAGGCTCACGCAGTAGCACTATGCAAAGCGTTAAGACTAATTCGCCGGGGGGAAATCACCCCCAATAGATAATCTGGTCAACTGGCAATTCACAAAAACTTTCTGAGGTAGAAATGATCTACACTCTATCTGACTTCATATACACCCTACTTCGTACTTCGTATGGACCGGAAAGGCTAAAGATCTGATGTGGAATAGTGATATTTGAATAATAGTGTACGATATTGACACTGTTATAGTCCAAATTGAAAATATGTACGTGCCACATTAACTTCCAGGTAAATATAATAGGTGTTACCATTAATGTATCCAGTGATAGTCAAGCAGGAATGAAAGCGCTGTTTTCTAATTGTGTAAACTCAAAAACCGAAACTGACTGGTTCAATACTCCCTGAAACCTACTCAAGTGTACCGCGGTGCGTACCAAATTATAGAAGTATTGACGATAACAATTCAGATCAATTAGCAAGAAAGAAGTCCGACGCAAACGTAGGTGTCGAAACTCTATGCTCGTTATCTAAATTACTAAACAGGTGAGAAATTTCTTTTTTTTAAACATACTGGGATAATGTTTAATCCATTTCTTAAGTAACACTTCAAAAATGTTCTTATTTAGAAAATGGATGATTTCCGATGGGTTTAAAACTTCTTCTACTGAGAATTTGGTCAGAGATTCTGACGCAAAACTTCATAGTTGATGATGAAACCAGAGACCAAACCATATATAGTACTGTGTGACTGTGCCGGTCTCTGAAACCTAGAAAGTCATATCTTTATTAATAGTACTACGACACCTGACAACATTAGTAAGGCTTAACTACAATATATCCATCCTTGGCCGTGGTCGTAAAATTAAAGACTCAAATGCATTCTTTTGTTGTTTTCGCACCTTTAGAATTTTTTTATTTCAAAAGTAAGACCGAATCCGGTATAATGAAGACCATGGTCATTATTTGAAAACTAGTGGACGGACGATATAAATATTGTTAAATGTAACAAGGGTTACCAAAGAGTAATAGAATTATTTGGTCACAGAGCCATTTTTCAAATCTAAGCCCGTGTTGAAATACCATAAAGTATTATATATAACTTCTACTGTTTGGATTTTAGTAACAAACTTAAACTTTAAAAGGCGAAACAATATTCTGCAGCCAGGCTTTATGCAATTTTTGGGAACAAAACATATGCTGGTGCCATATAACATATACATGCTTATTGCAGGCATACCACCTGACGAAAATATCTTTCACGCCATTCCCTTAAGACATTGATTGTACATTATGTCATACGGACAGCAAACAGAAGTTTAAAGAAAAGAAACATTTCCAAATGACTAAAGAGAAATCAGAGCTCTGCTAGATAAGTGACTTTACAATCGTTTAACTACTTTAAGGAGAAATCACTTTAGTGCCTTCATTTACAATAGAATTAAAGAAAGCCCTGTAACAAATATGAAAACTTCTCCATCCCCCGATAAAACATACGAGTGGTAGTAGCTCTATTCATGTCGGTCGTTAGCCCATCTTTATTACCATTCTCCCAGGGAACAGAAAAACGAACAACAACATCAACAACACCAAGGAAAAAATAAGAACAAGCAAAAGAAATTTATTAAACGAAAATATTCTAATAAATCTTTCCTGCTTCGTAGAACGGTTTGCACACCATGAAATGTAGTTTTGCAGGCGTTCAACCGACAGACCCAGCTCGATGGCAGGAGGTAGAATTTATTAATAATTTGTTGGTCTGTTTTTTTTTTCCACGTTTTTCTTTCTAAGTCAAATTTTGTGAGATCCTAGCTGGGCCAGGTTTCGGTACTCATAATTCACGTGAGGTCCGCCTATAAATGTGATAAATCAAAAAATAAATGAGCTATAAAGAAACAATTTAGAGGCTCTGCTTTATGTTCCGGGCGTAAGTCAAAGAGGGTGCTAAAAGATACGCTTCGACCTTTGATGGTGGCAGCTTGTAACGGCCGGAAGTTGGATTGGGCGCCCTTAGAGTGAATGAGTTTCGGCCGACTATTTGAAATGATAAGGAAAATTTATGAGAGATTGAACATCGGTGCTCTTATAGGTAAGCTTCATGGGTAGGTCTTATTCTGAATTTTAATTGATCGGTTTGTAGTAATAGCTTCTGACAGCAGGAAATATATTTATGGGTGCTAATCTAGTGTCGACCGTTGTAAGCTTGTGACGAAATCGATTATGTGCTGCTATTCGAAATGACGTGACTAATTAATAAAATTTGTTGCCAAAATTAGTTGGTGCCGTTGCTTACACGAAAGTGCAAGGTCACAAATCAACTGAAAATTTTCGAGGATGAGACTAGAGGCTTATAATAGAGAAAGTACATTATTTCGAATTCGATGAAAATTTATTTTCGTTTGTGTCTACTTGGAGGTGGAAGTGGAGGTGAAATAGATTGAGGAGCAGTATTTCGTATTCTTCTGCAATATTTAGTATTTCCTTAGATTTAAACATAAATCTCGTTCATGATTATTGAAATTCTGGATTATTGGTAGGGACTTCATCTGCTGCGTTATATCTCATTGATGGATTTAAAGACTTTCTGAATTGGAGCGCTGGTGTCCATCCGCATGTCACAGGCATCTAAGCCGATAAATTGTGAATATTTTAGCTAAGTCAATGTTGTTGTTCAGCCCGCCCAATTTTTGGTAAAATTTCCTCCTTCATTCTCCTCAATACAGACAAGGCCGTAGATCACTTGAAACAATTTATTTAATCGAAAACGTCGAGAGATTTAATTGAGAATACAAAGAGTGCTTTAGAAGAAATTTTTTTGGAACAAAAACCAGCTTTTGTTGAAAGAATTTTTCCGAAATAAACTGGCTTAACTTAACATAAATAAAAAAAAGAGCAGCGCTGGGTGCTGAATTGACGAGAATGGTTCTAAAGTATCATTAACGAAGAGGAAGAACTGACCGCGTGGAAGGTATGTGGAGCAACTTTGAAGATAAATGTAATTATAGTGAAATGTAGAAACACGGGAAAACGAGCTTATATTTTTAAGATTGCTCCATAATGAGAAAGAAATATTTTAAGTATGAGCAGTGGTACCTGCTAATGGAGAAGGACTTTGAATTGTTGCTTAATGAAAAACTCCCACGAAATTACATACCCTCGCTTGTAAGAAGAAGCGTCAGATATTACTGAAACCTGATAGAATTCTACACGGTCGACAGCGCAATATTGTTCAAAACAATGACTGTAAATGGGGCCTTGTAGGAGAAAGAGTGACATACGACACAACTCATAGACGAGGCTTTGGAATAGCTGCAAATGATCTTCATTGATTTGAGAAAGCACTCGGTGGAATACTCAGCATATCCTTTGTTTTGCCTTCATTGACCGCCCTGATGCTGATTTATACTGATGTGTTTTCCTCCAAGGCAATTATTGATATCAATACGGTGAAATTTCATCCAAACTTAATAAAGTAGCAATAGGCAAACCTAGACATTGCTATGCAGCTACTGCGCATCTTATACTATGGTCACCTTTGCAGACTTCGGTCCGAATTTATTTTTGCCCTAATATATTCTACCACATCAAAGGCCACTGATATTTAGGGTCCTCCTGAGGCAGAATATTGAGTTAAAAGATCAATATTTTACCTGTTACGAGTAGATCCTAAGATGTGAAAAATGCTTGCTATGACGTGCAAAATCAGTCAGTTTTCTATAGCTCAAGTGCATGACCACGGTGTTACAAAATGTGTCTTCCCTCCGGTTTATGCTGTTTAACATAACTCACCAAGCATGATCTCAAAAGTTGTAAATGGCAAGCTCCTCGTAAGATAGATCTACAAGTTCATAGAAGCCTTCCTTCATATTGTCTACCTTTTCCTCTGTTGGAGCAAGCCGCGCGTACGAGTATACAAGACGGGTGTTGAAAAATTTAGTTCACATGATGGCAACTACAATATATCAGTCTTACAGATCTCCAGTATATCTCCAACAGATCCTGGTCAGTTAAGGGTTCTCACGGTGAAATCAATCTTTTCTTAAGCTGTTCTGGGTTCATCACATGGGCTTCTCTTTCACATAGACTGATGAGGCCTAAGGCGAAGTAGATTTATGTATCAATACCGCTGTTTATTGCATAGGTAGGATTTTTTTTTCTCAGCGATTCTTGTTATACATATACGAAGATAGCAGAGGTATTTCTAATTGATTTGACTGGCTGAAAAATGTATCCAGCATTGTAGAAAGGTTTGCTCTGAAAGAAACATTCAATAGCAGAACCCCGTCTATGACTTTAACGATAACGTCGTTAGTGAGGATTGCGTGCAATTTATAGAGTCAAGTACTTGCATATATACGGGGTTTTGTCGGATAAGATTTTTTGTAAAATTTGAAAAAAGATGGTAATGGTTGAAACCATAGTCAATACATTCCTTATATCAATTATTGTGTGATAAAACTCTCTCCAGGTTGAGAATTGTGTGTCATGTTAATAAGCCTGCCGATCAGAAGGCGAGGTTGTCACGGAATGCACACAAGAGTCAAATAACGAAGAGAACTAAGATCATGACTTAGAGTAGAAAATGGATAACGATTTGAGGTCACCTACACTATATACTACAACGACAAAATTGAACTGCACTCCAATTTGAAATCAGTAAGGAGGTAGATATCCTTGATGGACTATGTGTGAAGTGCGCACGAATAGAATTACTATCCTGACCATAAAATCTTGCCTACTATTACATGCCCATGAAAAATGAATCCTGTGCGCAGCCTTGAAAAGCGAACAATAAATGGGTAATTTCTCAGCTTAATAGATCAAGAAAGAACAATATGCGAAGTTAAGAAGGCTTAGCAATTGGCAAGTGACCTTAGGCTTGGAAAACAGTCTATTTATGAATTCACACTTATTAAAAGGAAAGCATGCTTAATGGAGGACAGGAGATGGAGAGACTGCAAGAACAACAAAAATTGGATGGGGTGAATTGATACTGCAATAAGAAGCTAAAAAGAAGACAGCCGCTTAAGGTGATGCTCTCTTGATGCCGATAACTGAAATATTAGCTCGATTGATCAATCTACAAAAACGGTTATGGTTTACAAGAACATATGAAATTCAGCGCCATTGTGTCCACGTCTTAAGACTTTTGGTACTACGTTGATTGGAAACTAACAGTGTTGCCTTAGTCTCGACAAATCCGCTAAAAATATAAAGCCTTTGGTGTGGACAAACAAATTCCAAGTTGATTCACATTTTTCACGTTTGTTTATTGCTATCTGATCTAATTGGACGTCCAGAGATGGTCAAATCTACGATGCAAAAGGCGTCTAATCAAAAGAAATTTAGGAAAAACTCGAAGTTTTGAAAGTGATTCTATTAGAGCACTGTAACATAAAGAAGCATACCCTAATGCCCAGACTAGCTCTGTAGGCCATACGAAATTCCTAGGTGAATAATTCCAACATTCAGAAGGGCTGCATCTTGCAGGAGCATACTTGAGTGAAATTGGGTGTTTGTCAATCACTTAGAGTTCTTTCCTTTTAGTTTTTATTCTAATAAAATTTCGAAAATATGATGAATATTCCCTATAGTTTGTAGTCTGTGTATATGTAATGTACTCTGTATTTTTTGGTTAGAGAGGAAAAACCAAATCCGCGTCGAATGCCTGATCCTGATAGGTTAATTCACAATAGATTAAGTAGGTAAATTTAGGAGGTTAATGTAGGTCAATTCACTATAGTTAAAGTAAGTTAGTCTTCCATACATATAGGACAGTCTCCACCACCAATTGTAAAGAGGTTGGTAGCGATCAACTGCTCTACGTGTTGTACTCGTATTTGACCATTTTAATTTCGTAAGTCATGGTTGCTTCTTTTCGATGTTCGATTCTATTAAGTCGGTGGGCTGTTTCGTTCCAACTGAGTTGGAAGCTGTATCGACAACGGCTTCTTTTTTGGTTTTATTCTCGGAACTATTAGCGTGTTTCCCTTCTCTTACTAGTTAAGTCGTCTTCCTGCTACTAGTACTTATGTTATCATTTTTTATATTATTTGGGTTTCCGCCATCATGAAGGTTGAAATTTAACATAATCCGAAACACTACCTTCAATAAGAGTGGCTCTCATCTGATCGATGTGTCCATGATGTACCGTCATCGTCCCCCAAGTAGTCTAGACGACCATCACGTTGAGTCACTTTGCCAAACTTCCATTTACAATCTTTGTTTTGATAATATCGAACTTGTACCAGGTCTCCAATTTGAAATCTGTGCTTGCAGTCAGGATTATTCGTCATGTACGTGTGTGAGAGTTTAAGTAGGTCTAATCTGGTTCGTAAATTAAATTTGACTCTCATCTCAGGTGGACATCGACAATGACTAATAATCATGAACGGCCCCGTGAAGTCAATGTGTAGGCGCTGCCAAGAAAAAAGTGGTACCACCCATGGATGGATCTCAACTTTATTCGGCTCAGCTTGAACTTTCGTACAATCACGACACCAGTTTTCTAGTTCTTCAATCTCTCGATCAATTCTAGGCCAATAGCGGTGGCTCCTTGCGAAGGCCTTCGTCTAGACTATGCCGATATATGCGGAGTGTAGTTCCCTCAGAACTTCAGAACGTAGAGCGGAAGGTATTATAATCCTTGTTCCTCGGTAGAGGCATCCATCATGAAGCATAAGTTCATCTTTCATGCCTTTATATGGAGAATTATGTAAATTTCCACCGGATTGTACTATAGTTGAAGCTGCAGCTTGGTTATCTTTATCCTTTTTATCCCTTTTAATTTCTCTAACTATGTCCTTATTTGTTACTGATAAATATTCATCCCAGAGTTGGTTAACTTGAAATGTATCCACAGCGATATCACCCTGAATCTCAGAAGGATTTCTGGAAAGAAAATCAGCATCCAATGTATTCTTTTGTATTTCTGTATTTGATTGTGTAGTTAAATTCGTTTAAAAACTGGGCATAGTATAGTATCCTTTGAACTATAAGCAATGGTAAGTTCTTTTCCGGATTAAATATTGAAACAAGAGGCTTTTTGTCCGTAATGAGTATGCATTCCCTTCGATAGCACTAGTTGAAGAATTTATGTAGTCTCCAATAAATCGCTGTAGCTTCCTTATCTAATTGACTTTAGTTGGCGTCGGCTCTACTTAGGCTATAGGTAGAGCCTATAGGTCTTTCTCCGTGTGAAGTCAAGTGGGAAAGGACCGCCGAGAGTCCTACGGGCGAAGCGTCTGCAGCTAATATTAAAGGCAGTTTTTCATCAAATGACACCAGAACGATCTCACTCATGATTTTATTTTTCAAGTTTTCAAAGGACTGTTGGCATTCTGGTGTCCAACCAAATTTTTGTTCCTTACTTAAAAGTTTATAGAGTGGATGCAGTTTGGTATGCCACAAAGTGGCATAGTTGGGGTAAATCAGTAGGTGGTTTAATACTACATACTGCAACAATTATTTCTCGAGTTTCTTGTTTATTTTATATTCAAGATAATTGACACTCCTTTCTAACAACTTGCTCTTAGGCTTGTTCAGATGTAAATTGAATTTTTGCGATTTATTTAGTAGGAGATTACACCTATGATAAGCTTCATCGATAGTCTTGCTCATCACTATGATGGTATCGAAGAAACAGGCCGTGCCGTCAAAGTCATTGATATTATATTCGCCATCTTGACTCCAAACATGAGTTTATTTACCTTGTACTCGTAGATACCCTTCGTAGTGCTCACCGTCTGAGAAGAGTGTAATTTCCTCGGACATGCTTAAATGTAAATACGCTTTATAAACGTCAAAAGCACAATAATATTCTCCATATTTAAGTCTCTGTTATAACACATCTATTTTCGGACTAGGGTACTTATCGTTGCATTTGTTTAACGTCACCTTATAGCCAGCACATAGGCGTATAAATTTGATCAGGTTAAAATCAAAAAGGGGGAGGTTTGACCTTACGGAGCATGCGGGAAATTGGTTCGTTAGAGCCATAAGAGGTGCTGTGGGTTGGAATATAGAAGAGACAGTCGATGTATGAAGAGAATGTCAGCTACGTCTCTGCGTTTTTCGAGGGTATTCAGGCTAAGAAGTTTGAGGCGGTCGCAATAGGGAGGTAAGATAAATGGGTCATTCCAGGGTAGTCCATGAAGGTCAAATCGGGCCTTAGCGAAGTCTGTAGTAATTACATCGATTTCGTTGCCATTTTCTAGGCCTGAAAGAGCAAAGGATACGAATTCAACTAAGTTTGTAGTAGTCGATTTACCTTTTAGAACCCCATGCTGACTGGGTGATATAAGTGACTTGCACTGAAAGCCTAGAACTTGATATAAAAAACTTTCATGTGAGAATGCTTAGCAATGGGAAGGTAGTTGATTACTTAATTCTTTGATCCCTTTTTGTGAACCTGGGTTATGAAAGAGGTCTTCCAAACTTGGGGGAATTCCTCTTGTATGAGGGACAGATGAAATAGAGAGGAAAGTGGATGCGAAAGATTTTTTGAGAAATATTGCCGGGAGCCCATATGGCCCGGATAAAAATACATCACTGAGATTTTGAAACTTTCTTCGATAGGGGCGGGATCAAAATGTTGTTGTTGCAAATGAGTGTTTAAAAAAGTTTGCAAAATAGTTGGCAATAATATGTGAGTCGGTCGATTTTCTTTTGTAGTTGACGAATTGATAAAATGTCTTAGAATCGTTGATAAGGTTGGTCTGCGCTGTGTCAAGAAATCGCTGATAGAGGAAGTTATAGAGCTGGGTAAATTGGAGGTAGGTTCCAAGATAGTTAGAGTAGTCATAATAAGAATTGGTGCGAAAAAAAAACTGCCCATAATCTGTTTCTTTTGTTTCGTAAAGAGCGAAGTTTTCTGTTGTACCATGGAGGGGAAATAGATGATGATTTATGCCGTGAAAACGGAATGGAATGGAATTAAATATTTCACTGTAGAAGATGGAGAGAGCATCAGATAAGCCAGGGTGGTAAAATCAAAAGAAGATTTGCTAAGATAGGTATTGATTTTGCGAAAATTTGCTTTATGGAAGTTGTAGGAAGAGATGGTAGTTGAAGAAGTGGGCTGGGATGGAGAGTTATGGAAAAATAAGTGAAGAAGAAGGGGGGGGGGGGGGGGTGTCAAAGTTGTCGGCAGTTGTCAGCAGTAGCAAGTAGGACACCTCTACATGAGAATCAATCTTGGGGATGGCAGGATCATTAAACATAGGGAGAGAGTGATCGTCATCTCGGAAAACGTTATAAGAAGATGGGAATAGCTCCTGGCTTTTTATGTCGGGGATCAAATTGGTTTCTGTAAGACCATAAACGTCGAAAGAGAGGCCATGTGATTCAGACAAGACAGCATGAGTTTTAGAGCGCAAGCCTCTTACGTTTTGGTAGTAAAATGTAAGAGGTAGTTCGTTACGTGGAGGAGTAGGGGAGTGTAGATGAGATGCAGGCAAAGAAGGCTAGTCAGGAACGTAGTACCTTCGCGTGACTTCAAAAACCCTTTTTCATTTGGCACCGTTCAGATTTTTGCTTCAAAAACATTCTCATTATGCTCGTATAAGAGCTGCTTCAAAAAGTTTATGTATTTTCCTTTAAATGTAAATACATTTATTAATTTTCAATAATTCTAATGCATTTACCCATTGTCCTTTTACTATGTACAGATTACATGTGACCTTTCGCTTCTGATACTAATGCTATTAATTTCCCAGAAGCTGGGAAGATATCTTGAGTGTACGTTTTTAGCAGTATGTTTGTAGGTAATATTTTCACCTCTGGCCAGTGATACACGAATGTGTAATACGAGGGCGGGTCAATAAGTCCGTGACTTTTGGAATAAAACACAGATTTTTTGATAAAAAAATAATTTTATTTTTCAACGTAGTCTCCCTTGAGCTCTATACACTTTGTCCAACGCTTCTCCAATTTTTTTATCCCTTCCAAAAAAACTGATTTGTCGAGGTCCTCAAAATAAGCCTTTGTTTGCGAGATGACTTCATCATTGGAGTCAAATCTTTTTCCACCAAGCCATTTCTTCAGGTTTGGGAACAAGAAGTAGTCGCTCGGAGCCAAATCTGGAGAATAGGGTGCATGAGGGAGCAATTCATAGCCCAATTCATGGATTTTTGCCATGGCAACTGCACATGTGTGCACCCTTGCATTGTCTTGGTTTTTTGGTTTTTTTTCGCAAGAAATTAGTGAGTAGTCTGATAAAAATAGCTGTCAAACACAAACTAACTGACGCAGCAAGTTTAAATTTTGACAGGAGTCAACTGACAGATGCCTGTTGACAGGAGCAGTGTTGCTGTTTCAGTAAAGAGGTCAGATATTCAAAAAGTCACGGACTTATTGACCCGCCCTCGTAGTTCATTACTGATATTGCTGCCCCGGTGTCGAATTCCATGTCGAAAGCTATGCCGCTTATCTTCAGTGTTTGTTCTGTTAATATTTTGGTGCAAACCTATCGCATGTACTGAAGTCAGCGGATTCAGTTCGTATGGGCTATCGTTTGCTTCTAAAATGTGTATGTTTGTCTCTTTCGCTCGTGATTATGATCGTGATTTAATGCAAACTGATGCTATGTGATCACTACTACGACACTTTTTGCAAAAGAGGTTAGATGCTCGACATTTATTTGCTCTGTGGTTGTTCTTTCCGCATCTACAACATGTGATTTTACCATACGGAACCATCAATAACACAATTGCTACAATCGGTCGCAGACAACGGGGGCATAAACCAACTACGTATCTTACTACAACCAACTTTTTTCGTTGATTAGCTCTCCTCTAAATTCCTACAAGAAATTGAATTTTAAAACGAAGACATTCCCTAACTTCTTCCGAAATTTCGTGAATATTTCCCTTTCATCAAACTAAACGATCAAATAAGACAAACCCTCTCGAACAACCCTACATCCAAGTCCATCCAGAGCCTGCCTAATGCCCAATTCAACCGAGTTGTTGTTATAATCACCCCTAACCGGGCTTTTTGTATCCACTGCTTCAGCACATAACCAAACAAACCTTACAAAACAGCTCACAGAAGTCGATGCTAAACGTGATGTTTTGCTTGAGAAATTGCTACATATATGAAAACGTTCGTCTTTATCTTGCATATATAATTTAATATTAAATAAATTTTATTATAAACTAATTTTTATGCAAAGTTCATCCACATTGAACGCATCCCTAAAACAAAAATCTTGGTTGCAAAAACTTTTCTCATCCAACCCCAGCAAATTGAAGAAAATCTTCCTCTGATTAATTAGAGTTTCAATTTGTCACCATCCGATGTTGCAAAAAGTCTTCCTGCACACGCACAGTTTCGATGGATTTTAATGAACTCTCAAGCAATGAAACGTATTTTGTTGCTAGCAAATCCTCTTCAGAAAAGGAAACCTCGCTCTTTTTCAACTTAGAGGATTTACAAGTACTAGTATTATAAATTTTGCGGACAACCTGACCTTGTCCTCTCATCCGATGCTTACAGCAGCGAGCAACTGTCTCCATTCCAACATTCGCTTCCTATAAAGAAAACTTGACAAAACCATTGCAATAATCATATAGGGCTGATTACGTTAAACATGAAAGCTGTAGTTTCTAGTTTAAAGTCGTGTAACTCAATAGACATTGCCATCGTACTTTTGTTTTGTTCTTGGTAAAAATCCCCCATCATCCCCACGCTGGTACAAGAACATGTTACATTTCCCTCGTAATGAAGAAAATAGGCTTGGAGCTGTATTTAAAATGTTACTAATTTGCTATGACCTTCCCGTTTACCACCAAGCTTACATCTTATCCTCACAGCTCTGCGATTCGCTTTACAAAGATTATTTATATCGAATGCAATCTGAGTTTATCTCTTATCCAAAGGGGATTTTTCAATTTCGTAAATAACAGATTAGTAATCTGACCCTTTTTATCATAGCCCAAGATAATACAAAAGTTATTTACAGCTTTTTTTCCTAAGGGTAGATCAACAACTTCCAATTTAATGGAATTTACCTACAATAAGGACGAAAGCTGTCCGGGTTTGGGTTGTGAACCATGTCTTTTTTAAATATAAGTTTAGAAGAATGTTTGCTTAAATATTGAACTGAAATGCCATGTGAAAGTTTTTTGTGTTTCTTTTTATCTATTTTTCGCACTCACTTAGTCTTTTGTAAACGATTCAGCGATAAAGTGTAGAGTACCAGTATCACATCATCATCACCACATTAGTACCTACATACATCTAATACAGGCCGAACATATTCTCACAACAAGCATCTCAGGATGTTAGCGTCACTTATGCCTAACACATATAGGTGATAAGTGAAAACGTAGTACTGCGTTAAAGTGCCAGTAAGCAGTCAAGGGTCACTCCTTCTGAAGACAACAGGAAAGTGACTGACGTTGGGTCAGCTATTTCATCGGGAGGTATTTATTTGGTCTGCCAGCATCCTGAAGAGTTATGCCAACTACAGTTATGAACAGGCAGTTCTAGCGCAGATTCAGAATAAAACCAGCGTTGCAGAAAAATCCTTTGGAGTTGAATATCATCATTGGAGCGGGTAGTAAATGGCTGTTTGTGTTAAAGATGGTTTAGCCCATTCGTTTAATCTGTAACTGTAAGCTTACACGTATCGTGTCAGAAAGTTAAATATATAGGGTAACCAGATAAGAACGATAAGAACGATAAAAAATTTAAAAAAAAAAAATAATTCTTTTATATTATATTCAAACGACCACCTTGATTTTGCTAGCAGTTCTTCAGGCGATTGGTCCAATTTTGATGACTTGGTCCAATACGTGCGGCGTTATTTCGGCAATAGCGTGTCGAATGTTAATCTCGAGCTCGTCCAAAGTAGTTGGCTTGTTAGAGTAGACTTGACTTAGTCCCAGAGAAAACAATCGAGTGGTGTCAAATCACATGTTCGCGGAGACCAATTGGTGAACGCTATTATTAGATTACCCATTCGCCAAATTTCTCCTTTACAACTTTAAGCGTTGCATCGCTTATATGTAGCACCGTCTTGTTGGAACCACAGTTCGGATATATCGATGATGTCGAACTCTAACCACAGAAAGTCGGTTAAAATTGCTCTATACCTGAGACCATTGACGGTAATTGTGTCATTTCGAAAGAAATAAGGTCGATGATGCCGCCGCCATACCATAAATAGCACCAAACATACAATCCTTGTGGATGAATTGTATTGTATTGTATTCGCTCCAATATTGGGAATTTCGCCTGTTGACATAGCCGCTGCGTTAAAAATGGCCCTCGTCCGAGAAGATGATTTTTTGGGCAAAATCCGGATCTCAGTCCAGCATTTCCAGCGTCCAATTAGTGAACTAACGGCATTTTCTATGATCCGGCTTTAATTCTTGGCACAACCTTATTCAGAAGTAAGCCCAAATCTAACTACAAAATAATTCAGCTGATCGGCGCTGAATCGACATTTCTGCGTCTTCTTCGATACTGGCCGTTACGGTGGCTATGTTTTCTTTGTGTCACACCAATCTCTATCTGATTGGTGGCTTAAGATCCAAAAAAGTGTACTCACGCTGAAAATTTTCCACGTTGCGACGAATTGCCGGCACACTGAAGCCATGATGACGAACGACCTCACGACGAAGTTTCGATAATATTTTTTTTTTAATTTCCGCACATTCCGTAAACGTAAAACGATGTTTTAAATGTTTTAAATCATTCAAAATCACAACAATGCTGCCGTGTTTTATTTTACTTCCACCTCTAAAATAAAATACTGACGTCGGTATGAGCAGCATCTTAGACAACTAAACTATAATTTTCTGCTAAATCACATTGTATGAGGATTTCACCTTCATCAATAGTCTGAGGGTTTTAATATAAGGCGCCTCTTTCTCTACAGTGTATTATAGTCATGGGATTTCGAACTGTCTAAACCGTTACACGAGCTCTCTACAAAACCATCAGAAGACAACACTGGAGTAGATATTGTAAAGCGGTCTGTGTCAGTCCATTTTTCAAACTGTACGGTTGTCACTTCTATTGTTGTCAAATATGGTTTTTAAATTAATCACAAATTGCACTTAAGCATCTTGTCCGGATTTGCAACATTAATTTGGAGACGCTTTTGAAGTCATTAATTGACAAACCGTTGATGGATTGTGACACATCATCTTGCGAGGGTAATCCTTATAAGAAGTAACATGCATGGTTGTTCCAGCTGTGAGATTGGCAATGTCTCCTCCATTGAACATTAGCTTTACATTTTGATAGTAAGTATACATACACACCATATGTGTTACAGATTCGCCAGTGAGGAAACATTGCTTAGGTCTTGGGTAAAAGACTTTGTTAACATACCAGTATATTCGGATATTCGCTTTTCATCTTCTGATAAAATTCGTCAATAATGCACATCAGAAGATGCTTTTGTATGCTTCTGTCATCTAATATGGAATGTTTTTCGCCGGCATTATCCGACTAATGTCTTCTCTATGATAAAAATATTTCACCAATTTTCTGTCTCGACTGGCAGTTTACGGCCATCATGAGGCTTCGGAGATGACAAGATACCGAACTGATATACTATAATAGTTGTTTAGTTTTTCTTGCTTGTCGTCTAGATGTTTCAAGTCTTTTCTCACTATATGACTTAGGTCCAATAGTCAGTATCATAGTCTTCATAGAAAAATAATAATGGATCATTAGGTTTCTCATTTAGCTGCTTCAGAATGCCTTGGCTTTCTGTCATTGTGTCAAATTGTGTTGAATTATGTTTAAGCCGTAGTAAGGGTTTGACGAATATTCACTCGATATTTGACTGCACGGCAATTGCAAAAGATCTCTATTGGCTACTGGAGGTGTTTCATATTATATAGAGTTTTCCAATAAGGACTTGACAACTTTTTTTTTTAAAAAAAGCAAACCATTTAAATAAAACGCGAACCATGAACTCGACTTCGTTCATATGGCCACCGCTGGCACGTTTGCAGCGGTCGATTCGTTGGACCCAATTTTCAACGACTCGGCCACACATTTCGGCCGAAACGGCCGCTATTTCGCGTTCAATGTTGGCTCTGAGCTCTTTCAACGTCGTCGGCGTGTTGGCATAAACCAATGACTTAATGTAGCCCCACAGAGAAAATAGTCAAGTGGCGTTAAATCGCACGAACGAGGCGGCCAATCGACTGGCCCATTTCTTGAGATAACACGATCACCATACTTACTCTTCAATAAATCGATTGTAGCGTCCGCTGTGTGGCTTGTGGCATCATCCTGTTGAAACTACATGTCGTCCAAGTCCATATCTTCCAATTCGGGCCAAAAATTATCAGCGATCATGGCGTGATAACGCTGACCATTCACAGTAACGTGACGATCGTAATCGTCGACTAAAAAGTATGGCCCAAAAACGCCGCCGGCATGCAGTTATTTTTTGTGGATGAAGTGGTGATTCATGAAGCACATGTGGATTTTCACCCGACCAATAACGCATATTTTGCTTATTGATTGAGCCAAAAATGAGCTTCGTCATTGAAGATGATTTTGCGATGAAATTCATCAACTTGGCGCATCTTCTCCAGAACCCAATCGGAGAACGTACGTCGCTTCATATGGTACATCGGCTTCAATTCTTGAGTCAGCTTGATCTTGTATGGGTTTAAACCAAGCTCCTTACGCAAAATACGCCATAATGTGGTCTGAGCGATGCCCAATTCTTGAGAACGCCGTGGAATTGACTGATTTGGATCGTTTGCTACGGACGCCTGAACGGCAGCGATATTGTCGACACATTTGTGCACTAAACTTGTTATTGCCTGTCTACTAGGGCGAGAATTACGACCGAAAATTAACGCTCTTAAAGTTGCAGTAACTGACTCCGAATTTCGTTAGAAAATTTTTATAATTTGCAGACGTTGCTCGTTCGTGTACTTTACCATGACGAAAATGATGAGTTTACTGAATAAATTGACAGTGACGGTTTGATGATTAGTGAAAGAGTGCGTTCACAAATTAAATTCAAAGTTGTCAAGTCCCTATTGGAAAACCCTTTATAACAGTGGATTTTGGAATTTTCCTTAAATTTGTAAACTTGATGAAGGTCCAAGTGAAATTAAAACAGTGATCACCGTACGGAGCCATAATAAATAATACAATTTACGAATGTACACAAGTCGCAGAGAGGTAAGAGCAACTACTAAACAAAGAACGGAGAATACGAAATGTCTTTGCGTCATACTTCTGTCCCTTTCTAGTATTTAACTTTGATTCTATTTAATGAGTAAGCGGTTGTTCTCGCAGCTAAGACATGGCGGTATTAGTCGTCTACATTGTTTTAGCTAACACTCGGACCTAAGGACCATTCTCTCCGAAATACCGGAACCTGATACGAAAAAATTGTATGCTTCAACAAAAGCTTCTCCACGGAGATTCGTATCAATAGAAGTAACAAAACAAACAGACATAATGGCATAAAGTGGTATGCGGATGGTTCTGAGATGGAATCGGGGGTGGCAGCTAGAGTACACGGGCCCAACCTAAATATAATCACAGCTATGGACAAAAGTACCGATGTATTCCCGGCAGAACTCCACGCAGATTCAGTATTTTCCAGCCATATTTACAACTTTAGAATCAAAGGTGCAAACATCCACATATGCACGGACAGTCAAGCAACTATAAATGCCCTTAGCTCGCACACCATGGACTTCAAATCAGTCATGTACTGCTTCAAAATCTTCCATAAACTAAGCTACAGGAACAAAACCAAATTGTGGTGGGTTCCTGGTCATGATGGCATGGATGGGAATGAAAAAGTCGACGAACTGGCCAGAAAGAGCTCAGAAACTCCCTTTAATGGACCTGAACCCTTCTGCTGCACTCCTGAATCAGCAGTCAATTTAGATATTAATAGCTGGGAGCATTCGAAATGCATCTCATATTGGGAGAATAGCTCAGGCCTAAGACGGGTCAAACGAGCCATCCTGCCGTTCAACAAAGAAGCCAATAAATGTATAAATCTAAGTCAGCACGGTATCACAAACTTAGTAGGTTACCTCACAGGACATCACGGTTTAAGATATCACCTCAACAAAATGAATCTAGTTGACTCTCTGGAGTGCCGACTTTGTCTTGAAGATGAAACAGCTGAACACAGACCTCAACAATTCGGCTCCAACGAACTAATGAATTCATCTGCTGGTAGTGTTCTCAACTGACCTCGACGAATAACCTGATATCTGGGGCTTACTATCCCAATTACCTTTACCACGAGAGTGTGCGATCTGACGGCTTCGTTCCACCGGAAGCATTCCTCTACCTAGATCAGAAAGGGTTGATCCAGGATATATCAGCGGTCCCGTTAATCTTCCATGTCGCTCGGACAGCTGGGGACAGGCGACTCAACTACAACAGAGACGTCGCACATGGCAGTGTGGATCGACTCAGGTTCAGTAGGGCGGTGGAGAATCGCGATAAGAGTGATGTCGTTCGGCAGCACCAGCATTTCTGGTGGTTGAATGATGGAGAAGATGCTTCGTCGTCGTTTCCGTCAATTACGGACCAGCCTTACTAATGAGGCAGAGCTGACCAATCTGTTTTCTCTTGTAAATAGCGATGGCCAGCTTACATAGGTTTAGGTTAGCATCTAAGAAATATATACATATATTAGTGTATACAAAGGTGTATACTAAATATGTATATAATTGTGTATAATGTCTATGTGTGTGTATGTGTGTTTTGTGTATGTAGGTTAAGTAGAGTAAGATTTATTTTAAATTAGATATTAAGTTTTTATAAAAAAATTAAAAAAAATCCATATGCTAAGTTTTTTCTTAACGAATATTTTTCTTAGCCTTAAGTATACAATATGAATAATTGTAAATAAAATGTAAGTAAAGTCGAAAGACATAGATATAAGTATTTAGAGTAGCTTAGAGTGCCTGTGTGGGGCCAGTAAGTTAGTATAAGATTGTAAGTAATTTTAAGCTAGCATTTAAGCATTTTTTGTTAGTATGTAAGAGTTAGTGATTAAGAAAATAAAATACAATTAAAACTGAAACTGAAGTGTTCTCAACTTCATTCGGAAGGTAGAAAACCAGCTAGCCTAACAATATTTCTGACAATTGGGTTGTACCACATGAAATGTCCGATATTCGCTCAGTCGGAAGTAAGAGATTCTTTTTTTATAAAATAAAGTGGTACGTGTGATTGACGTCTGACAATTTTAGGGTTTATTACAAGTACCGTTATTTTTTTTCCCCTAGAAAATATTTACCATGCTGTCGGCAGTTCAAATTCGAACTCTCTTCTTTCACGAATTTAAAATGGGACATAAGGCGTCGTTGGCAATGAAGAACATTAATGACGCATTTGAGGATGTAGCGGTAAACGAACGCACTACTATATACGACGTAGGTTTGGAAAGTTCCGTTCGGGAGATTTCATCCTCGAAAATGAATCACGTGGGAAGTCGAAAACGTTAATTGACGACGGTGTTCTAAGAGCATGGGAGTATCCCAAATGACAATAAGTCGACACCTTTCTCTCATAGGAAAGGTAAAGAAACTCGATAAGTGGGTACCCCATGAACTGAACGAATCCCAAAAACTACGGCGCTGAAAATCTGCGCATCGCTTACATTAAGAAACCAAATTGAACAGTTTTTGTACCGGATAGTCGCCTGTAATAAAAAGTGGATACTGTATGATAATCATAAAAGATCTGAACGGTGGTTGGATGCAGGTGAAAAACCAAAACACACCCCCAAGCCCGATCTTCACCCAAAAAAGGTTATGGTGACAATTTGGTGGACATCGAAAGGACCAATCCACTTTTCATTTCTTCAAGCAGGAGAAACGATAAACGCTATCAAATATTGCATGGCAAATTGGTTGAAAAGCAGCCTGCGTTGGTCTGTAGGCTTTTGCATGACAATGCTAGACCCCATATCTCACAAGTAACGGTGCAAAAACTGTTGCAGTTGGGATTTGAAATTTTTTCGCATCCACCCTACTCTCCTGATATTTCCTCAACGGATTACCATCTTTTCCGCAATCTGGATTCATTTTGCCAGCAGAAGGTCTTCCGAAACCGAGCAGAGGTCATAAAAGCCTTTGAAAATATCATTGCCTCAAAAAGTATCACGTTGGAAGAATGTCATAGATGCCAACGGATCCTATTTTGATTGAATAAAAATGTAACAACAAATAATATTGGCTTTTAACCCAATAAATGGTACAAAAGATCTTTTAGGTCAAAGTGCCTTACTTCACAATTGGCAAAAAAAGATACTATTGCTTACTACTAATATTTGTTTTTCAAAATTATACATTATGTTTTAAACTTTGAATATTACCTATCATAGATCATTGCTGGAGCCCAAACATTCTTAAACAGGTTAGTAAATATTAATATCGCAGCGTATTAATGCGTTCTTTTGCAAACCAGGCGACTTAAGCAAGCGCCATGTACCGCGCTCAGTGCGACACGTATGGACACGTATGTATCCCCTTTTGAAATGTTCAGTGTATTGTCTATATTTTAAAAATTAAAATGATTTAAAAAAAAAATGGTCGATGTTATTAAAATTCTGAATTGAAATGCTTACTTTCGGTTTTATATAAGAAGAAAAAATCAAATTTCGAATCTGATTTCACAATTAAAAAGAACTGTTAATTTTCTGTAAATTTTTTTAATTTGAAAAACTGATTACGAAAAATCCTTTCCTTACATTACGTCAATTCTTTAGAAGACCATAACTTGACAAGCCTCATACAAAAACAAAAATTGTGTATTTACCTTCTACATATAAGTACAATTAGGCTGAATGTGAACGAATTTCAAAATTCCACATTTTTTTCGTTTTCCGCTTCAAATGAAATGCCCCTCATTGAAAATGACTGTATCATACAACATGTTCTCAAGACTAGGACAATCAGCGCAAGATCATTTAGAGTGTGTTGTACTAAAATCCTAGAGAGATTGACAAGAGCATATATGGTATAACAGAACTATGAGGATGAGATACACCGAGCAGTGACGTTTTTTTCTTGAAAGCTTGCTTTTCTAGTCATATGATGCAAAGAATATAATTGGTTTTATCATAGCCATATACGAGTAGATCCAAGAATTCTTCTTGGTATCTATAGTTTATCCAAGCATAAATGTCAGTAGAGGGAAGTTAGGGCATTTGCCTCTTAGTCTGGTTGCAATAACATGCATAAATGTGTCCCTCTTTAAAGCCCTCATAGGGTTGCCATGGTGTATATGATGAATCACCACAATGAGAAAGAGCACTTCGCTTAGGGTTACCATCTCCCCATTTAAAATAAACAAATGAAAATATTGCTGAACGATATAAATTTCATTTATCTTTTTCCTCGCCATCCAGCGTCCCATATAATTTCCATTTTGCTAGAAAATTCGATTCCACTCTGCAGGCATCAATGGTTGAGACATCGCTATTCAAGTATCGAAATCTTCTGCTCTTCGAATATCGACATTTTCTGCTCTGTAAATCTAGATTTCGCAGCTCACATTTAAGTAGTTATTACAATATGATCACTAATTGCACAGTCAATGAATTCTAGTTTCGAAACACCGCGAAAATAATCCTTTTTTTTCTTAAACACAACATCAACACCGACACAACACAGTAATTTGAACCACTATTATTTAACACAATATCACTAAAACGCACATAGTCCAACAATAATATGGTCACCTATTGCACTGCTTTGTTGCAATGCATTAAAATAGCGCGCGAATAAAATTTAAAATACAAAGTCGAAAAAAATGGTTTGAGTACATTTTAACGGTTTCTCAAAAAGAGGAGAAAAAAACGCAAATGACAACACGACCACACATATTATTACACACAAATTCATTTTTGTGTTCTCAAAAGCTTCTGTAACAATAACACTGAAAATCAGTAACGATGTGCTAACATTTGAGAATGGCAACACTGCTTTGATGAGATTATTTTCAATGCACAGCCAGCAGTAATGGCGAATGGTGATTTTATGATCATCCTGCCCACGGCTATCGGGCAAGCAAGTCATCGGGTGGCTGTGGTTAAATCTGAAAATAATTACAACAACAATTGTACACAAAGTTCAGTGGCTTCCTTTGTGTTTCAGTGGTAATGTGCATTGAGTCACTACAGGCACCACTGTTAGAAAAGAAGCTTTCCATAAGCCCTGTACTGACATGTTTTGTTGGATAAGGTACAGTTCAATTCTTACCGGTAACTCCTTTGTACTGCCAGAAAATCGACAGTGCCTTTAAGGTTTTTAACGCGACACGTTTAGTCCAAAGAAGTTTATTATCTAGGATAACACCAAAAAACTAAGCCTCGTTGGAGCAAGCGATGGTGATACGTCATATTGTTTGTCCGAGGTAAACATGCCGATGAAATTGGCGTTGTGGAAGTACGTCTTTAATTCTGCGGATCAGATTTTGAAGCAGAATCTCCCTGGTTGGTTTTGCACACAGTTTTGCACACTTGAAGCTCAACCATAACTGGATATGTACCATCGATGCCTGGGGATTTGAAGCCATCAAAGAAATTTACAGCACAATTGACGGCCTCATTTGTCACCAGAACCAATGGCAGACACAGCTATGGCGGGTTGTGTTAGTCAGCTAACTTAAATCTTTAGTAGTAGAAGCTGGTTTTGAGCCGGGTTTGATCAGATTATTTGGATGTGGAATCTTGAGCATGAGGCAGTGTGTGGGTGGAATCAGATCTCCTTCATGTTTCCAGTGTGGCTAATTTGCCCCTTTTAAAGACTTTGACCAGCCAGGAAGGTTTTTTAATCTTCTCCCAAAACTCTTTACAAGAGATCGAGCTTGATATCATTTAGTTTACGAAGACTATCTGCAATATTTTTGGTTCGATGACACCTAAAGGAAAAGAAGTAACAGCGCTCTGGTTAAGTACTTTCCATCATAAAAAAATGTTTAGATCTTTATTTCTAATTATCAAAAAATGGTTGATGAACGGCACTCCTCTAAATATATTTTTCAGCTGTTCAGCCTGTTCGGCTATAACCATAATCTTGTTTAGCTACTGATTATAACCGAATGATTATCCTACAACACAATCGACCTTCGTAGGTTGTTAACCTCACAGGGAAATAAGTCCCTATCCACCTGCATCCAGAAAGAAATTTAAAAATAAAACATCCACTTATCATCATAATTGGGTACGATGAAATATCTCAGAATCATCATCCTGATATGGAGATAACACTCTACAATCCATCACCAGCCCAGCACTCCATCTATCCTTCCGGCAATGTGCAATTATTCCATAAATTAATTGCTGCCATATGAAAACATTTCGAAAAACAAGCAAAGAGACAAAAAATCCTCTAATCTCTTCGAAGGATTTACACTTTAATACTTACCCCTAATTCGACCAGAAAACACCAACAAAGCCATCCTTAAACTAACCACAACAAAACCGCTATGACTACCACAAACAGAACCACAACCTGTACCTATCTCATATCCGGATAGGGCATCACTGTCTTCTCAAGATAGATCTCATGGCTCTTGAAATTTTAATTAATTCCCAGCGTCGTATTCCAAGCACGCATCACAATAAACCGGAAGTATAAAAAAAAATGTTTATATACATATACATACACATATAATCCCAGAGCACTGTAAATAAACAACCTTCAAAATACCACCTGACATCCACAATTTTGAATCCAAAATTTAAACGTAGAATTTTGAGCAAGCTACAACAATAACAACTCTTTACCTTCAATTCCTTTCTCCAGATAAATCTTCTCGGAATGAGCCAATTTCGTCTCCTTCAAATCATTCTCCATCAGATGATGATGTTGATGGTGAAGCTGTTTCTGCTGTTGCTGTTGCTGATGATTATGAAGATGATGATGATGAAGTCCACTTCCGTTCGTATCACCTGTACCACTGCCACCGCCTCCGCCGACAGTGCCGCCTATGCCAACTCCACCGTTCTCCATAATCTTAATGGCCGCATACTTATCTCCATTTGTCGTCGGCAGCTGGCTTAATACTGACCCACCGCCCACTACTGTCGTCCCTTTGACACCCTTCTTCTGGTGTATCAAATGTCCATCCGCATGCAGATGGTGATGGTGTAGATGATGTTGACCTACAGATGTCTCACTGCCTGTCGAAGTGGTGGTTGTTGTTGTCATGCCCAAAGTTCCGCCATGGCTATGAAAATGATGTTGTTGTTGTTGCTGTAAGTTTATTGCCTTGAAACGCTTGTAAATGCAACACGTGACCATGGCCAGAAACACGGAAGCGGACAACAGTCCCAATGCCATTAAGCAAATCACAATGATCAAATTGCTCTGCAGTAGCAAATCCTTTTGAGATTGCTTTTGCACGAGTAGACTCATCTGAACGGCATCCTTGCCACCGGCATTCTCCGCTAGGCATGTATAAATACCCTCATCACTCTTCTCGGCATTGAGGATAGTTAGGCGGGAGATGAAGATATCACGACCGAATTCCTTTTCAGAATTTTGTTCTTCTCGAAGTAACTGGATGTGAACGCGAGCCGGATGATTGCCTCCACTGCTGCTACTCGTGTACATCTGTTTATTGTAGTCCCATGCAATGAGGGTGTTCGGCGAGGCATGTACTCTACAGACCAATGTCACATTCTCCTTGGAGGTATTGATTGAGGCTCCTCGTGATGGATAAATGATCTTTGGTTTACAGGCAAATGCTTCGGGTTGATCCTCGATCCAAAGCATTCCCCGCAGATGGGCCGGATAATAACACGAGGTTGGCGGAGTATAGAGATTTCTCCGAAAGGCAAAATCACGAAATATCTGCAGTTCACAGGTGCAGTTCCATGGGTTGAGTTCCAGCGAAAGGCTAGTCAGTCTTTGTAGATTTTCGAAGGACTCTTTTCGCAGGAAGCTTAGACGGTTTCCACTTAAGTAGATTTGCGACAGAAGAGGGACATTCACAAAAACTGCTGTACCCACCTGGGTTATTCTATTGTCCTTCAGTTCTAATTTGTGAAGATACTTTAAATTTTGGAAAATTCCATCATCCAAGGATTCGAGAAGATTCCCATTAAGGACCAAAGCACGTACCTTCACTAGGTTTCGAAATAAATTGGGCTGAAGTTTCCTCAAGAGATTGTTAGATAGATCCAGTTCAATGACAATCTCTAAGGATCTTAAGGCAAGGGGATCAAGATTCTCAAGAGAACAATTTCTAATGAACAGTTTATGCAGATTCTGAAGGTCAGCTGTCAGAAATGCATTCTCTTCCAGATATGCGATTTTATTGTTAGACAGATCGAGCACCTGCAATTCAGAACTGAGATTCTCTGGCACTGAGGTGAGATTGAGATTTTTACAGTCGGCTGTCTTCTTTCCAGAGTTCCATTTGCATTTGCAATCCCCACAATTCATCAGCCAATCACTGCTCACGTAGACGACTTTCGTTGTAAGGATCATGAGGATGTGGAATGTGGCTATGTAACCGCACATAATGAATTGTTCCCCAGAGATGCGCATCTTTGGATACATTTTCCAGGTGGTGTGTGGCCGTAAGTTAATCGTCGTTCTGTATTTGGAACTCCTATAAGGATGAAGTATGCCTGCCCGACATCAGCTTGATTTTCATCCTTAAGGCAGAATTCCAGATACAAGTATTTTACGGCGGAGCCAATCCGATAAGCAACGTATGTGCAAAATCCTCACCGGAGTTTTAGTATTTCTTTAGTATTTTCCGATAGCCTTGATGTTTTATCCTTTCTGGTGAGTGAGGGTGCGGTTGTAAGTATCAGTGTAGTTGGAATCGTACATATACACTCTTTCCAGCTTCTCTAAATGTCTGTATCATTTGATTTTATGGCTGCATATGGAGCATGTTGGCGTTGCTGAACTCATCCCGACATTTCTCATCTTTGCTGCAGTCGTGAGGAATACAAGTAATCCTGGAAAAATAGAAAAAAAAATTGTGTTACACATACGCATACTCAGGAAGACAAAAAAATCGAATTTTGATATTAAATAAGAATTTTTGAGATGCTTCCTTCCCGACGGCGATATTCCTCTACCAGATGACAATGGTGTGCGGTAAGATATAGAACGAGTACCCATGTTACGATTTTATGGCGTGATGCAGAAGTTTAATGAAGAAACCCGGCTCCCGGGTGCCGGGTGCTATTGTAGATGTCGGCTATGTATCTGGTGAACTTGGTGGAACAGAGAATTTCACCATTAAAGGGACGGAAATGATTTTCTATTGTTTCGGAAGGATAAATACACAATGCTTATGGCCTCAGGGACGATGGATGAGCAACCACCGTGGCGCGTCGTCAGAGCTTATAGCTTAGACTATATGTATAAAAACCACTTTACCATACAGCCCATCTACTTTCATGAATTAAGTGGGTGGCATGTATGGATACATAGAGGAAAACAAAACAGGAATAGGAGGACGAACACGAAAACGAATCCGTGCTTACGATCGTGGACATTAGAGAAATTGTGTTCGGTAATGGGTTTTTGGTCGTCCTTATTATTTTTTGTTCCTTTTCTTTTCGGATTTTGTATTTTTCTTCTTCGATTTGAGGTGCAGTCAGTAATGGTAGTTTGGATTGAAGCACTTTAATGTCCTAGTTTTCTGTCGATATCAATATTTGAAGAGGAACAGACAATTTGTGTGAGTTTCAATTTTTAATCCTTGAAGTATCCAACTAAATTGCTTGTACCACACGTGTGGTAGAGAATTGACCGTGATGAGTTCGTAATTGAATTGGTTGCACAGTTCAAATTGACTTTTTACAAGTACCTAGCCACTTGTAAACGCTGTCGGGAGAGGCAATTGCAGAATTAGAGAATTAGATGAAACGAGCTACGAGATGTTGGTTAGACAAGTTAGATGTGAGTTTGAGGGGGTAAATTGAGAATACTTTCACGGTAAAATCAACAAGCCGAAAAAAAAAAAAACACACCAGTTCGCAATTAGTGTTCTGTTGACTCTTAATTAGAATAAGGCAGATTGGGAAGGGACGAAGTACCTGGAAGTACATGAGCATGATGACACTTGAATGAAAATTGCTCCATTTTTGTGAGTTAGTTTTTAAGTAGCTGAGAGTGATTCAGTGCATTTGTTGTGGTTTTTTTTCTCAAAGAAAGTTGACAGAGGTCTTGTCAAATACAAATTCAAAGTATGCTCGGAGATGAATTAGTTGAAAAGGTTAATTTTACTAGTGAAATACTAAAATGAATGAAGGTTAATTTTACTAGTGAAATACTAAAATGACTATATTATTAAAGTAAAATGCTAGAATGGGTTCGTTTGGCCAACTCCACCTTTAACCCGGCGAGAATTACCCAACGAAAGCCATATTGGTACGATGTATTTAAAATTATTTATCCCAAAGCAAATTATTGACTGTCGATTTATTTATATAAGCCCCAATTCGACCTTTAACGAGTTTGATGCGCTGTCCGACTCCATGCAAAGAATTGTATCCCTGTATCCTCATACTGAAATCGTTATTGCGGGCGATTTCAATATACACAGTTCTGACCCAGCTTGTAAATGATATAACACGAATACCAGACGTTGATAGTCATACCGCCAACACCCTGGACCTGTTTATAACTTCTCACCCTGACAAATATTGTACAAGGTCAATGTGCTATTCCTCTAGTCTCGTCCGACCACTGTGAAAAAATTCCAAAAAGAACCATATGGTAATAAGAGAAAGCCAATTGCAGCGGACTTAAAAGATTCTTTAGGAATTTCAACTGGTCGTTATGTTTCCTCGATAACGACGTAGATGCCGCTGCTGATATGACGACCGACACCATTCACTTTGGAATGAGATGCTTTATCCCCCATCGGATGAAGAGTATCAAACCAAAAGAAAAGGCATGGTACGACACAAGCTGTAAAGAGGCTGTCACTGATAAATAAATATTTTTTCGGTCGTTCAAGACCAACCCGACAGAGGAAAACCGAAAAAGTTCAAACGAATCAGAAATGGCTACAACGTCCTTCTAAGCGTGTGAAATTCCAATACGACTAAACATTGAGTCAACAAATACTACAACGTCCCAAAGGTAGTACAAATTTTTAGCCGTTCGTCAAAAATATTAGAAATTCTACTTCATCCTCTATCCCAACGCTCATTTATAGTCAGCTCTTTGGACAAGGCCAATTTGCTTGCTGTAGTCTTCCAGATTGTGCATTGTCTCCGCCTATACTTGAGTGCATCAAATCTTCAATGGGACGAATCCACTATCGCACTCGTGTTGTAGCAAGAGCAATAAAAGATCTCAACAATCACAAATTCTTTATTCCGCTGGTCCAGATGGTATATCTCCCCTTCTTTTGAAGAGGTGTTCTTCCTCGCTGGCAAAACCACTGCGTAAGCTTTTTTATAAATCCTGCTCTTTAGGACTCTATCCGAGCAGTTGGAAAACAGCATTTGTACAGCCCGTCCCTTAAAAAGGCGAATCATCTTCTCTCTCCTCCTACAGACCCATTGAACTTACGTCCCTTCTTTCCAAGGTCGTGGAAACGCTGATAAATCGTCAGCTCATGAAATATCTCGAAACACGATAACTTTTCAATGACCGGCAATATGGTTTTCGTAGCAACAGGTTCACTGGTGATTTGATGGTATGTCTCACCGAAAAGTGGAACGAAAGCGTACATCAATCTGGCGAAAGCAAGATAGTTTCCCTTGATATTTTAAGGCATTTGACAGAGTTTGCCATCAGGCTCTTTTGTCGAAAATGCGTGCTTTTCGCATCGACTATTTTCTTCTTCAATGGATTAGAAATTAAATTTCGGAACGTTCAATTCAAGTTGTCTTGGATGATTTCAAGTCTGATATTCACAAAATAAATTCTGGTGTGCCCTAGGGCTCCGATCTGTCTCCGAAACTTTTTTTAATTTTCATCAACGATGTCTTTTCTGTTACTTCACATCCAATATATTTCTCTGCTGACGATAGTACTCCCTGCTTTTCATATTCGTTTCCGGACTCACGTCAATGCTCTTCGGATGTAGAACGGGAACGCCAGCGTCTGTTAAGCTTATTAAATTCTGATATTAATAGCATAACTAAATGGGAACCACTAACAGAGTAGAATTTAATGCTTCCAAAACACAATGCTGTCTGCTGTCGTTAAAGCGAAATTTAAACACTCAGCCATTATCCATGAATGGCACTTGCATCGTTGAAACCAAAAAACTTTAAATTCTCGTCATGTGTGTCAATGATAACTTACGTTGGAATGACCATATATTCGGTGACGTTAAAAATACTGCGAAATGTCTAGGATTCCTCAAGCGATGTAAGACATACTTACCCCTCTGATCAGGTCTCAATATATAAGGCATTTATCCGCACGAAATTGGAATGCAATGCCAATATCCGGTCGGGTGTGCCCAAAACTTCTCTGCACCTGCTAGATAGGTTTCAAAATCGTGAGACAAAACTCAAAGGTGATCCTAATATCACCTAGTCATTGGAAACCCTCGCACACCGACGAAATGTCTCGTCTCTCACCCTGTTTCATCGATATTTCTACCAGATTAGCGCGTAATCAATCAATCGTACTACTACCCAATCCTTCATTTCGTTGTTAGTCTCACTAGACGTTTATTGAATCAATTGAAGGCGCAAGTAAGATTATGCCTCTAAGCTCCATCGTATTAATTCTTCATGCTGCACTTATATTTCATCCAAACTTTCACTTTAGTTTAAGTACCAAAATGTGTCCCGAAAATCATTTCTCTTTGACATTTCTATTCAATGTAAATACATCATTTATTTCTGGCCTAATCTTGATACACTTTAGAATGAATTCCTCTGCCTAATTAAACAAATTATTATTATCCTTAAGATAAAATACGAGTATGTTACTTAGTTTGGAGAGTAAGAACAATATAATTATTCCTGCGCGTAAGACCTGTCGTAATCTTAGCTGCACATGAAATTAATTAGAAGCTACTTTACTTTTCCACGTGAGCAGTAAGCGCTGAATTGTGAGCCTATTTTCGACATACTGCCTGACGACGAGACGTATAATTAGTGTTATATGTTAATTTCAAAACCTTTGATACTTTGTCCTTATGAAAAGGTGAATATTTCATCGGCCTCATTGTCATTTTGTTGCCTCCCAAATTGTTCTACTGTTATCAATCTTATTGTTACTGGGTGGTAGTATGTCTTTGCGAAGAAATTAAAAAGGTAAATTATGCGCAGGGCGAGGAATATCCTGCCGGAAATGAGGTTGTAAAGGCTTTGATTTTAATAACCCGCAATTATGTGCTAAAAAAATTATTTCCGCCATTCGGATGTGTTGCGTTGAGTTAGCGATAAATTATCAAAACAAACAATGACCTTTTATGGTCGTAAAATTTTATTTTTATTTTTTATTTTCAGAAGAACCAATAAACATGGATATATTGCCGGATGTATCTGTCATACAATGCAAATTGTTGGCAAATGAAAATTGAGTCATAATCCGACAAAGTGGAAGCTTTTTTAAGTGGAACTGTTCCTAGAGAATTAACATACATCCTCTTATATTAAGTAGGGATAAGGAATTGTTAAACTGCGCCAAAGCCAATCCAGAGTCGAGTTGGAAAAAGTGGAGGGGAATTGGCTATATTCCGGTTGCTTATTCTGACCGTTCGAGTGTTACTCAACATTCAGGATAGAATAGCCTTAGATGAAGCATGTCATTTGTAAAAGGCAACTTCAAGTTCTCTCGAAGGTACTATGAGCGATACTGCCTGGAGCATGTACACTTGGTAGCGGTTACCCTTGTCAGTCTGAGCCCTAAGTATATAAAAAAATATTTCCAAATAAAATGTAAATGAAGTCGAAAGACATAGATATAAGAATTTAGAGTAGCTTAGAGTGCCTGTGTGGGGCCAGTAAGTTAGTATAAGATTGTTAAGTAATTGTAAGCTAGCATTTAAGCATTTTTTGTTAGTATGTAAGAGTTAGTGATTAAGAAAATAAAATGCATTGAAAACTGAAAACTGAAACCCTTGTCAGTAAGATCTTAGTTCAGAGATGAAACTGAAGGCATATGTGCAGCTCATCGGCTAGTCACACAAGGTCGGTTAAATTTTGAATTGATAACAAAAATATAATAATAAATATAACCAGTAAAGATAACTTAGTAAAAAGAAGAAAATTCAGCGACTGTTTCTATAAACCAGGTATGACTGAAAACCAATAACTGAAGCCAGGACAAGGAGGATAGTTGAAAAATACTTGAAAATTGACACCAAAATGAAGCTTTTGAGAAAGAAATATAAACCTGTCGATTCTGTCATCGAAGGTAATTAGAGACTGTTTGATGCGGAGAATCGTTTAAACTAAGAAGGCAGAGAGATGAGAGAGAACTGGAACTGCCAGGGAAAAAACAAAGGCTTGGTTAATGAACGAAATTCGACTTTTAATGGGACAGCGCGATCAGGCTTACCTTCGATGGAAACGCCATAGACGATCTTCACCAAGTCTACAAACATTTACATTTTCGAAGTAGTGTTGTTTATGAAATAAGAATTGCAAAAACCAGCTGTATACCAACTTAGATTGACGAAAATTATGGAGTAACCTTGGTGAAATGGAAATTGGTAAACAAAAATTAACCTGTTCTTATGACTTCGATTGTAATAAACTTAATCGTAGATTCTTATCGATTCTACAATACTTCCTATAACCTCAGAGGTAAATTAAGGATATACTTGCCGAATTCCTCTGCTGAGACACCATTTTTCTTTACTATAATAGAAAACACGCATGTAGTGGAGAGTCTTTTGTCCATAAAATCAAATTGTTAAAGCCACATTACCATTACTGCTTCCGAATACTACATATGTCATAAGTACCATTTGTACTACCGGAATCTTTCTCCAACAGTGGAAAATGGCTACAATAATAGCCATTCCTAAAAATTCGTCAGGTGATGAATACAAGCCAATATCAATTCTACCATTTCTTGCCAAAGTTTGTGAACGAGTTATGCAAAAGCAAATAAATTATGTATGAGATAATAATCTACTGGTTTCAGTTCAATCTGGATTTCGAGCCACACATAACCGTACTACTGCTTTGATGAGTGTGGTGGAAGATATAAGAGAAAAACTTGATAAACACTCTCTGGAGGGCGTCCTATCAGAATTTCTTCCTTGGGCGCGAGGCGTTCCCCGGGAGTCAATTATGGGACCTCTCTTATTCTTACTGTACGTCAATTATATACAAATCGTAATTTGAATTCGGCAAAACACTTTTACACCGACGATATTCAAATTTATAAGAGATGTACACATGGTCTTATCGAAGACTGTGCAAATGATTTTAATGAAGGTATTCAAACGATCTCGAACTAGTCGTTGGAAAATAGCCTGGCTCTTAATCCAAGCAAGTGTAAATTTCTAATTACTTCAAGAAAGAAGCTAGAGCTATCCTATTTCCCATCAATCACATTGAACAGTTCAGCAACTTAACTCTCGCTTAAGTACTGGTTATCCCTGTACGTATTTATGATTGCTGTCAGTAAAAGAAATCTACAAGTTGCATTTAACCGCACTATCCCGTATGGCCAATAATCTACTGCGTATGTCTTTTCATAGCAACAATATATCAAATTTCGTTATCTCGTTATGCTGTACAGTATTAGAAAAAAAGGCAACCAATGTATCTATACTATAAAATCGAGTTGTTGCCATCCTACAAATTTGCATGTTTAATTCTACTGCAATTCTCCTGTCTGAAAGACAATTTTTTATTCCACCCGTCTGTGGAATTTACTGACGCTTTACCTGAGAGAAATGAATGGCACGAGTCAATTTAGAAGTGAGTTACAACGTTTCCTAAAAACTCAAAGCAACTAAGTATTGTAGAATTCTGTCCTAACAAAAATTTAGAATCCTGTATCTGAATTCCGACTATCACACTTTATCCTTCTAAAGTTAAAGGTATCACACTTTATCCTTCTAAAGTTAAAGGCTTCCAAATAAACTTTGTAACACGGGTTCAATCATATTTTAATGAACGACATTACTATGTTCTATTTAGGTCCGTGGTTTCTGACACAATTAAAACCTCCTCTGGTATCCCTCACAGTAGCCACCTTGGTCTCTTATTATTTATTCTGACAATTAATGATGTTGATTGTATCATTAAAAATTCAGAAATATCTGTTTACGCAGGTGATATGAAAATCTTTAGATATATATCATCTTCCTCAAATAGCCTACCACTGCAGGATGATCTAACAGATTTCATATTTGGTGTAGGAAGAATTTCCTTGAGCTTAACGTTAATAAGTGTTATGCTATAACTTATAACTTATTAAGCGCCCTCCTACTTCACCTCGCTGCTATCTAATCTTTAAACTGTCTGTTCCCTTAATGAATGAGTTGCGTGATTTAGGTGTTGTCACCATTTAGATTCTCACACTGATAGTATGATAAAAAAAAAAAGCCAACTCTGCCCTTGGCTTCATCAAGCGCTGGTTTAAGGAGTTTTCCAATCCTTACGTTATCAAATCTCTTTACATAACCTTAGTTAGGCCTCTTTTTGAATATGCAAGCCAAGTTTGGTCACCCTACTACACAACACACATTCTCCGGATAGAAGCTGTTCAACGCAGGTTTTTACGATTTACTTTACGTGGCCTTCCCTGGGATGATAGCCAAAACTTACCACCACATACTGATCGGCTGAAACTTATAAGTTTACAACCCCTTTCTATGAGCCGAAAAGTTGTCAATATTCTCTTTACTCATCAAACTTTAGTTGGTAATAACGATTGTCCTTACTTACTTCAACTTATTTCTTTTAACACCAACCCACGCAATCTCAGGTCTGTGCCACTTTTCCGGCTCAATGTTCACAGAACGAATTACAGACACCTGGAGCCAATGTCTAGAATATTTCGTTAAGCTAACGATAGTCTACCTCCCTTCGATATTCTGACACAAATGGCAAGAGACCAGAAAAGGAACCGCATCTGAGTCAATAAACAAAGTCCCACCAGAAGCACTTAGACAAATTAGAAAATCAAACATGTAACAGTACATATTTGTTGAATACATGCCTTTCAAGATACCAATAAACAAGCGGATGGCTTCGAACAGGTATTTATGTATTCCAGATGTAATGCACAGCCCACCTAATTAATTGGTTTCAAGAAATACCAAAAAACCTGATCACCAATGCATGAGAAAATTGATGTGGCTATAGGCAGCGATTTCAACTTATGATCTAGGATGTATTCTAGCCGTAATTATTGAAAACAATGGTTGAACATACATGTGCTATGAGGTAGGATCCGATCTGCTGCTACACAGCATAAAATAGCTTATATCTACAGCATAGTATGTATTTAACCAAAATTCGTCTACTATGTGGAACATAATTAGGAAGACCGGAACAGAGACATCCCAAAAACTATATTTGATGAACTAGCTATTCAACGCGATAAAGCGCCTGAAACCTAATTGCGTACACAATTCAGACAGAATACTTTTAAAGCAACAAGTAAAAGTGTCTAGTAGAGTGAGTATAACATATAGTGTTGATACCAGGGGAAAACTAGGCACCTGTGCAGCTGTCTTCATATCGACCAATATGCCTTCTGGACATATAGGAAACATTCTTCAACGGATTATAAACGACGGATTACTTGGCGTAGAAGAGAATAAAGAATTATCGTAATGCTAATAATTTAGATTAACGATATAGCACTCTATCATTAGGATCACATATGTCATCACTGTCAACTGAACAAAAGAACGCAGTACTGCTGGATATAAACAGCAAATCAATAGTTCACAAGAGCGCTCACTAAGATCGACACACCATAAGAAACAAACCCAACTAATAAAAAATTATAATATTACAACGTTTTTCGAGAGTTCTACAAGGATCGGTACTCGACCTCTTCTTATAGAACATAATTTTCGAGGGATATCTGCGGCTAACAGTGCAACCAATTGGGTTTGCTAGTATTAGCCATGACGATATAGTGGCTTTCGTACAGTGGATCACCAATGAAAACAGTAATGGTTTGTCTCGGAAAATAGCCAGCAACTGCTGGTCTAAGGAAGTGTAATTAATATATCTACCAGTCGTACAATATTGGAATACGTGAATGTTCGGTGTGGACATGAAATACTCGTAATCTGATTATAAGAAAATATTTGGGAGTAATACTCAATAACAAGATACTGCTGAAAACTGCACTTTTTCGGATACACACAAACCTTGATCTAGAAATGTTAAAAGAAGTAGGTAGCTAAGCCTTACGCTTCCTCGGTTTGGGCGGAATAATTTGCGAAAAAAACCAGAGAAAATCTTTTGTCCACTTATAATATAAGCGCGCAAAGGACGTGCCGTAGACGATCCATGAACATGTCCAGTCTACCATACCTTACGAAACAAATCTAGTAGTTCGAAGACGATTGGATAAATATTTCCACATTCATAACAAGTAAGCAAAATGATCTGCGGGGAATTTAAGAAAACGAAATAGAATAGGTAAACGCAGCAAGTTGATATAGCATTACTCGTGATTTCTAACCAGCTCCGCGAAGGAATTGCTGTAGAGTGAATTGATAAGCAGAAACATTCCTGATATTGTTGGCCATAATGAGTTACTCAAACTTTAAGGTATTTATATAACTGAACTACTCTATAAATTCAAATAACGCGACCTCCAGTAGAAATAGTACTTGGAAACAACATCTTTCCAGATACGAATATCTGCAGATTATACGGTGATCTATATGTTGAGGACATAAAACATATACTGTGTGAATGCGAGGCAATATCGCTTAGTCGAAGTAACTTCAAAGGTCTTCTTGACTTGTGCAAGAAAATTGGGCGTTTCACAAGGGCGATTGTTTAGGTTTTAGCCATTTGAAGACAAATTCAACTGGTTCCACAAGGATCGCGATTGGCCCGTTTTGGTGTCTAGTGTCTGTGTGATGGCATGGCATATCTATCACACCCATGTTTAACCTAACCTAACCTTACATTCTCTTTCTGCTCTCCTCCCTTCAAACTAAGCTTAACTGTCATTAGACGTTTACTTTCTTATGCTTGACGAAAATAAAGTACATGCCATCTTACTTCAGTCTTCCTCTGACAACAAAGCTGCCTATCAATGTGCACTGCTTTCATTCTCTGTTGGAATATGTAGATGTCAAAATTTGTTATCCTGTTTGTCCCAAAAAATCCTCCAAAGGTGTCCACTTCCATTTTAAATTTCACGTAGCCTGTTAAATGTTCCAGCATTTCACATACATAAATAAACAATATGACTTAAAAGGCCCATGTAGAAAGTGTATGAAAGTATATGAGTATATGAAAAATGTTAAATAGGCAGTAATCCTTTAAAATTATTAAAACATACGATATACAAGTTTCGAAATAGCAATACATCAAACCAATTAAGCACGAGAATCAATTACTTTTGATGATTTGTGATTTTGTCGATCAATTTGTTTGGGTATTGTATAATTATATTTAATAGTATCAATAAATAAAACCAATATATGCTATAAATACATGCCAGCATTAATTCCAAGCTTTCATTGATAATATTTTGGTTTGATTGTCAAGCAATTGAATGGGCTGTGTTGTGATTTCGAAATAAATCTTACTTCGATGGATACCATACCAGTGCTGATTCTCAAAATTTACATAACATGTTTGTGATATTTATACATTGCATAATCGTAAATATCTACGAATACATCCAAATTAGTAAATACAGAGAAATATTTGTCGTTGAGAAAGGTGAGACTTGTTTATTTTCGAATTTGCTCGGACTTTTGTTTTTTTTTTTAATAACACTCATCAGTTCTTTTAATATTGTTTTTAGTTTCCAATTAAATCACATATATTTGTATAATAGGAAATACATTTAATTAATATGTATATGTTAACATATTAATTAAATTATTTAGTGATGTATGTATTTTTTCTGTCAGCACTCAGGGCAGATTCAAATGAACGTCGAAGAATAGAACAGCGAATACGATGACCGCCATGTAGGGAACGATTATAGATCAAGAACCTCAGCGAAAGGACATACATGTAACTCATTCAAATCAATCACATTAAACACGCTATTTACTAAGATATGTAGATCACCAACTATGAAAAAACGGAAAACAGGAAGTAAAGGATTCTAAAGTGATCTTAAGGGGACTAATCAGCACTGACTGAAACCAGAAGAAATTCAACCAAAACAGGCATCTGCGGAGAAATTAAGCTGGCACTAGTTAAACGGCAAAAGGAATGGAATAATTTTGGAGAAAAATGTAAAAGCAAACTGCTCAATATATTAAAAGGCTGGCTCCCGATGCTGGGAGAATGATGTGACGAAAATGGCTGTATTGAACAAAAAGTAAGCCATTCAAGACTGAATTAAGGCCACCGGAAATAGCGAAATCGGTAGACTCCACTCCAGTAGGACTACGAGCGTTAGAAAAATGAGAATCGGTAGACTGGTAGCATTTCAATTAGATCTTTCAATGACGTTATGATGGGAGGTTTTAAGGCGTTTGGTTTTTTAATTGTCAAAAAAGCAAGTGTGTACAATTTTTATTTCAGTTTATAAATGAATGCTAGCTATTCACTTTTTAAAGATTATTTCATGTGAATGTTGACCACGACTAGGTTTAAAATAGTCCACATGGAGAGTCCAGTTTTGAATCACTTTTTCGAGCATATTGGCTGGTATCTCGCTAATAACACATTACACGTGTTATCTTCCAATACTGCAATTGACGCTGCTTTATTGGCATAGACGATTGATTTGACGTATCCCCATAAAAAATAGTCTAAAGGCGTCAAATCGTACTATCTAACCGGCCAATTCACCGGTCCAAAACGAGATATAAATTGCTCACCAAACTCATTTCTCAATGGGTCCGTCGATTCGTGTGCTGTGTGGCATGTAGCGACGTCTTGCTTGAACCACATGTCGAACAGGTTCAGCTCATGTGTTTTAGGCAAAAAAAAGTTGGAATCGTTCAATTAGGTAGCGGACGGCGTTGACGGTAACGTTGTTTTCACGGTCATCCTTGAAAAAATACGGGCCAATGAATCCGGCGGACCATAAACCGCACCAATTTCCGGATGGATGCATTGGAAGCTCATAGGACCAAATACGAAAGTTTTGATTCTTAACATACCTATTCAACCAGAATTGACCTTCGTCGCTGAAGACAATTTTTCGATAAAAAAGCGGTTCTAAGGCCCACTCACCGAAAATTCGACACTGGGGCAGTTCGTTTGGGTTCAGTTCTTGCACGAGCTGTATTTTGTAAGGTTTTGGACCAAGATCCTTCCGCAAAATCTTCTACGTAACCGAGTGACACAATCCCAATTTGTGCGAACGGCTACGAATGGACATCAACGCTGGCGGATACAGCAGCATTATTTTCCTCTGTATGCACTCTACGCATACGAGTAGACGGTTTGATATGTAATAAAGTGAAATTGATGCGAAATTTGGTCACTATGGATTGCTTGCTCTGTCCATTGATTATGATGACCATAAAATGGTCGAAGTGCGCAAAAAACATTTTTTACAGAGCGTGAATTTAATTCAATAATTTGTAAGCGTTGTTCGGGTGTGAGTCTTTCCATGATGAAATGGCAATGCTAACTGAGCATGTCTAACTCTGGCACATGTCACGAATCACGCGTGAGCTGCCAAAAATAGAACATTGAAAAACCAAACAGCAAAAAAATTACCCTTTGCTTATTTAGTTGTTAATTTTGAATTGGATCTGACCGATAACTTTCTTTCTCCAGTCTCAGAGCTCCATAGTTTACTTCAATTTTAACTTTATGAAAGCTATTGAAACGATTTCGAGCTATTTCACTTAAGGGGTTAGTCTCATGTTCGATCTTCAAAAAATCGATTTTTCCATATTTTCAAAGTTTAATAAGTTGAGAATATACTGTGAAAATTCTACACCGATACACTAAATCATTTTAAAGTTACAGCAAAAAATAGGGGAGAGCATACCTTGCAGCTGGGATTATACCACTGTTAATGTTAACTGTTAATGTTAAAACAATATTCTACAACTGAATGGTCCTGTTCGGTACCAGAATTAGATTTTTTTATCCCGATTTTAAACCGAGAATAACAGTCGATTTTTGAAAAAAAATTTACAAGGCCGCCATTTTGTTATTTTTCACTCCAATCTTTTAAATCTACTAAGGGACAGAATGCCAACCCTACAGAATAATAATATTTTTGGAATTTTGATTTCAGATAATTAGAAAAGACTAGAAGATAAGATAACTAGGAGAGAACTACTTTACCACACCAACAATTTCTTTGTATTATTCAATAGCTAAATAATAACATATAATTATCATATGAAGATTGTATTTAATTTCCGGCAAAAAAAATCTTTAAAAAACTTCAAAATTTAGCCTCGGACATGAGACTATCCCTTCAAGCAGCATCGTAGGGGCAGCATCGTAGGGTTAAGCTTATGTTACGTATATACATATTACCCTACTAGGACTGTATAGCCATTGGTTTCGATAATTTATTTGATCGTTTTAGTAATGTTTCCCCAAGTGATTGTAGTCGTTTAATTTGACAATAACTAATCATTCTAAATATAATAGGACTCCTAATTCACGCTTTGAAAAACAAAAATAGAAAAAATAATGGGAATGCCAACTTTCTAGAAACTCACAAATCTACAGATGTTTTATCTTTGCCTAAAAAAGGATCTTCTAGTACTTGTATAGGCCCATCTCATTTCTTGCAGTCATCAGCAAAATTTATGAGAAACTTTTAAAAGATAGAGTAGTGAGTTTTCTATTGGGTGCTGTTGAAATAGGTTAGGCACTTGGCGATACCCAGTGTTGTGATCGTTCCTACACATGAATTGAGATAATTTCATATCCAATTGGTAACCATCGGGTACTGGTCGGTGTTCATCCGGGCTCGACTTGCCAAACTTATACTTATAATGGTGAAGTAATATTCCGGCATAAACCAAATAAAACCTTATTCGAGCAATCCAACATGTGTATTTGGAGCTCATGCCGGTAAGGATTTCAGAGACCAAGTCAGGGTCTTGAAAAAGAGATGATGACGGATAAGCCCTTAATGGAGGAACTGGCCTTCCAGGTTCTGGTTTTGTCGCTGAATTATTGCCCAGTCATGAAAGATAATGTTAAGTTACGAAGCCACAATAAGACTCGGATATGGATGGATCTACTGTTGACAATCCCTGTAAACAAAACAAGGACAACGAACTTCGGATCTGCTCGTGGAATATTAGGTCCCTTATCTACTAAACCACGTGCAGCCGAGCAACAAGCTGAGGCCCTGAACTGCTGCAAAGCAGATATAACCGCCCCCTAAGAAATGCGAAAGGATAGGTTGGACAAAAAGGAGGGATGAAAAACTACAACTTCTGCTAAGGCGCACAGTGTGGCAGAATGCTCTTATCTAAAGTTGGCATTAAATCTACCAACGAATTACAAAGCTAAGAAATTGAAGTTGCTCTTGGTGAAATTGTAAATATATTGTCGAAATTATTTACGGCCACGGCCACTAAAACGCCACTTAAAAAAAAATAAATCCAAAGATTCTTAATAGAGAACACATCAGATAGTATTTTTATGTATTTTTTTAATAAATAAACATTTTTAATCTCAATAGGTATTGTATAAGCACATAGAGCAGTTTACAAATCTTCATCACTCTACAGATCACTTAAGCAAATCGATAGCTTCTTGGGGTAGATGTGACCGGAGCTTCCATCAAAACCCCATTTAGAGCATAAACATACATCTTTCAATTCTTCGGGGCTTAGGCAATTGCTCACATTTTGGACAGTTATTAAACGTTCAACTGTCAAGTTAACCAAACTTTGTAAATCTGTATTTACAGAAGTCTCAGAAATACTTATTTTTTCAGGTTCCGGATAGCATTTTTTTTACACTCCTGAACAATTTTGTAAGAAGGGAATAAAATAATAATATAAAAATAATCATTGCCAATGCTTCTTCTCCAGTCATTGAAGTTTGTTCAATGGACTCATTTAAAGTTTTTTTATACTTCTCGGCATGACCTGGAATGGTGGTAACTTCACGAATTAATTTGACAGCCCCCGACTATCCCGAAGCTCACAAACTCATTTCAGTCGCATATGACAACTCGGCAAGAGACGTGGATTTTCTCAGCTCTTCAGTTTTTTGTCGTTTTGTTCTGTCTGATCCGTGTTGAAATTGAAACAAAATTTTCGGGAAAGAGAATAAACATTTTAAGCCAAGCACTATTAGTTTTCAAGAATCAATCGTGCCTCTACTCGACAAGCTTTATCCCAGCGGGAAATCGTTAATTTTTTTTTATTATTTTCGTGTTCAAAAGTGGCACTGCATTGCACCCGTCTTTCAACTTCTTGCTTTAAAAATTCCATTTGGCTATCCAATCCTTGGCAATTTGAACTCTTCATTATATTGTAAAGGTCTTGCCTTGTTATAGACAAGGTTTTACAGGTTGTTGAGCCTAAGATGTAATTATAAAAAAAAATTACGAAAATAATCCTATTTTTTTGAGACTGACGTCACCAACAAAAATGTACTCGTATACTAGACGAGGGAGCAAATAAGAGCAAACAAAAATTATATGTTCTGAAAATATGAAAGTATGCCCGATGAATGGAATGTTAGCATTCTTTGTCGGATCCTCAAGAAAGAAGACTATCTTCACTGCGCCAACAACAGAGTCTTCTCAGAGTCATCAGTGTTCTTAGAATTGCCTGCATCGATCAAATTTTCACACTACGGGTGATCTTGGAAAAACGCATGAGCTCCAAATTGATACACACCATATCACAAGCTATGCAAAGCAACGTCTAATTTTGGCATCCTTTCCTAACTCGTAAGTTTGTAAAGGATGACAATGGAGAATGCAGGCTGCTCCATCATGTTCGGTAAAGAACCCACCGAGACCGTTGCTATCAAAAAAGGATTTAGACAAGGCGATGTGCGATTTTTTTAACATTATTATTGAAAGGATAATCGCAAGAAAGCAGCGTAATGTCAGTGGTGCTTTCGCGAATATTGAGACGGAAGCGGCAAAAATGAGTTTAACGGTCAATAAGGGTAAGTCTAAGTATATGCTGTCTACCTGTGTGGTGAGCGAAGGAGAAGATACAACGACGAATTGTACGGGCTGTACAGCGCGACATTGACTTAGCCAAAAGTGTGAGGGTCCAACGACTGAGGCGGCATGATCACGTAGAACATTTGGACAGCAATGTTCCTGTCCGAAACGTCTTTGAATTCGCCCCCGAGAAACAGGTCAATAGAGGAAGACCGCAATTCAGGTGGCGCACGCATGTGGAAAGGGACGTCAGCCAAGTTATGGGAAACTAGTTGCAGCTAGCTAAAGATAGAGCTGACTGGGGACGCCTGATGGCGCAGGCCCAGGTTCACTGTGGACTGTAGCGCCAGCTTAGTAAGAAAGTTTTCTAAATGCAACAACGTTTTTTAATCTTACACAGTTTTGATTTCAGAAAGGACAGCCAACTGAAGATGCACTACTTTAATTTTGCTCTCATATCATGTCGATTTTTGATGGAAATAAGTGCAGGGCTGTATAGAGCTGGAAAAGGCTGGCTTTCGTTGTTTCATGCTTCAGGTCATATTAAAATAGATCTCTCAGATTAAAGTTAAATAAGGCTAGGAGCGAAGTTAAGTACTTCAATTGCTCTTACATAAGTTATGTTCAATAACAACTTTCCCTTAAATTTAATGGTAAATCTACTGAATTAGCTATTAGGACTATGTTTGTTTCTCCTATAGTTGAAACAGTCCTGGTTTCTGATATCATAGATAGATTTATTGAGGACCTGCTTAAGACCTGGTTAGTGGTAAGCCCAAAACAAATATAATGTTTTTCAGACCGACTTTTTATTTTCATGCACCTGAAAGCCAAAGTTATAAGCCATCCACTAGTTGTAGTAGTGCTTCTGGGATCCCTGTTCCCTTGTTTAAATCAATAAATATTTCATAAGTTGTGTTTTTTCGCACATCCTCTATCCGATAAAAAAAATATTTTGCTTGTAAAATACAACAGTAACACAGCGATGTACGCTAAGTGAATTTATATACGCTATCCACTTAGCATTAACACTGCTTCCAAGTGATATTTTCTACGTTTGCGATGAATTGTTGCAATAAATTTTCAGAAATATTAAATATTTGACATCTTGACCACCAATAACTGACACATACCGCCAAAAATATATCTTTAAAATAAATTAAATTTGTTCATAAACAAACAGATGAGCTGCAATTTAAAGGCATCGAACTCTTAAGCGATGTTCATAGTTAATTTTGAGACAATCCCGAACATGCTTGAAAAATAACATGGCAAAAATCCCCAATTCAATGACAATGACATGGAGTGCAATGGAACAGTTTCGTGTCTGAGTACTACGGTTTCGAAAAAAAAGTACTATTCATTCTATGATAAAATGAGTTTTTCGAGTCATGCGGTCAGATGCTTTTACTCTCAGCTACAATATGGGTTCTCTTGATGGGAATTTCAACCTCTTAACTTAGAAGAAATATGTCATGAGAAAAATTTGGCATAAACCTAATAGAGCTCGTAGTTGTCCCATGAAAACTTTTCTTACATGGTATCGTTACACATCACTGCATAGCGTAACCTTTATTTTTTTTGATAAAAGGCAACAAATAAAAGAAGAAGTACAATATCAAAGCCGGGGCAAACAACCCAATACTGGTATGTTTAAGGTTCTGGCACAACGAAGAAAAACCTTGAATGATTTTCAATCACTGAAATATATTGAAGACGAGCACGGGCACCTAATAAGAATTCCTGCGCTGTACCATTCGTTTGACATTCGACAATGCAATACTGTGATGGGGAATACGACATACCATATGACATGTTTCACGAACATATATAGTCTTCATCGAATTGGGAAAAGCATTTGATAGATACTACTATTGTAGTTTTGTAGAATAATGCTCATTGGTCCAGTGATAGGATCCATTTAACTCAAGAAGATATTAACGGAAGGTTTGACTTAGCATGCAGGCATGCAGACTGACTACTAAAGAAGTAGTCAGTCGTTCATAAACCTCCGTAGAAATCAGACGTGATTCGGCTTTTCTTTAAAATGAGTGAATAAAACGAAACAATTTAACAAAAAAAAAACAAATTAGAAACAATTGTGCTAGGTGCTTCGGTATCGAATTTATAGTGGTGTCCGACTGACAAAGCAGGGGTCGTGGGTTCGATTCCCGTAAAATGTTGTCGACTTTTTATTTTTTTAAATTTAATCAGACGGACAAATTTCATACGAAAGTGAATCCGACAATAAGAGGCAATAAGCGGCCCGCTATTCCAATAGCGGGACCAGCAGATGGCAAATTGTCACCAGAAAATGTGGAAAAAAAGAGATAGAGGAGGCTTATACGACCTTCAAATCCAGATCCTTTAAATCGCCCCACCCTGTCAGCTACTGAAAAATTGCCTGGTAGAGGAAGGGAAGTGGCGCCAACAACGACAGCAAAGGCGGCAGCTGAGTCAGACAAAGAGGAATATCCATACATGTCTGATGGTGGAGGTGAGAATGCTTTTCAATCTCTGGCGGCCACAGAGTCTGATGATGAAGAGGAAGAATTGCATGCAGCATGAAAGAGCTTGAAAAAAAAGTTCTTGGCATTAAAGCCAAACAAGTGGCGAGAAGACAGATGGAGGAACAACAACAACTCCTGAACTCTCTGCAACAGCCCACAATTAGCAAGCCTAAACAGAATCCGCTACAGCCACAAAAACTAGCACAAGTGCCAACAAAAAAACAAGCACAGACACAACAAAGGCAAAATAGACAACAACAGAAATCACAATCGCAGCAACAACAACAGCATCAGCAGCACAAGTCCCAGAAACAGCAGCAGCAGCAAAATCAGCAACAACAACAGCACCAGAAACAACAACAACAGCACAAAGTCAACAGACAGAAAGTACCTCCAATTAATACGAGTACTTTCAAATTGGAATTAAAAGACACCATCGAACTGTGTAAGTCGGCCATAGGCTGTAATTTTTTTATAAAAAGATTAAGTGTAGATAGGCACGCGATCCTAAATTAAAATTCTATTGAAGGATTCGACGACGGAGTTCTTTTCCTACACCCCGAAGGGGGAGAAGCTGAAAACAATGCTGCTAAGGGGGTTAGAACCGTCGACTGATTCGGAGGAGCTCCTTGCACTGCTGAAAGAGAAAGAGTGCAAAGAGTTCAAATTCGTGGGGGTCAAGTCATTTGTCGCGGCTAAAGCCAAAAGGGAGAAGCGGCAACTACCGTTTTTTCTGGTCCAGCTAAGTCCCGACAGCAACCAGGATGGTCTAAGGAACATCAAAGTCCTAGACTACCAGGTTGTACACTGGGAAAAATTAAAGAGGAGCGAAAACATTTTACATTTTACAATGAGTTCGGTGATAAAGGGCCGGGCACGCCGCGTCGAACTACGAAATGCAGCCTCAAATGCAGAGGAACGCGCTCTGGGTAAGAACGGAGCGTCTGAAAAAAGCCAAATCTCTTGCGTTATGTAGGAACATGGGACACACCGCAAACTATCGGGTTTGTCCCAAATTCCAATACATCAAAAGAGTAAATCTGGCGCGGCAGCAGGAGGTGGAAGTTAAACGTCCACCCGTGTGTATACAAATACCAGCCGTTACGCCACATGTTACTTACGCCCAAATGGCGGCAGGTAGGGGAAATACGGTACAGCAAGCGAAGGGTGCTTCTCAGGCTCTAGCGCCTGGAGCACCGGAGCCAGTGCCTGACATTCTAGCTATCTTGCTCTCTATCCAGGGGCAGATGGCTCAGCTCCAACGTCATATAACCGAACAAATCAAATTTACGCGCTGCTGCCTGGCCTAACGCACCTTTTGTCGTAATGGGTACGTGCGTAGCGGAGCAAACCCTGAAGGTCCTTGCAGTGAATGTGAATTTACTGATTAGGTTCGAACGACGAGCTGCACTATTTAAGTTGCTTAAAGACCGAGTTCCTGAAGTGCTTTTGGTTAGCGAAACTAAGCTCACCCAAGGTCACAAAATGAGGCACAGAAGATTTTCGTAAGAAAAGGTATACGTTTTAAAAGAGTATACAGTCGTGTAGTACATACATTTTCACGAAACTAAGTGCTCTAGTAGATTAAAGGTTCCAATGGGCGTCCCACAAGGCTCCGTGTAGGACCCCTTTTATTTTCCTGTTTCATTAACGATATAATTGAATGTTTCACAGATTCCGAATACCATATCTATGCAGACGATGTTCAAATTTATAAAATGTTTCCAAAAGCGGATATAATTCCAGCCTCCAGCAGAATGAATCAGGAATTGTGTAAAATCTCATCTTGGACGGCTGAAAATGAGTTGAAGCTCAATCTAACAAAAACCAAAGCCATGATCTTAAGCAGAAGCAAATGTAAAGAATACTTCCCTACTCTCCTCCTCAATCAGAACCCAATCACATATGTGTTAAACACAAAAAATCTTGGGGTTTACTTTAATTTCGACCTAAACTGGGATGTACATATAAATAGGACAGTTTCAAAAATCTATGGTGCGCTTCGAGGCCTAAGTCCCACAGCAAAGTATTTACCAACCAATGTGAAGCTCAGATTAATAAAATCATTTATTTTACCCATTTTTCTGTACAGCTGCGAGCTATTTGCTAACATGAGCTTTGAGTCCAAGAGAAAACTTACTGTTGCATATAATAGCTGCGCAAGATATATATTTGATCTGAAAAGATACGACCACATATCCGACTACTCTAAACAAATATCAGGCTGCTCCTTATCAAATCTTTTGAAATATCGAAATTTGTTATTATTAAAAAAAGTAATACAATCTAAAGAACCAAAATATCTTTTTGACCATATCATGTTTGTAAGAAGTAATCGGACATTGCAAATATTTCTACCCAGATATAAGTACCTTGTGACCTCAAGGCAATTTTTTGTTCATGCCGTTCAACTTTGAACCAACTTCCCCTCAGTATTAAACTTATAAGCAACACAAACACTTTCGCGAAAAAGACTTTTACATTTTTTGCCGAAAATTTATTTTTTTTACATGCTCTATCTTATCCGTTCATATCTTCTCTCTCTTCCCTTTCTTTTCTTCTTTATTTCATTTAACTTCTTAAACTGAATTCCCTTTATAAGTTTAAGTGTATTATTTAAAATATTTTAACTCTGAAATGTAATATAAGCACGTGCACCTTAAAAGATTTATAATTTATATCTTATATGTACAATGAATATAATAATAAATAAAATAAAATAAATAAATAAATAAATAGGTTGCGGGTGCTGGAAGCACTCTCCGTAGTGGAAAGCGGTTGTACATGGTGTCTGTCTACGCGCCGAAGGCTACTCAATCCACTTTATTCATCTCAGAGCTCGAGACACTGTTTTCGATTCCTAAGGCTGGAATTGGAAGATAACTATTTTATTATCGGCGGAGATTTCAATGCCAAACATAGTGATAGGGGAAATAATACACCAAATACTAGAGGGAGCCTACTATTCAACTGGTGGGGTCATTACAGTATAATGTATCGACTCGGGCTTAAGGCGACAGATAGTCCGTCGTTTCGCAGACACGGGTCCTATTTGGATCTTCTGCTGTTCGACTCACGAATACAACTGACATGCACTAACCAACAAACTACACACTGTCTTCGGGCTGTAAACACTAGCAAACTGAATATGTTCCCGAAATACTGCACATTATCCAGCGCAATGGAAAATTGCGGTGGTACATCCCATCCCCAAAAGGGATAAAGATACTTCCAATCCGGCCAATCTTCCCTCGATCAGTCTTCTTCCAAATATCAGTAAGGTTTTCGAGCAGGTGATCAATGGAGTCCTGGCTAAGTGGGTTGAGGTCAAAAATATAGTTCCGGATAATCAATTTGGTTTCAAGGCGGGGCATGATATCATTCATACTGCGTCTAAACTGGTTTCTGATATCCAATGGAACAAAGGCAGGAAAAAGTGCACTGGTGCCTGCCTGATTGACTTGGAGAAGGCCTTCGATATCAGATATATTCTTTTTGATATACTCTCCAGTAGACAGTTCATCGTGAAAAATGGCGATGTGACTTCTGTTGGAACATTTAACATTAAAAACGGTCTGCAACAAGGTGCGATAAATTTGCCGATCCTATTCAACATTTACACAAGTAATCTGATAGGTTCACTTCACCATGCCATTTTGGTGGCTAGTTGAAGGAGGGGAAGATTCGTCGTCCAATTCCTCCAGTACTAGGTAGCTCCATAGGAAGCAAAGTCAGTCGTCTGCCTACTTTATTAGCCGTGACCGGCTTACATAGTTTTAGGTAGGATTAAGTTAGTTATAAGAAAAAATATATATAAATACATAAAAATTTAATAAAAATAAAAATTTAAAAAAAACATATATATATTTACAAATATTTATATATTTCGTACATATATTATATATATGTATCTATGTAGTAGATGTAAGTTGGTTAAATAGATTAAGATTTATTTTTAGGTAGTCTGTAGGCTTTTAGCTTTAAGTTTTATAAAAAAAAATTACAGAAATGTCTATTCACTAAGTTTTTACTTAAAATTTATTTTTAGTTTTAGTATTAATTAATGTTAAAATAAAAATAAAATAAGACTGTAAGATACGTCGAAAGACATAGTTTAAGTATTAGGTTTAACTTAGAGTGCCCGCATGTTACCCGCATGTTACCTCAACAAGTCAGTCCCGGACCGAGATCCGGGGGGCTCCTGACTCCCATGGTAGCAACCTTCTGTGGCGTCATCTGAAGATGTTACAATAAGACCAGTACTTAGGTCTGCCCCCGCTTTTTATTAGACAACGTCATTAATGGTTGAAGCCGTCATAGTTGGGCGGGGGCCCTGTAAACGCAACAGCTGGAGGACAGTATTCCGCATAAAAAAAAAATTCACTCAGCTTTTAAATAAGCCCACGCGAATAACTTATTTATGTTAATTCTCACTATAATAAGTACGTGATTGATGATCTCTCCTCACGGCTCATCAGACCACTGTGTCATATCAGCCATTTGGTAAATGACCACACGGTTTCAGAAATTTTTTCTAAAATATCTATATGGCAATACAATAAAGCAGACTTAACGTCTTCTTTAGTTTTTTTTAACATTGTCGTTGTGCTTCCCTAAAAATATCAAACCAAAGTATAGGGCGTGGTACAACTTGAACTTCAAAGAGCCTTCCAGGGAGGGTTACAGAACTATCTTTTTTCGGTGTGAAAAGAATAAGCCGACAGAGGAAAACCGGAAACCGAAAAAGTTCCATTAAGTCGGGAATGAATACAACACCTCTATAATTCTAATACTAATACGACCTAGAACTGGGGCAGAAAATACTAAAAGGCGATTCGTAAAACGTGTAAACATGCGAATCAGTTTTAACTTTGTTTTTTTGGCAAACTTCAGGTCTGTCGTTTGTCATATTTTGACAGTTCGATTCAATACAATTTTAACCACGGAATCGTATACCTCAGCTGCACCTTAAAAATTACGAGTCTGCAGTGTCCACATTTCGTGCTTCACGTTAAATTTACGGTGTCGATAGAACATCGAATTGTGAGGAAATTTCAGGCGAACCATACTCCTTTGAATACCGAAAAGCGTCAACGTCTTCTTTAAGTATGTGGTCTCGGAAAACTTTTTATGGACAAAATTGGTTTGAATAGGACTTGAGGAATATTTTTTTCCAACAAGAAGAAAAAATTTGGAATTCGCTAATTTCGTGCAAGATCGTCTGATCTAACGACTTGTGAAAAACAATATTCGTTATAAACATTCCGTAATATTGTAGATGATGAAAGATTGAAAGAAGATAGAGGAGAGAGAGGAATAAATGTTTTTCAGGCAGATACATTTGTTTGATAATTTTTTGGTTTTTAAATGCAAAGTCGTAGCGCGGTCAAAATAGAAATGACCATTTTGAAGTTGTGTTTTTGTGTTAAAGTGTATTAAATAGATGAAGTCTTTGATGATCAATAAACATTTTTTGTACTATTATTTGTAATGCCATTCCGTGGACAAAGAGAATCTTGCTGTGACCATCGCTGCGAATTCAAGGCTTGTGCCATGTCTCAACGTACACTAGAGCTTGTAAACACTCGTGTAGTGACAAGACTATACAAATATCTCAGTATAAATAAATCCGCTGTTCCAGATGTAATCTCTTCTCAAGGGGTATGTTTCCATACAGGGAAAATTACTGCGTAAGCTTTTTCATCAATCCTACTCTTTAGGAATCTGTCCGAACAGATGGAAAATAGTAGTTTTGCAGCCCGTCCCTAAACATGGCGAATCTTCTTCCTCACCGTGGTGCGAAAACTTCTTAATGGCAGGCGGTACGGTACGGTTTTCGTAGCAACAAATCTACTGATGAATTTCAAGACTGAAGTCTAAACAAATCTGGCGGGCGCAAGAGAGTTACAGTTGATATTTCAAAGGCATTTGGGATGCATGGTGTGAAATGTCAAGATTTCGCTAAGCGATCTGGTCAGGTTCTCCATAGAAGGTCATAGAGAATACCGCCTCCCCAACTGAAGCAGTCGTTGACGCCACCGTATACATCAATAATCAGCTGACAAAGCAAAACAAACACCTCCCTTGGATAGCCAAAGAAAATACTAAATCAAGTAACTGGAGCTACGGGTATGTGTGGGAGAATGCCGGACGAGTGTTAGTAAGGATAAATAAAAATGCTTCTACGTTGTTAGAAACCTACTCCAACAAACGGCAAGGCAAGAAAATAGAGATATGGTTGTTACATGAATAAATATTAATATTCAGGATAATGATCAAAATCAAGTGAGAAACTACATGGAGATTTTGGCACTCAATGGTTTAATTAACGTGATCAAAGAAAATACAATAGTTGATCTCAGCAGAGGAACATCAACGTTGATCGACCATATTGCAGTTAATTTAACAAAACGCCAAGCGATTTCAGCAGTCGAAAACCCTTGGATCACCCCCACATCCGCGGAAAATGTAAGCAGAGAAATGAAACCTACAGGAGGTGGAAAAATAATAGACTAAATAAAAGTTACGAAACAGAATACAAGAAATTTCGAAACAAAGACATATTCCGGCAAAAGTCAAGCTTTTATAAAGAAAAATTTAATCAGGCTAGAAATGACCCCCGTAAAACCTGGAGCCTATTCAATAGATTAATGGAAAAAAGGAAAAAAAAAATGGACGAGGTACTTGTGAAGAACTTCCCATCGGGAAAATGTCGAACAGAACTTTCAAACAAATGAAATCTACAAGGCATTTCTCCGAGCAAACGCTTCATATCATCCACAACTGTGGCAATATAACGTCAACACACAATAATAAAACCCGGTATAACCCCATCTTTATAGAGGAAACGTGCATTAAAGAGATTTACAATATAATCAAATTGATGGATCAAAATAAATCACCAGGGATCGACGGCATTTGAACGAGAAACATTAAAATGCTTGCGGATGAGTTTGTACCAATTGTCACAATGATCATCAACCTAAGCCTAAACGAAGGTAATGTGCGAACTATATTTAAAAAAAATTGATAGTAAGACCGATTTGTAAAGGCTTTGCTAAAAACGCTGTCCAAAATTAAAAGCCGATCTTAATTTTACCACCGATTGACAAATATTTAGAAGGAGTAATAGTTAAGCGACTAGTAAACTTTGCTAACAACCACGCAAAAAATACGGGTTCCAAAAAAGGAAAAATACGGGGCAGCGCATTGGCGAATACTATCAATGTAAGCCTTAACATTCATTATGTCTTTATCATGTTAATCATGCGAAGCTGATAGAAGCATTAAGCCCATTTGGAATCAGAGGTATATTAGCTGCCTGGCTTCAGAACTATTTAAGTAGAAGAACTTTTAAAGTTAAAATTAAGAATGCCTTACGTGAAGAAACTCAGCCCATATGGAGTCTTTTTTTTCTTTTTTTTTTGATAATGAGCGCGCGCTGAAGGGGTTTGTGTACCCTTAAGGTGATTGTTCACAGTGCGGGCAAACGAAATTTAGGGAGGAAGAAAAGAGAGGTACCGATGTACATTATTTTTAAATGTTTGCAAGTTATAACGACCAGGAAATCTTTCTTTCTCTCTCTGTCCCATTTTCCTAAAAACTTAACACGTGCTCAGGCATTTTAAGTGTATTAATACCCACTTGAGTGTTAAGTTCTTTAAAAAAAAAAAAAAAAAAAAAAAAATACAGAGATCAGCAGGGCATTCCATAAGCGAGTTGTACGGCTTAGGAACGAATCACGATATTTTAGAGTACGTCCGAAAATGGGCTTGAGGGTATACTGATGAGCATTCATAGCGAGACGGGTCTTACGATTGAAAGTTTGAATGGACGGAATGCTATTGGCGATTTCAGTGGAACACTGGTGGTGGAAATAGCGATAAAACAAAGTGAGACAGCGTGTCAATTGATTGACTGGTATTAGTATCGTCAATATCGTCAATATCGGTTTTGAATCCTATCTAGCAGGTGCAGAGGTGTTTTAGGAGCACCTGACCAGATTGGGCGTTGTACTCCAATTTTGGGAGGATGAATGCCTTATATATTGAGGCCAGATCAGAGGGGGTAAAATATTTCTTACATCGCTTGAGGAAACCTAGACATTTCGCAGCATTTTTGGCGATATCAAATATGTGATCATTTCAACGTAAGTTGTCATTGACACACATACCGAGAATGGAAAGTTTTTCGGTTTCGACGATGCAAGTGCCATTCATGGATAATGGCTGGGTGTTTAAATTTCGCTTTAACGACAGCAGACAGCATTGTGTTTTGGAAGCATTAAATTCCACACTGTTGATAGTTCCCCAATTGGTTATGCTGTTGAAATCGGAATTTAATGAGCTTAGCATACGCAGTGATAGTCGTGAGGATAGATGTCCAGCCATTGGTATACAAATAATGCAGGTGGTGTTCGATAAAGCTGTAAACTGGTGTGATAATGGCCTGATTTTGAATGCGGCGGAAATGAAAATTATACACGTCCGAGGACCACACATAAATCCACTGATCTGAGGGTAGCACCTGGGAGTAATTATCGACGATCATCTTCTACGGGATGTGCACATAGAGAAGCTCCGCTCCAACCTCAGATAAAATCTTTACACCGTAGTGTACCCTGGATACTACTCAACGTTGGAAATACAAAAGCAAGTGTACAATGCTCTTGTGGAACAAAACTGAGATACGGTGTTCTAGTATGGGGCAACACTTCAACAATACACATTAACTAAACTAAAACAGAGGGTGTTCAAAATATTAGGAACACTGCATTTTTTTCACATATTTTTTGTTTATTGCTGTGGATTTTGATTTTGGTGCATGAAATAAAGAAATCAACTTTATAGTTTTAAGATTTATCATATTTATTCATTATTTAAAGAGGAAACAATTTTTTTCTTTTAATATTTTGTCACGCCTCTCTTAACTTTTTTTAAGGCACGAATTCGTTCTGGCATTGTTTTCATATTTTTAATGAATTTTTTGCAGTGTTCCTAATATTTTGAACACCCTCTGTACACATGCTAAACCTTCAAAACTCCATTGTGAAGAAGATACAAAATCGACATCCCGACAATGCTATAAGACACACAATTTTCAAGGTGTTAAGTGTTCAAAATATATTCCGGATGCCTCTTGAATATTATGATGATACTCTTTTCAAGGACCCGATAGGTCATCACCAACATACAAGAAGAAGAGCCCATGGAATATTAAAAAATCCCGATGATCAACAATGCGTACGGTAGAAGACAACAGAGTAGAGCGTCCCAACTGTACTCAACCAGGTGCCAAACTCGTTAAAGAACATCCTAAACCCGTTTTTGCATCGCCTAAAAGAATTTTTATGTTCATAAAAGAAAATGAAAATTATGAAAATCTTCATATTAATCTTTAATTGATCTAAAGCTCACTTCAATTATGTATTCTCTTGCAAAACAATCTTCTGCAGATAAGCAAAAAGGTTTCGTTGAAAATCAAATGTTGGCACATAAATTAATTAGTTTTGGAAAATAAATTAATTTAAAAAAATACATTTGCTAGAAACCATTCGAAACCAATAAAACACATAAGTGATGCCAATATTGCGCAGTCAATTGATACCCTTGAACACCGAAGTAAATGAAAATGCCGGTAGCATTTCGCCCTTCAAACCTACAACCGTAACACCTCGCCCAAAACTCAACTTTCTGACGTACCATGAAATATCGGGATTCTTTCCTAAGCCATACATTTTCCCTATTACAATAACCTGAAAATTGTGAAAACAATTTCACAACTTTCCTTTCCTGCTTTGAATGAAAGCATTTTCAGAATGTTGATAGTCCCTTAAGTGGGCCATAACTATACACAAAAAACTTTAGTGTCTGTTCTCCGAAAGGGTGAAATAGTACAATACCAGTATTCTGTTAATGAAACATTTTCTGTGATTAATCTATGTACCATATTTTGATTGATTTAGCGTGAAAGTTTTCTGATTGGTTTCTGCTCCCTATAATGTTATTTACCTTACACAAAATAACTTCAAAATCATCCAACACATAAATATTTTAACCGCATATAAACTGTGTTTTGACCTATTTGAATGCTGAAATGCTCGGTGATTTTAAAATTGATATAGCCGTCTATTACCTAACTGCTGATTTCATTAAAGTTGCTGGCTGCTATCATAGATCATCACATTCCCTTAGGTAAATACAATTTTAATAACTAAAAGCTGGCATATTGGCAGAGCTCTGCAAACAATATGAGCAGCCCATTTCCTCCATCATATGATAGCGCAAGTATCTGTATCTGTGTCAACAGGAAAACCTCAAACTGAAAACCACTTTATTACAGTATTCAAATTATCTATAACAAATCTAGCGCCCAAACAGATTGGCGAGTATTCTCAGTGAACATATTTGCAATTTCCCTCGTTTTTCGTTTCACACTGATTCACCCTGACTCCTGTTTGACATTTGGATTATCATCCTTCCCGATCACTCCCTTTGGCATGAGGTACACTATCAAACAAATGTGCCACCAACAAAAACAGAGGCTATTTGAAAGGACAGCGTATCCAAACAGATTGTAACAACACTTTGCCGTTGTATATGCGTTTTTATTTCATTATTTCGGATAATTGAAATTGTATTACAATGGTTGCATATGAGAACAAGTACGAGTATCACAAAATGACAACAACTTATACAGGATTTTTTTATTTAACTTTTATCCGGCAAAGCGCAGTAAGGAACACGAGTAAGTAGTAATGGAAGTAAATGCAGCAGAAAATTCAAATTTCAACTCCAATAGCAGTTGCAGTTTCAGATTCAGGATATATGTATATGTAAATGTATGTAACATACCGGATGGCCCGAATATCAGGATAAGAAATGGAGAAAGTAAAATGATAACTGTTTTGTAATAAATTAAATTTTAATTGAATTCCATCCCACAGAGGGAAAGGCACAGCATCAGTACTGTACTGTTAATAATGACATTGGTGGGATACTTTTGTTGCTGCACCCCAAAAACGTATCGTGAACTGTTTCCTGTTTTAATTGGATTAGTAAACAAGCAGGCAAAATTTGAGCTTTCGGAATGTGATTTCAATTTCGGGAATGGGTGAAATCAGGACCATAATAATTGCAATTCACGACTTTCTAGGAGAATTTCAAAATTTTCGAATGCGAATATTTGAGATAACACAAGTCCTAAGTAGATCAGTAGAAGTGGTCTCCTTTTTACAACAATTTGGTTCCTTGATAATTGTCAAGCTCGACAACGAGAAAGGAAAAAGCAGCAACAGGAGAATTTCGATTTTCAGTGAACCAACTCTATGAGCTGTAATTCACAACAATGACATGCAATGGTCCTTAGTGAATGCATGCTAACGAACCTGATTTTACTGCAACTACAACAATGCCAATGGGGCTGGAATAAGAAATACTCTCTACTTACTACAGTTTCCAATATTTACGTACTATCATCGATTTAATTGTCATACATATTATAAAGATACGTACATAAGAGCATGTACAATGCTTTGCGAATGTACCTACTCCTGGAGGACTTATTCAAATTAAAGCAGCCATTATCTGTAAAGGTAATTACATTCGTGAAATGTAATGCATCATGTAATGCACGTACAAGCAATGTCAATGAGGACTTTTCACGTTATTGTAACTGAAGAAGGAATCTGCGAGCGATTGCAGCATCATAGAACATGGCATTCCAAATTACAATCATGACAAATTACCGCAATCGGTTGTACCTAATATGAGAGTAACAGTGTACAAATATATGTACATTCACATTGTGTTTTCGACTGAAGGATTCGCGGAATACGAATAGAGCCCGTACTTGATGGAACTAACACTGCATAAGGGAGAAAAATACCTTTAACCCTAGAATTCTAATCTAATACGAACCTACTGCGCCCCGTCTCATTTTTCTTTTCGCTCATTGGTTTGACTCCTCTCATTGCCCGTATATATGCTCATTTAGTGCTAATATCTCAATTGCGATTGTTTATACGGCATTATAAGAATGCGTAGCTATAGCCACTTTCCTCAGTTAATTCGACAAAGGTTAATAATGACGTGAAATTTTGCTTACAGAATTTTATTTTTTACTTTTCAATTTTTTATTTAATGTTTACGAGATGAACGACCGAACAAATAAGCAGGATTAAAAACTGCTAATTCTGACAATGAAGAAAATTTAGGGGTTAGATAGAAGATATAGTTTGTCAGTATTTGAGCCTGTTTCTGATAAATTTTTTGTGTAAATTTATTTATTTTCCTTTATTTATTTTTTTTATTTTCTTTTTTTTTCGTGGGAAGGTTAGAAATCTTCATAGACACTATAGGTCCGGAGCCTATAGTAGTGTGAGATTCTTACTCACTAAAACACACCTTCCGTATGCAAACCACGACTGAGTTCACACTCAACAAGCAGTTCTTCTATCGCATTTTATTTTGTTTTTATAAGATATCCTGCAGGCGATTTTTCATTGAAAATTCCTGTGTACTTTAAAAAATTACGTACTGCTAATCACCGCGATAGATCGAGAGGCGTAGTCCTTTTCAGACGGCGCAATAAATTGCTCTCGTCGAGGATCTGTTGAACAGAAATATTCGTATGACCTTGTATCTGATTATTATGTTTTTCGCGCAAACATTTTAATTACGTTCTGAACGTTTTCGACTCTAAGTCTCTGTGGATACCATCGTTTCTGATGTACCACGGCGCATTAACAATACCTCGAAGAACTTTGTTTTGGAATGCCTGTAATATATTAATGTTACTATTTTTAGTACACCCCAAAGTTGTACACCATATGTCCAGACCGGTTTTAGCACTTGCTTGTATAACAGCAGATTGTTCTCTAAGCTAAGCTTCCAATAAGCCAGTAAAAATCTCTATATTCGATTTCAGGCTCCTTCACGACTTTTCTTAACGTGTGCTCTCCATTTTAGTTTAGCGTCGAGTGTCATACCGAGATATTTGGCCCCGTTCGCGTAAGAAATTCGTACTGCCTTGATAAACACCGGTGGATTCTCAATTTTCTTGAGAGTGAAATTCATGTGGACAGACTTGTTTTCATTAAGCGCGATTCGCCAAGTCTTTGTCCAATTGTTAATCCGTGTAAGGGCACGTTGCAACTTGGCAGTTGCTTCTTCGACTGTTTTAGCCGTTGCCAAAATGGCAAATGGCATCAGCAAATTTGGCTAGGACAGTGTCGTCCGTTTGCGGTATATCGCGGGTAAAAAGCAAATATAGCAGAGGGCCAAGTACACTTCCCCGCTGCACCCCCGCCTTTATTGTCTTAAAAGTGGAATATTCGTTTCCGTGTCTCACACGGAAGAGTCGGTCTTCCAGGTATGAACCAAAAATACGAGACAATTGCTGGGGTAGGGCCTGTCGAAGTTTATATTTTAGGCCTTCGTGCCATACCTTATCAAAGGCTTGCGAAACGTCAATGAATGCGCTTGAACAGACTAACTTACACTCGATTCCTCGTTCAATTACATCGGTTATTCAATGCACTTGGTCAACTGTAGAGTGTTGGCTTCTAAAGCCAAATGATGATCAGGCAAGAGGGAATTTGTGTCGGTAATTGGTTTAAGACGATTAAGAAGGATTCGCTCGAAGACCTTCGACGTAATCGGGAGAAGCGATATTGGTCTATATGATTTGATTTCAGTCAGCGGTTTACCGGGTTTCGGAACCATAATAACTTCAGCTACTTTCCACTGGTGCGGTACATGATCTAATCTAATGCTGGCATTTATAAGATAGAGCAGCTTTAGCAAACCTTTTTTCGGCAACGCTTTAAGTATCTCTCCCGTTATTAAGTCATATCCCGGGGCTTTATTGGGCTTAAGCGTGTCTATAAGTTGTCTAAGTTCCCTAAGTGTAGCCTTTTCTACTGGAAAGTTTGTCGTCGCGTCTAGCGTATTGACATTCTCTGGAAGCACTTCCCCGTCGAATGGTTTAAACGTTTCTGCAATATGGTCAGCGAAAACATTAGCTTTTTCCTTATCTTCTTTCGCCCAGTCATCTTGGTATTTTCTTATTGGCGCCACGTGTATTTGGGGCTTTCGAACACTTTTAACGGCTCTCCATATGGAGTAGTTGGTATCCTTTGTCGCTGTGAGTCTTTCAAGGTAGTTATTAATACCTTGGTTAATGAAGTCCTTGATCGATTTTTTCAACAAGTCGCAGAGCCTATTGAAGTCTCGTTTTATCTTGTGGTGCCCGGGTTTCATGCCACTTTTTCCGCGTTCTTCGTTTCTTCTTTATCATTTCTCTGATTTCCGGTGGGTATCTTATGTCGACTTTGGGAACTTTGTTCGATTCGCGGGGAGTGTTATTCCAGGCCGCTTGCTGTATGACTTCAACAAAACGTTCAACTTCTTTTTCAAGTTGATACGGCGTTCTAAGTGCTACTTTCAACTCAGTATTGTCTACAACGTCTATTCGGAAATCTTCCCAGTGAGTTTTGCTGTTAGTTAATCTGGGTGGTCTTTGTTTCTTAACCAAGGATTCGCACAGTGAAAGGATAACTGGAGAAAGATCGGAGGAAAGATCGAAGCTTTCTTCAACGTTGACGTAACTAGCGTTTACTCGCGATAATGAGGTCTATTAGATGGGGTGTTTAGGCGACATCCGTGGGCCAGTATGTCGGCTTGCCTGTTTAGTAAAAATAGCAACCACATTCCATACCACCCCTGTAAAGAGTTTTGCCTTTTTGAGAGATATATCTTGAGCCCCAAAAGGTGTGCTTCGCATTAAAGTCGCCACCAATAATGAAGATTGGTCCAAGAGAGTTGAATAGGTCAATAAATTCGTGTTTTTCTATTTTGCAGCGCGATTGGCAATAGATTGAGGATATACTAAAAGAGTAATTTTTATTTTTAGCGCGCACCACGGTCATTTGAAATTTGTCAAGTTCAATTATTGCTTCCAGAATATGGTCAATGCAGTCTTTTATGAATAGGAATAACCCGCCTCTTGCGTTTCCTGATGGATGATGAGCGTGGTAGTCGCGGTAACCTTTTAGTTCCACGCGCGATTCTGTCGCCAGGTGAGTTTCAGAAATTAAACATATGTCAATTACTTTTTCCTAAATGAAAATATTAAGTTCATCAAGCCTTTTCTGTAGCCCTTTGGCATTCCACGCAAGTATATTGAGCTTCTTTGCCATAATTAGTTGCAGAAATTGGCTTCGAGCTTAAGAACCCGTTCGACTATTATCTTATTTATTTTAGTCTGTTCTTCCAGTCTCTCGAGAATTACTGAGAACACATTTGAGTCAGGATCCGGAATTAATTAAATATCCTTTTACTTCAATATAACTTTACTTAAGGATAATCGTAGACAAAAAAACCTCTTTGGTTTATACTTATTTCAGTGGCAATTGAAATGTCATTAGTTGTTAATTAAACAGAGTTGCCATTGTATTACAATGTTTTTTTTTTTGGTACAAAAGGGTTGCTGGTGCAACAACTTCCCTCGCATCTAATTTAAGGAACGAATTCAATTCGCTTAGCGCGGAGACGCTCAGATCTTCTGAGTGTAACTACGTTCTCAACTATAGTTTATCCAAGAATAAATGTCAGTACAGGGAAGATAGGACATTTGCTCTTAGTCTGGTTGCAATAACATGCATAAATGTGTCCCTCTTTAAAGTTCTCATAGGGTCGCCATGGTGTATATGATGAATCACCACAAAGATTCATCGTTAGGGTTACCATCTCCCCATACAAAATAAACAAATAAAAATATTACTGAACCATATAAATTTCATTTATCTTTTTCCGCACCACCAAGCGGTGGCGCGTTTTTTTAAGGGTATCCCCAGTAGGCCTAATCCCTTTTTAGTTTGTTTAAAAAAGATAAAATTTCCGAAAACAGAAAAAAGTACTAAAAAATATATGTATTTTCATTTATTCATGATAAATATAGTAAACAAAAATATAATTCATAATAAATATAGTAAAGTATAATATAAAAATATAAAATTTCATTAATTTAAAGTAAAAATAACTTCATTAATTTATAATATGAAAATCTATTAGTTTGATGAAAAGTCAGTGCTGCTACTATCGACATTTATATTTATTACTAATCCTTCGACTGCTTCCTCGGCGAAAACGTCCATATCCCACATCTAATGAATTTAAATTTAAGATCTTCTTTTAAGATTGTATGTAAAGTTGATCTGCTTATTGTTGTAATATTTGCATTTTGTTGGGCATGAAAAACTGATGGGCTATGCGCCTAACGGCACATTTATCAAAATCATCGACCCTGCGACCAGAATTATTTTTCTTCTTTGAAGGCGAATTGTGGCCTTTAATTTTATTTTCCTTTAAAAGCCTATATACAGTTCCTTCCGTAACAGAAAAGACATCAGCTGCTTTTCTCACGGATTCCATTTTATTTTTAAGAAGGCCATAAAATTTGTTAGTTGCATTAACAATTTGTTGTTTCTTTTCTCCACTTAATTCCTTTGAAGACTTTGCAGCCATTTTTCTATTTAGCCGCAACACAGTTGCTTAAAACTAATTAATCACTATTAATTTGACACAATATCACTACTAATATGTACGCTATTAAATATGATCACTAATTGCAGAGTCAATGAATTCTAGTTTCAAAACACCGCGAAAATAATCCTTTTTTCTTAAACACAACATTAACACCGACACAATAGAGTAATTTGAACCACTATTATTTAACACAATATCACTAAAACGGACATAGTCCAACAATAATATGGTCACTTATTGCACTGCTTTGTTGCAATGCATTAAAATAGCGCGCGAATAAAATTTAAAATACAAAGTCGAAAAAAAATGGTTTGACTACATTTTAACGGTTTCTCAAAAAGAGGAAAAAAAAAACGCAAATGACACCACCACCACACATATTATTACACACAAATTCATTTTTGTGTTCTCAAAAGCTTCAAATCTGTAACAATAACACTGAAAAATCAGTAACGATGTGCTAACATTTGAGAATGGTAACACTGCTTGGATGAGATTATTTTCAATGCACAGCCAGCAGTAATGGCGAATGGTGATTTTATGATCATTCTGCCCACGGCTATCGGGCAAGCAAGTCACCGGGTGGCTGTGGTTAAATCTGAAAATAATTACAACAACAATTGTACACAAAACTCAGTGGCTTCCTTTGTGTTTCAGTGGTAATGTACCATTGAGTCCACCTACAGGCACCACTGTTAGAAAAAAAGCTTTCCCATAAGCCCTGTACTGACGTGTTTTGTTGGATAAGGTATAGTTGTGGTCACTTGCTGAGGTGATGAAGAAACTTAAGGAGTCGATAAATCAATCGGTTCTAGGAGTTACCATTGCTCCATGCTCCATCTTTTGTGATGTCTGGTTCTCCTCTCGAGTTCGAAGCTGGTTCTGGTGTCTCCTGCAACTGCCAATCTTTGAATGCACGAGATACAACTTTTTCTTCTCATTATTAATGTACTGCCGAAGAAAAGCCAGTTGTTGGGCCGAGAATTTAGACTTATTCTGCAGGATAAGCCCGCATTTTTGGGATCATGGCCGCTAGAACTCTTCGATGGATTCGACCATGCAATTTTACTGTCGAGTGATATGTCGCCAAAAATATAGACAAAGCGTCATCTTTCTGAGATGAATCCTCTAATATTTTTGATGAAAACGTCTTGAAAGTGCGGACCATGCGCTCCGCGGCACCATTAGATTCCGGGTTAAAAAAGCAGATATTATATGCTGTATCGAATTTCTTAAGCAAAAACCCCAAAACTCTTTGGATGTGAATTGCGGCCCATCATCGGAAACCAAAGTCTTTGGTAAACCCTCCAACGCAAAAATAGACTGCAACGCGTGTGTGATTGCCGGTTAAATAGTTGAAGACATCTTAATTACAAACTGGAAATTCTAACTGGAGTCGACCACTATTAACCAAATACTCTTCTGAAATGGCCTCGCAAAATCCACGTGAAATCGTTCCCAAACTTCCGTCGTAGAAGGCCAACTGGAATATTTCCTGTGCGAACGATTAGTATTCAGCTGACATACACTGAACTGGCTAACTGTTTTGTGTATCTAGGCAATATCGCCTAGAATTTTAGTCATGCCCCAATGGCCATGATGAATCATCTGTAATACTCTTTGCTGCAAAGTTTTCAGTATTACTACTCTATAGAAGCTCTCATTCTGTAAAAGAAGAATATTAGTACACACACAAACTTTCTACGGAAAAGCGGCAGTAACTTCATTTCAGAAGGAGGAAGAAAATTTGGCCAACAGTGCTGAACATACCACTTGACCATCTGTACTATTTCATTACGCTTTGACTCGGAAGCGAACTCTGTCACGTTTACTGGAAAATTTTCTAATATGTTATCAATAAGACAAACTGCGTTCTCCTCTGACATGTCGAACTCCTCGTCTAGTCCATGGGCAACCGTGACAAACAATCAGCGTTCCTATGCGATTTCGTAGACCTGTAACGTATTGTGTATGCGTAGCTCATTAATGTTATGGCCCATCTCTGCAACCTTTGAATGGTCATCACAGGCAGTTTTTTTATTAGGGCTGAATATGGTGACTAAGGGTTGATGATCTGTAATTAACTCAAACGGTCGACTGTAGATATTGTTGACATTTTTGTACACCGTAAATAATCTACAGCACCTCTTTCTCAATCGGGCTATAGTTATTTTGAGCAAGCGTTTTGGAAGAAAAAACGCAATTGGCTCTTCCACGCTGTCCGGATAAGTGTGAGCAATCACAGCTCCAATGCCATGCGATAAGGTGTCAGTCGCTAAAGAGATGGGCACATCACTTTTAAAATGAAACAACCGTAAATCATCATGATTTTCTCTTTAAAATTATCAAACGATTTCTGCTGCTGTTGACACCAAACGAAAGATTCTTCCTTAGTTCTCAGCTTATTCAACGGTGCAGCGAGCTATGTGAAAATGGAGAAAAACTGATTGTAGTAATTTAACTTACCCAAAAAGGCTTTTAACTCCCTCAATTTTGTCGGGCTTGGTAAGTTGTTGATGTCCTATACTCGCGTTTCCGATCGCATTACTCCTTTCTCATCAATAATGTGCCCCAAATACTCGGGGTCTGCGAAATTGCATTTTGCCAACCGACATTTCAGTCCATGATTTTGGAAACGCTGGAATAGTGCCTTTAAGCTTTTTATGTGTTCAGCATTGTTTCGGCCCGACAAGATGATGTCATCTAAATATGATACACAGAAATCCAGATCGGCTATGTAGCTTTCAAAAATTCCAGATGAACTTGCTGTCATAAAATGAAGTCGCTGATGTCGGAACTATCCAAGCTCCGTGTTGATGACACACACAACCACCGCCTTGAAGCCGACAAAATACCTCCTGGATTCGAGAAACAGGTTGTCTAGCAATTTCTGAGGATTTATGGTGACCTTGAAATCACCACGAAGTCGCAGATTACTATTATGCTTCTCTACAACTACAGTGGGGACTGCCCACTGGCTGGTTTCAACTTGTCGGTCGCTCAATTTCTTTCCTCACGGCCATCTTTTGAGCAAAACGGACTAGTTGGTACTGAAAATAGCGTTAGATGGCAACGAAATATGCTTATTGGACCCAAGCTCGGAATTGAAAACAGACTGCAATTATTCACAAAGGGCATGCGCCTGTTCTACGAGCTGATCCCTAGATTCATCCGACAACTGTAAGACTTTCGCCTTCTCTGGATACTTAATTACATGCTTCGAAGCAATCGCCTTGATTGATGTTGGAAGCACTGATACTGTCAACAACCAGTAATGACAGCTGCCGCCACTCATCACGCCACCGTAAGGTTACAACTGTTTCACCTTTTAACGCACATACACGTTGACGACACCCCTTAAGAGTGCGGGATGTGGGGTGTAAGTTTGGGTTGTTAAGCTCTAGATAGCCATCAACCCCAATCAGTAATGATAAAGCCCGTGTCGACTTGAAAATTAATTGGAGTTTGGTTCACTTCTAACCTTATAAGCATTTTTCGCTCTCTACATTCCATTTCCCAAGTTGACGAAACTTCATCTAGAATTGAAAGCAATGTACCTCCTTCAACTTCTGCAAGATCCGAAGTCCTTTCCTCCAACTGTTGAGTGGAATGGGCTGATTCTTTGCCTATATTTCGACTACCTGCGTTTTACTGCCTCACTACTCTGCCTCGTGATTTCCTTCCTAAATTGAGTTCCACCTTCTGACCGCTGTGCTGGCAAACATATGCTTTTGATGTGACCTTTCTTACCGCAAAGATCACGCACTGAATCTAGATGACGACAATTTTTCAGTTTTCAGTTTTCAATGCATTTTATTTTCTTAATCACTAACTCTTACATACTAACAAAAAATGCTTAAATGCTAGCTTAAAATTACTTATCAATCTTATACTAACTTACTGGCCCCACACAGACGCTCTAAGCTACTCTAAATTCTTATATCTATGTCTTTCGACATCATTTACATTTTATTTGGAAATGTTTATTTTATATACTTAGGGCTAAGAAAAGATGACGACAATTGTTTCGATCGTAGTGTACGTTGCACCCTGGGCAAGACCTTCTTTCTTGACTGTCATTCGTCCACTCCTGCTTACATCTGGGATATACCATGTTAACTTCAGCTGAAAAAGCGTGCTTCCCAGTGTTCTTGTCGGTCGTTAGTTAGATGAAATCCTAGTCCGCAGCAATATCCTCAATCTCCACCAATATGGGATTTTTTCGTTGTGAAGCTGCACTGCGGCCTCATGTACAGTGTGAAACACCAACATGTCTCGGACCATAATATCTGCATATGACTGACCGCAACCCCCTTTACTGCAATAAAATATGCAACTTTTTGCTAATCCCCTTATGTCTGCGATCCACTCTGCGTATGATAGGAAATGTGATCTCCGAAAATTTTCCTCTACCAGGGAATTTGCAGTATAATGTTGTTGGAGCTGGAAGAGGTAGTTTTCCCAACTTTTCTTCTCAGCGTTAAACTGACAAAATGATGGAACCGCCATTGATGTTGAAGCTGTCGTATTCTTCTTTAGGACATTCTCCATAAATTCTTTGTTGTACGCAAACATCTGTTCCAACCAGGCTTGTTGCAGCTCCAGCGATTGTTGAACTGCCTCGTCGCCACAATGTTAAATTTGTTGGGTAAACTAATTAAAAAACCGTTTACTTCAATATAACTTTACTTAAGGATAATCTTGAAAAGAAAACCTCTTTGGTAGAACTGACAAGTCGAAGTTTGAGGTTAATCGCAAAGAAAAATTTACCATGCGGTTTATACTTATATCAGCGGCAATTGAAATGTCATTAGTTCGTAATTAAACAGAGTTCCTATGATGTTACAATATGTTTTTGGTACAAAAGAGTTGCTGACGCAACGGTTTTACATCAACGAATGTAACATACGTTTAAGAGGGCCCCTAAAATACAGAACAAGACTTCACATGTTGTTCACCATAAAGGAGAAGCGCACAAAAGTATCAGAGAGAAATATCGTTCATGTTTTGTCATTTTGTCATGTTTTGAACTTTTTATCACTCATGATATCATTGATAAAATTGTAGTATATACGAACGCAGAAATTAAAATTCAATCCCAACAGTACGAACAAATACGTTCAACACAATCACTTGTAGTTAGAACTGAACTCAAACCTCTATAGGGTATACTAGTACAATACTTGCAGCAGCTTTAAAGAAAGAAACACCTTACGTCCCGAGAACTTTGTGATAGCACATATTGCTGAAACCGTTACAGAACATGTATGAGTGCAGAGAGGGACTGAATTCTAAAACGCAGTACTTCCGCATTACTGCTGAATCAAACGTTCCAAAACACAAACGGATTACTATGATGCAATGTATACCTTTCTAAAACGCATTGTGAACGCATCAACTGTGCAAACAAAAGCAAACAGAGCATCGTGAATGATTATTATGCAAATGTTGGACATTTCAGTTTGAACCGCCAAATAAAATGGATTCATCGCCGGACTCGTAAGTGAAATAATATATTTTGTAATATGCCAATTTTATTTTGATTTGCAGTAATAAAAAAGGGACGAATGAGTCCATTAAATTATTTTTGAGTACCAGAATACAATTTGAACCCGATTTTTCCAACAAAAGAAGGAAAAACAAGGTGCGGTGGAGAGTCGTTCTGGAGGAAATCAAGAAAAATTACGCCAGAATTCTATTTTTCCGTGGATGAAATCACCCGAAAATTTTTAAACATGAAGACAAGTTACGAAAGGATTAAGGACAGAAATTGCACGTTTTAGAATTCTTTCAAGCTCTTTAATAGTTAGGGCAAATAAAGTACGAGTACATACATTTGGTTTAAATTAAAAAGTATATTTAAACTTACCAGAAAACGTGCTTCTATTCATATGAAAATGACTAAAAAGCACATCGTTTGGATAGGATTCTATAACTTTAAAATAATTTCTACACTTCGGTACATATCTTTTTATTTGTTTAATTGAAGAAAGCAAAGACATTCTCCGAGTAAACTGCTTCCTTCTTAAATAAAGAATATGCTTAAACGTGTTGGCATTGTACGAACCAACATTGTTTATTAAGCTGTTAAAAACTATGGTTGTTACTAATTGTTTAGACATTATTGGTGTTTGAAAGATTTTACGATAGGTCGCATCAAAGTCGTTCCAAAACATCAAAAATTTCAAGGCATAACAAATGCAAAGCATCGCAATAGCATTCATAACCTGACATCAGAAAAGCAGTGTGCATTCACAAAATCGCATTTTTTTTGACGTTTTGGAATTCTGCCAGGTTCAACTTCCTCATAAATTGTTTGAGATTGGATGATAAGACTGCTCAAGATTCTTTTGCACTAATCCGGGAAGTTTGGTCTTTGTTTATAGATAAGTGTTTGAAACAATACAATCCAAATAGATTTATGGCAATTGGCTTGTATTAAACTTGTGATTAGGTGTGATAATTCGACCAAGTACACGTTTACCGCTATGCCATATTCAGGTTCTGGATTAAACTTGTGATTAGGTGTGATAATTCGACCAAGTGCACGTTTACCGCTATGCCATATTCAGGTTCTGGAACAAATTTAGGTGGTTTACCATTTCGTAAATTGTACGTCAAGGACCAAACTAAACATATACAGGGTATAAATCGGAATATTACTACCAACAATTGGTTCACGTCAGTGTCGCCAGCAAAAGCTAATTGGAGTAGATTTAGTGGAACATCTATGTTTTGCTTGGATGGTACTCTTACTATTCTGCTATATAAACCGAAGCCTAACAAAGTTGTATTGTAAAGAAGAGGCAAACATAAATCCAGATACAAAGAAACAAGCTTTGGTGGAATTCTATAATAAAACCAAAGGAGCTATCTGCACTTTGGATCAAATGTGCTATGTTATGACATCTACCCGCAAAACCAGAAGTTTATGAAGGGATGACAGAATTCATTGTCCAAAGAATGGATGGAAAACGGTTACAGAAAAAGACAGTTCCAACTTCTTTAAGAGATGTCATAAATAATATATTAAAACCATGTGTTATAAAACAAGCAGGAACCAGTTTAGCGCAGCCTGAAAATATGATAGAAAGAGGAAGATTTGCGCCCTTTTTCCATCTTCGAACAGAAGAATGAATAAGTCACGATGTGGCAAGTGCGGAAAAGCCGTTTGTGGTGAACACACAGTTCAAATGTGCCACTCATGCATAAAGAATTTATCTTGAATTTTTTTTCTTTTGTTTTATTACATCCATACATTATCTTTTAGCTTTAAAACAGACAAGTAATGAAATTTCCATTTTTGTTACTTAATTTGATTGTTTAAAACATGACTGTCAATTTCTATGTTTACGACAAAAAAGAAACGAGAAAGCATTCAAACATTTTATTACTTTTTGCAAGTTTAATATTATAATATTAAACAATAAATGTTATAAAAACTTGTTTTTCTTTGAAATTAAAAAAAAAATGGACGAATGACGGACCGCCATCTCAGGCTGGTTTTTCCGAGCTTTCGCATCCGAGAGAGCGTCGTCATTTACCGAATATCAGCCATAATAATCAGAAACTCAATCAGACTCAGATATTGCAAAGAAAATGGCTATATTTCTCGAGGAAAAAAAAATATGCTTTCTCCTAATTCTCTAATTTCTATTCTCTAAATTTAAGTAGCGTCATCTTTTTATTCTTTCGATATCTTTGGTTATAGAACATGTATGCATTCTGCAGGACGACTTCGAAGTAGTGTAGTCCAATTTTCTTATAAAACGGATGGTTTTCCTGAGGAATGTGTAATAGGACATACGTTGGTCAGAGCGATCAACACCTGCCATTCCCAAAGTATAATGTCTGACTATATCTGGTTTAGTCGAAATTTTCCCATTTTTGTTCTTCACTTGAATCATTTTGCCTTTACGCATGTTGGATATATTCAGCATATCCCGTTTATCTTTCCATTTGTTGACCATAATGGATCCTCATATCAGCCACTGAGATTCTCCTTGATTCAGTTTCTCTTCGAACAAATTTTCTGGATTTCCCTTTCGGTCGAATCTTATTCTGATTTATTCGTGAGATCTTTTGCGACGACAACTGAATTGTAGTAGTTGTCTATATAAAGCTCATGACCACGATTCAGAAAATCATACATCAGAGCCAAAACGACATTTGAAGCATGTCTTCGTCCACTTAGGTCATCATATCTGCCCGCATAAATGTTCTCTCTCAAGGTTATTCCTTCAGGTTCACAAAGGTCATAGAGTTTGTTGCCGTACTTATACCGTTTTTTTTTATGTATTGCAGAAAAACAAACCTTCCTCTCAAAAGAACTATCGCTTCGTCAATACAAAATTTTCTCCTTGGCTTGTAGGTCCAAAGTTTCGTTGAAGTATTGGGATATTGGATTGATCTTGAATCATCATCAACTTGTTCCTCATTATTATTAAAATGTAGAAATCTCAAAATTAATTGAAAATTGATTGATTTCTAGACATACTCTCTTTTTCCAAAATTCGAAATTATAAAGTTCATTGATTTTCCAATAATGTTCTATGGAGGGTAAACTAATTGTATCGGAATACCCGGAATTCTTTAGCGCTGGTATCTTTGGTCTGGAAATATCAACCCAGTATTTCCTCTAAATTCGAACTGTGACGCATCGCTTTTATCGGTTGTCCATTTATCCGCATCATATTGATATGCGGCGCTTGGTTATGGTGATGCAGGACTCGATAAAGTTGATTGAATCATTCGAGGTCGTTTTGCTGGGAAAGGTCCTATTTCATCTTCGTTTTCAGAAGTGGACTCGGGGTCACCTTATCACTTCCTACCGAAAAATTTCGCTAACGTCCTCAGAGAACTCATCCTCGTTGGCAGAAACTTTTTCTTCAAAAAATATTGATTCTTCATCACTATCATTATTCTGGGTTGAGGAAATAAGTTATTTAATTCAAGTTGTTATTTAGTGACGCCAACTACGAATTATCTCGTAGTGCTCGTAGTTTTTTCAATAAAAATTACTGTAAATGCCATCACATTGAAGTTTTTATTTGAGACACAGATATTGTCACGAAGATCCTTCTAGAAGTGACTGTGATTCTGCGACTTTTATGAATTATGGGTAATCCAAAATCCAAAAATAGAATGCCTATTGTGGATAAGGCAATGATGATTGTATTATATAACAGATTTGTCGAGAGCTTTCTCAATATCGAAGAAAGTGTATGATAATAGGAGGCCATCTTTTTCGAAATAGAGGTCACTTTTATTTTTATAGACGATTGATTCGGAGCATCTTGCGTAAACAGACCTTTGCGATACGGGTATTGATGCGGATGCTGTGGCATACTTCTTCCAAGAACAGTGCTAGTCGGACGATGGGATTTAGAAAGTTCGCTGGGTTTGTTGCCTAACTTTCTGAAGAAGGCGTTGTTAATTTCCTTTGTTGATGCTTACACTAAATACGGCTACCCGGCAAGGGAAAGGATTTGGTTCTACTCCCGGTATTATAATGATTTCAATCGCAGATGAAAGGGAAAACACTTTAAGTAGATTGTCAAGGATTTCGTTAGGGTATATGGTGAAGTTACCATCTGTTTTTGAAAGTAGATCGAGCTCACTAAGATGTTCTTTTGAGAGAGCATTGAAGAGATAGTCTATCGTCAGTCTGTAGCTTATAACATTCGATGCAGTTCTTGCTGCTATTAGTAAATTCCTTGAAATACATCTGGAAATCTGCTTGTCTGCCTTGTTTAGCTAACTAATCCCAAGTCCGAATACCGAACAAATTTCAACTGAGACAATACATGCAGATTGTGTAAAGAGAACGTGGAAACAGAAGAACACATACTATGTGACTGCAATTGTTTAATCAAAACACGTCGACATTACCTAGGTAAATTCTACCTCGAAGCGGCGGACATAGCAGCCAGCTCACCTAAAGATTTAGCAGCATTTCTCACAAATTGCATCATAGATGAGCTCTAAATGACGGACATATGATTCATTATACCACCTACCACAATAATCTAAAATAATTTAATCTAATCTAAGATAGCTTTATGACCTGGGTTTTTTATGGCCGTAGTGTAATGATCGCTGATGGGTAACTATGTACCTCGGAAATGGCTACCTTATTCCACCTCTAATATTCTTATGCACATTTTCCATTTTACATAGCAATCATACAATCTTTGATGAAAGAAAACTGCAACAAGAACAACTAAAATTAAGAGACGAATAACTAAAATCAAACGCATTCGAATGTCGGCTTTTACATCTAATTATTACGCACTTTACCTGCGAACCATATGAAAATCATATTTATCCTTTTTTCCTCTCGAAACAGAGAGATCGAGCACTTAGCCAAAGAACCAGTCAATGCACTACTTGTATATGCTTTTCACTGGAACTCCACATTACTGATGTAGTGCTTACAGTGCCTGCCAGCCCCACCAGAACAATGTTGATTGCCTGGAACCTGATATGAGTGTACACCGAGAGAGTGATCGAGCATCGCAGGATGTTGTGCCACCAGGGCTCATTATAAAACCGAAAACGCAGTGCCCCGTTAGGACGCAGGTAAGCAATAAACAGACTTATCTACTGAGCAGCAGCAGGATATCCGATGACTCCTAGAGATATTGGGAAGCAAGATGAGTTCTGGTATTATTAAATTAGATGGAATATCCATAAGACCAGAATCAAATTAATCATTCAAATTCCAGTGCCACTGCGAATGCAACTATGATAGGTCAAGTTGTGCTAACAATAGCCTCCAACACATCGCTATTTGGAATCTGCTTAAGGAAGCTGCAACATATTTTTGAGAGCTTGTTTCACCAGACAACCGACGGACGCATAAGATATAATTGTGCCTATCATTGATCATTTCATCATTGTCATGTAGATGAAAAGATACTCCTCTCGGGCACAAGCTCGATGTTTTGCCGAAAGCTCTTTTGATCTGATATGGAAACCTCTGACAGTACTTTTTAGCCAGCAATCTCTTTAGTTTAACTGTTGAATAGCCTTAAGTGAATTACCTGATGCCTTACTTTCTTAACAAATGTTGTCTAAGAGTCTTCATTTTTGCTCCACATTGCATTTGCCAATGACCCGAAAAGTATTGCAGTCGCAAGATATGATAAATCGTTCTGGAATCCCAATATTCAATGAGATCGGCTACTGCTTTCGGTAGTGGCGTTGGTATTGAATCATAGCGCATATAAGATGATACCAAGAAAGAATTTGTGCCATATCCGTTAATTCCGCAGCTTAAATCTGTAGCAACTAAATCTACGTTGCAAAATTTCCCAAGATTGAGAGAGAGGCATCGACACAAAAAGTCAAATTCTAGGTCTCGGCCTGATGATGCTACCCCCGTAATTATTCAAATAAATGGCTGAGCTTATTCCACACTCATTTTCAAAAAAACTTAACACATGCTGAAGCATTATAAGTGTATTCATACCCACTTGAGTGTGAATTTTTTTTTTTTTTTTTAAACACGGATTCTGTATACTCGTACAATACATATTATTTTTGTTAGTATCATATACGTATTATATAATATGTATTCCATATAAGTTTTAATTGAGTGTTTTAAAATATATAAGGAGAAAAATGAAAAACTGAAATTATTTTTATAAATTGAGCACGAAGGTTCACCATACAGTGATTGCAAATGTTATTTTCCTGCACTTGAAATAAGTCACCCCATTCAGAAGGCACCCACTAACACATTTTTAAATCAGCCTTACTACTTTTGTCATCACTTAAGCTGACCTTATTTTTTAAAGGTTTACCACTCAAACACTTTCCTTCAAAATTCCACTTAGCAAAATCTTCAATTCTTTGACTTTGCCGCGGAAATCTTTTCCAACCAGATACGTGTTGTACAAATGCCCATGAACAAGCTTAATCTCATTAAAAAACGCAAAAAAGAACGAGAAACCCAATTGCACACTCGGTCTAAGCGAAAATCAATAGCCACAAGCCTGCTTAAATGTAATCACAAAGAATACCACTATCGTCATTTCACCAAGGCAATCCTTTTTGAACCCAGTGAAACAACAAGAATTTTATTGATTTCAAAATGAATCCTTGAAAACTTCAACGATTGCTGTTACTCGTGCCTGTCAAAGTTTCCCAAGCCAGGGCATTATTCATACAACCCAACTCTTAGGAATGCCTACATATGTACATACTCGTATATAACATTATATACGAGTATCTGTGCCGATGTTTTATGTTGTTACAAAAAACAAAAAAAAGGACAGCTACCCCCAGAAGAAAGAATGCGAAAACTAATAGAGCGAACATGTGCTCTCCATCCATTGATCGACGCATTGTTCGGAAGAAGATACATTCTTCTGAACCCTAAAAGGATATGAGTATGTTCGGGTATCCCTGTACACTTGCATATGTATACCTGTATCTCATATAAAGCTTCATTTTAAAATGCAGCTGCACCGCAAATATTTCTGATATAAAAAAACTATTGTATTGTAGTAGTGAACGAGAACTGTTTTTATGAGAAAATTTTCGAAACGCTCAGTGGTTCCGTTCCGAGTTCAAGGTTTCTTAACACGAGAAATATTTATGCCTGTTCCGCGAGGTTCGATAATGCAGAATTTAACCTCAGAATCAATAATAACATCGTGCATTGTGTTCGTAAGCCTCAACAATGCGAGCAGCGTTACACATGTCCAATTTGCTTAATTCATTGCGGGATTAAAGGTTAATGGTCTTTGGCTGGCTTGGAATTGGCCATGTCAGACTTGTATGCAGGGCTCACCAGTAGTGGTACGCTTAAGCAAATTGTTTGCGTAACTGAACAAATAGAGGAGTTCAGTTGATTTTCGTGGTAACATGAAATCATTAGCCACCATCAGTAGAGGTGTGGCGGGTATTATTTGTTGGGATTTAACCAGGATATTACAGGGAATATGAGCCGAATGGTAGTGTGGTTAATTATAGTAAACGAAGCAGGAGTTATGTACTGCCTTGTTTAATTGTTTCCTTTGAGAGGAATTGTGCCTGCGGTCTGCGAATGATACGTGGATTGTAAATTATTGGGTGCAAGAGAATTGTCTAATAGTGACAAGATTTACTAATAATGATTGAAGATACAGAAAACCGTAAAGACGTCGGAGAGATTCTGAGTTTTCCCAGATGAATTTAAAAATTATACATAGAACAATTAATGATAATATTGTAATATTGTATACGGTTTGCCCTGGTATGCAAAACTGTTTTGCAGTGCATCTTCTCTCCAAAATTTTAGATGTTTACCAGTGCGAGGCTGATCCTGTCAATGTTCAGGATCAGCTTTTTCCAAAGCCTGAATAGAAAGAAATTCAGGTAACTCCTTCTGCTTTCAAGACAATCAATAATATGCTATGATATAACATATGTTATAATATGTTATGATAGCCAACAAACTTACAAGACAAGGTTCAGTGGAATACTTTTGAGGACTTGAACTTGCGTTACCTCTTCTTGCTTCCCTTAGCAATTGAATTGCTCGTGATCACGTCGGTAGAGCTTATGAATCTCTAGGATGTGGAAAACCCACGAAAATCATTTACGAAATCCGCAAAAAAACTATCGGGATTTTAACAAGAAGATAAATAAAAAAAGTTGCAAATCTGATTGAAAAAACAAGTTTCCGAGGAGTATGGCATTTCTCACGAACTTGGTCAAATCTTCCATTGGCAGTTAAATTGCTCATGAACACCTTTGTAGATTATACGTCTTGAAATATCGGAAAGAATAAATGACCTATTCAATGAATTGGTAGCTGTGCCAGGCGATGAATTGGTCGTCCGACATCTGTAGTTCGTGCTTTTGAATCGGCACTCAGAAATGGTTTATTGGCTATCTGATGATCTAACAGCGACTGTTGGGGAGATAGGTTGCCACTTGCGATTAATACTAGTATTCCGACTTTTTTTTTTCAGATGACCTTTACCTTTTTAATAGCCGCTCCTTAAATTATCTTGTTCAAAAATGTAGCTTGATTTGCATTAGTTTCTGTCAAGTATAATAATGGAACATCAGTTTGAGCTGCTGGTTCAGGAATGGAGTTTCAAAGGATACCACTTAAAAATTGTCTTTGGGCCGAAACTTTTCCATCATTTTGATCAGGACTTAATATACGAAGTAAATGAGAATTCATACAGGTCTCAATTTCTCAGAATTCTTCTTGTGTACAGCTTGCCAAGGCTGCATCTCACGTTGCATTTGCTGTTGCAAAAATGGTTCGCTTACATAGTTCTTTGAGCTTGTCTCAAGTTTGTGTCGAAGTGTCACAATGTTTTTCGGTACATTAACATCTTAGTTCTACAAATCAATTCAACCTTGGATTGAAAGGTCTGACACAACTTTCAAATGAGACGAGTCCTGTACTTGCCCGGTTTTTTGACATAAGTGTAGCGGCTCACACAAAACCGAACCAGAGATAGAAGATGACTAGAAGCTAAGAACTCTGCTTATCGCAAATCTATATCATCTATGTATATAGAACTCTTTTAACTAAGTGACGAGTGTTGACGATACAGAACCGCTATCTATCGTAGTAATCTCAACAAAGGCTTATCAACTTATGTGAGAATTTGTTTTGTGTAATTGGACACAGAAATTTCCAATCAAAGGGCAATTTTGGGAATAAGAATGGGACATTCGGAATTATACATATAGAATGTCTGTGTTCTGCAAACATCTACCTATTCTTAGGAGTTCGATTCTTGTTCAGTATCGAGTAGGTGATTGAGATTTTTCAATACACTTTTGGGCTTATCTTGTACAAATTTTTCAAATCCTCAATTTCCTTCAGGAAATGAATCTGTTGTGCAGTCCAGACGGTACGAAGAAACGTGTATTCCTATGCCTCTGATGTAAGTATTGTTGGAAGAAAGTGTAACTTTTGGGAGGGTAATACTGTAGCTATTTTACGTTTTAAATTATTGTAGAGTCGGATGTATCTCTATATTATGCTGGTTCTTCAAATATTGCTGCAACACACAAGGTGCTCAGAAACCAACAGCAGAGCACCGAAATGATTATATTCCCCAGCAGTGAGGGAAATAAGTCTGGTAAAAGAACGGCGGTTAATTAAAACAAATACTATAACCACCACGAGACACAATGTCACGGCGATTAACTTTTTTATATTGACTTTACATATTTCCAAGTAGCCGAGCATATCGTCTGGACTATTGGGTTGGATTGCTGAGACGTGATTATGGACGAATACATTCCAAAAATGTGGGTAGGCAGAAATTCATTAGATAGATTTTTCGGAGTGTGTCCACGAATATGGTAGATATTTTGAATCAGATAGTAAATATTAGAAAGTACTTTTAAGGTCAGGAGTATTTGCCGATAATTTTTGTATTTTTTTATATGAAATACACGATTATGTTTTGCATAAAAATCATAAAAAACACAGTCACGCGAGAAAATTTTTAACAAAATTATAAAAAATCTATAAAAAATTTAAACAATGCGATCCCGGTTCAAGACTTATGTAGAACATTTACATCATATCATAATTAGCGCGGTTCTCATTCATGGCGTGGTTTTCGTCAGCTTCATCGTTGAGTGATTTATCGGCTATAGCTGCTGCAAGAATATTACGCAGTTCATCTTGCAACTCCTTTTCAATGTTTTCAGTGTTATTATTTTCGGTAATTTCATTGACATTCTTTAAATTGGTAAAATTCCTAGCATCGACGTGTGCAGCAAAACCATTTGTTGATGTTGACATTTGAACATTCACTATGCTGTCGTTGAGGATGTTCTGAGCGTCAAACTGGTACGCTGAGATCAATGTTTCTGGTTATAGAAGTAGAAGATAAAATTGCAAGGTCATACATTAGAGGCTGGTGGACTTCGGCTGTTGTTGCAAAAACTTGTAACTGTCCAGCAGTTGGAGTATTGAGATCAATATGAAACTCTGTGAGATTCGAAAGAGGAGGCCCGGTACTTTGTAAAACTCGGAGAAATTTACATCAACATTGGCGTTATCTTATCCAAGAATCGTTGCTGTCTGTGGGACGTAGGTTAGAAGTTTTGCCCTGCATCATTGTTATGTTCAGATTGGTGTGATGTCATTGGAACTTGTAACGTGTTGGTTAAGAAGATATCTGTCAAGTTGGTTAAGAAGATATCTGTCAATCCTGGCTGCACATGGGCCTCGTTTAGATTACGAACTGGATTTAATCCAGCATGAAAATGCGTTGAAATAATTGTCATTGGGGAGGAAAAGTGCGGTTCTATTGGTGGTGCAGTACTGGTATAATATTCCACGTTATGCTGCCAGTACAGATGTGTATTGTGGAGATCGAGAGCGCTGCATTGGCTCGACGTTACTGGGGGTTTCTTTAGCAGCGGCAAACTGGTTAAGAGTAGTTATTTCTGCTGATTCCATACTTTTGTGGTTCTCATTAGAATAGCCGACACAACTGCTTCTTAGATTTTGTACTATCGGATCTATATCACGCATATTATCATTACAATTATATTGTAGGGAATGTGTTGTTCTGTACTCGTCGCTGCTGATACCTCATGGTTGAGGTTTGAAGTAATATTTTCTGAATAGCTTTCCAAATTTGATGTCATTTTTCCATTGTGGGAAAGTTCATTACTACATTGTATCCAATCAAACATTCAGTTTCATTTATTTTTGATTCAATATTCATCATGCTGGGTTACTGTAGATGACTGCAAATCAGGGCATTGCATGCTAATTTCACTTATTGCAGCTAGAACTGCAAATTCGTTTTGGGTAACTATGGATATTGCTTGATCTTAAGATTGATTTTCCACATCAAGATTTGTATCTGCATCTTTAGGTTCTTTAAGTTGATTTTCAACATCAAGATCTATATCTGCATCACATATTTCCATTCTATCGTCTTCTACAACGTTAGTCTCTTGAGATTCTGGTAGTTACCATGCCAAGGAGTTGGCACACCAATAGTATCTGGAAATTGTTTTTAGAGTACATACTGGCAGTAAAGATGGATTGGTCTTATCCTGAGCACTTAATACTTCCCCCAATACCAATTTTGAGTTAACTGAATCCTATCCGTTTCACCCGATGAATTCCTCTCTGTATTAAGTTATGGACGATTAGAAACACTCTAATTGCTGAACTTGAATGTGGAGTAGACGATTGAACCTGATCACCTATATCGTGAAAAATGTCCACAATATTGCTTAACACATTATATGAATAATCAGTTTTCTATAAAATTGAAGAAAATTGTTCTCTCTACGAACTGCAGTGCAACTCCATGTCTTCTTTAAGACTGAGCTCAATGTCGTTTACCTTTGCTAAAAATTCAGTATCGGGGTCGTTCTCTTTTACATATACAACGGATGTTGGGCAGTCAATTACATTTGCTAAAATTTCAATAGCATGGTTGTTATCTTTTTCAGACAATTCGGATGCTGTGCTTTCATTTGCTTCAGTTTGTCGTTTGCAAGCAGGAGCGGCAACATTTAAATTTTTTCTTTCTGTTAGTTAGATTCGGGACGTTCTGTGTCGACATTAAGTGTTGTAAGCGTCAAAGCAATACAAGAACTACTTAAAGCTTGAGACTCGACAGTATACGCAATAGCATCTATAAACGAAGAGTCAGTAGAAGGCTTACTTAATGTTTGTACTGCGTCGCTTTTCCCTTCTTCCTCCCTCGATTCTTGTGCAATAGACTGATCATTGGTACCAGTTACTTGCTTGATACAAATTTCTGAATGTGATGAGTCTGGAGAAGACTTACTTAATGCCTTTAGTGTGTCGTCGTATGGTTTTTCATTTATTTCTTGAGCAACCATGGGTAAGTAACCTGGATTATCTATAATGGTCGCCAAAAGCGGTAAATCAGGAGATAGATGGATTGATTCTCTATTGGTGGTCTCATTTCCACTCAATTTATTTTCATCAACCTGATCTATTGTAGATGATGATGTAGATGATGCCAAAGGGGAAGAGACAAGTAAAGATTTGACAAATGGGAAGCTGTTTTCAATTTCGTTAAATTTTTGAGCATCAAGGTGATCGTTGTCGTTGGTGCAAGTTGCAATTACAGGTGAAGGAGATGATTCATGAGAAGGTGTACATGCTGGCTGTAACGCTTCACTATTTTCAGTTTCATTTACCTTAACCGCAATCATTAAGCTATCGCTACCAGCTACTTGATTAGCATCCCTCATCAAATATGATGCGTCGGAAGGTAACTCACTGCTTTTATATCGGCAGTTTCTGAGTTCTTATTGACTAATTCGTTTGTAAAGGCCTGATTATCGCTTTTACTAGATGCACACTCATTTCTTGAAGTCTCATCTAAATGCATTGGTTCATCACTTGAACTTATTTGCTCCTATTTTTCTGCACTATGGTTAGGTTCAAAATCACCAGCTGATGGCATCTCTATATAGTTTTTGAGAGAATCGTTAATTGGCGGTTCAAAGACTAGACTAAATCATTTTCAAAGTCTGGAGTTCGGCCTTATAACTAATTTTTGCTTTATAGTTTGCTGAATGAGTGTGAGTTCTCCGAATCTCAACTTCTGCATTATATCCTCTTAAGGTGTCAAGGAGCACAAAAAGTATATAATTGACCAAACGAATCTTTTATACATACTACAATAGTGGGTAGGTTAACTTGAGCACAATTTTTTTTAAGCATGTCTGAAATTGGGATAGTACTGCCAGAGGTACTGGGATATAGATTATCTACAGGTACCCTAACAGCGCTAAAAGATTCTTGAAATACCGTAAACCTGCGCAAGAAATAGTGATGTGGTATTGTGCTAGATCTACATCCAAACACTTGACATATTTGTACCGAATGTCCCTTTTGCAAAGCAATCAATGAAATTTGCACATAAGCAATCGCTTGTATTTCCGGCTTCAATGTAGGTGGAGACGATTCTGCAATTTTAAATATAATTTATGTTCAACATGAAGCAACGTAGTAATGGTCATGATGTATGATTCAGTGCAAATGTTATCTTATTCCATTAATGCTAAATTAAAATTTTGTGTATACATAAAAGCGGCTTTCTGGAATTCAAATTTGTCCCACTATATATAATAAATATCAACAATGTTTGGTTCCAAATCATCTATCATTTATTGGCGTTAACTAGCGACATATATACACATAAAATAGTCCAAAAATGTCAAATCACAAGATCTTGAAGACCAAGATTGTTATACAAATACGCCAAATTATACAAATTATGAATGTTTCCTTCAATAAACTAATTATTGCATGCGCCTTTCTACATTCATACTACGAGTATTCCATTTGGGAAAAAAAAGTCAGTAATCATAGATCTACAGAACTCTCCATTGACTAGCGTTTTGGCCAGCAAGACATATGGAACAATGACTTCTTCAGTTTATAAAGCACATGTAACAATGTCTCAATAAAAACTTGTGAATTTTCTTCACTCTAAAATTAAAAAACCGCTCACTCTAAACCGCTTAAAGAAATTTGTGGTTTAAAAGAGGATTGAGGATTGTGACATTCACCGCACGAATGACGTAAATGATAGCGGCTTCAATTCATGCACGAGTGGGATCTTGTAAGCTAGAAAGTCAAGATATTTTCTTGAAATCATTCCATGAACGAAACTTAAATTGTTGTGCAAGATATCGAATTGACTCATTTAGGTCCTCCTCGATGCTTTGCTTCATAGCAGCAACAACATCTTTTGTGTGCGCTGTACGACATTCCTGCGGATTCTTATTGGCAATAAGAGTATGCGTGGGGCGAAAACGTTACATGATTATTTGAATTACTAAGTTACGTGAACTGAACACGGGTTTTCGAAATAAATTTTGCACAATTTACAAGCGTTGTTCTGGTGTAAACTTATGCGTGAAGAAAAGAAATGAAACAAAACTGAGTACAAATTAACTGTTAAATTGACTGGCATTGGAAAAAGTGTTACCAAAAGTTACCAAAGATAAACCTTTACACAAATATCCATTCTGTCATAAGCATATGGTCATTAAGTTAACGAGTACTTCCAATCAGCGCTCCCACCCCAGTAGTAAACATCTCAGTTTCTGATAGTTGTATTGAATGGCCTTATAGGGTAACAGTCCATTCGGGAGCATATATATATCGTAACACATTAAATTTAAGATAGCTACAAAGGTTGGTGCTGTAGTGGTGCATAACAGACTGACAAAAACTGTGCCAAGCGAGGTGAATAGTTTTCCTCAGCTATTGATTAAACCGTATTTTGGTTTATTTTCTTCTAATGTAGAAGAGCATTTTGTATTTTTTGTAGATGAAGCCATCATAAATATAATTTTGACACGTATGGGCGTTCATTTGATTGGCAACACATATACCTACTAGTGGTGTGCAATTTGATTACTTTTGAGTAACGAATGATTACTGATTACTTCAAATTCAGTATTCGGTATTTGGTATTCGATACCTAGTACTTGGTCTCCCAAAATTCATGTTCTAGAACCAGAGTATCAAGTATCATTGCACTTCATTTTATTTCGTCTCATTAAACAAATGGGAAATAAACTTAAAAGAAATTATATTTCTTGTAAAATAATAAAATAAATAAATTCACAGTTAATAATAATAATTATAGAAATAGTAGTAATAATAATAATAAATAATTCTTAAAGGCTATTTGGTATGTATTTTGAATTAGTGTTTAAAAATAAATTTTTTTGGACATTTCGTTTTTTCAGCCTGCTTCTTTTATCTGAAATTATCAACCCAGCCTTTGAAAAAATCCTTTCGCTAGGATCTGATGTAGCTACAATACTTAAGTATTTTATAGCTAATTTTGCCAGATTTGGATAAATTATTTCCCGCGATTTCCACCATGCCAATGCGTTCTCTTGTCTAGGAATAATCTGTTACTCGGTATATTGCCTCATTTCCATTATTCCTGCACGCAGTGCAGTAGATTGGACGCAGCCCGCATCATTATCAAAATCTCCCCATAAAAGATGCGGCGAAGTATAACGTGTTAACTTATAAGTTCATACGAGTACATATGTAGTTCAGATTATCTATTAAAAATAAATATTTCCTGACCTATAACATAATAGTCTACATTTTCCTACTCGCAAAAATGTTAAAATTTTGTACCTACTCGTACATGAAATGTATCTACTCGAAATAAGTAAACTCAGTAATCAGTAATCTGTAATCATTCAACTTAAAGTATTCAGGAATCAGTTAATACCTTGTGAATACAATTCACAAATAACCCAATGAGTCCTGATATTCGATACTGCGGGTTGAAAAGTTTGAGTGGAGAAAAGTAATCAAAGTAATCAAATTGGAACTGTATGATATATGGAACATCTTGCGACTGTGACTTGTGAGACGTTTGATGCGCTGATACAATTGGGTGCAGGAGAAGAGAAAAATGGAACAGTGTTCAGTGTACAGTGTACACATGCATATGCTATGCAATGTAGAACATACGGAAGAAGGGAAACGAGACATGCTGCTGCTGATAGTTTACTGTGTATTTACATCTACATATGTATGTGTATTTTATATTGCTTCTTTGATCTTTATCAGCAAATGAGTATCAGTATTCAGTATCGAATACTTATTTTGAGTAGTATTCGGTATCGATACTCATTTCAAGTATCGAATATTAAATACCGAATAATTACTTTTTGCACATCAGTAATACCTGCACCTTCTATACCTTCCGAAGTACCTATAAGTACATTCGATTACCTATTTTGTTCGAACCATATAATTTGCACATGCCATTAACAGAAAAATTTCATTGGTTTCGATGAATTCGATGCAAATTTGGCTACTTTTTTTGTTGTTGTTGTGTAGCAAATACAGCAATTATGCAGCCTATTATGTCTCGCTCAGCGATACCATCTGCCTTAAATGCCTCGTTGTCTGTATAACAGATTTTACTAAGGCAAAAAGGAATAATTATAGGTATGTTATTTTTACAAAATATCATAAAATTATCTAAAATGCATAAAAAAACAGTTGTAATTTCAAATCTTTCAATAACGTACAGATTTTTGGATCTATTGTAATTCATATTAAAGGCTGTCAGAGAGCCTCGCCGAGGATCTTGTATTGCTTTCTATATGATAGCTTCATACACCGTTTATTTTCCTTATATACATATAACGTAGCAAGGGCTACTATGTCCATAACCTTAAAAAATATACCCATAGGCCAGCGTAAAGTTGCCCTTTTGGTAAAATATTTGGCCAACATTTTGTCCACTTTGTCCACACCGCCCTTGGTCTTAATATATTATAAAAATAATATCAGGTGTTTTTTCTACGCGCAACACAGCTACATCTCTGTGCATTGTAGACAGCAGAACCACGGATTTGTTTCTGGCTGGGACGTAGAAGCACAAAGTTGCCTTTCCGGAAGCCAAATAGGCTTGATTTGACTTCCCGGTTCGGCACTGGCTTGAATTGATCGGCAACATATCTCTTGGTTTTATCTACTGTGGCTACAGTCCAATTAACTAGCACGTTGGTTAGAAAAACGAGTTGTAAAAAAATTATCCCCCTGATTTATGTCTCCTATGTTGTTCACTTTTATGGTATATATTTGCCCTAGGAGAGAGTAATAAGACTTCGAATAATAGACCCACTAAATTTTTATCCCGTCCCTTTCCGGCTTAGATGGCATGAACTTCGTGAAAGAAGCACGCCCTTTGTAACCGAACATCTGTATATCCACTGTAATAGATTCATGTAGTTGATGATGAACTCTCAAATTGGAGTTTATCATATCTGAAACATTACTTCTTGGTGCAGCCTTATTTTTTTTTTTTTGACGAACCGCTCTGGTAGCTTTTCAGTCAAAACGTAAGAATCGTAGAGTATCCGTAAATCTATTACGTGCCATGATAGCACGGTATAATAGGTATGCATTTTTTTTCGACAACTCCCAAAGTAACTCCTGATACGATTGATGACAGCCCATTACTAACAAAATTTCAATAAAAGCTAACAGTTCGTTGTCTGTACGAATAACTGGCTTCCATTTACAAGTCAGTTTACTAAGATTTTTAGGATTCCATTGAGCATATACGAATTCCGCCTTTTTGTTGCATATTTTATATCTCTAATAGCTGAGCTAAGGATGCAGTATAATGTATCCACACTAAGCAAGTAATAGAAGTTTAACCCATGAAAGAATTTTAAAGGAGTATGTTGAGCATTCTATGACGGTACGTAGGTGAAGGCTACTTACACCATTTCACACCATCTTTGCTGGCGAAAAAAGGCAACCAGAAGAGGAACCTGCATCATCATCATTTGGAAAATTATTTTCTTCTTCGGAGTCCCTTTCTTCGTCTAGCTCCACTTCAAACTGCTCTATTTCTGCATTAGAATCGATGTTTACTTCATCAGGCAAGGATCTTTCATCACCATCATTCTCATCAAATAATGTTTGCAAATCGTCAGATTCGGAAAAAGGTCAATCAAATAGCAAAAATTTGCTTCTCTATATTCATAGCTACATCTTTAGTGAAAATTTTCTCCTATTACAATACACTATAAACTCAAAAAGCAACTACATACATATATTCAAACTTGCTTAGTAACAGCGGCAGCAGAAAGGTATTGTAACTGATTTCTTTTCTGTTTATATCAATATTTCACTCTTCACAATTAACTTCACTCCTTGAAAATTCCTGAAGGTATGACCAATTCAAATTCAAATTGAACTCCTAGCATATCAAATTCAAATCTTTAGAAAACCAATACTATGCTCTAATACAGAAAAGTAAAAATTTGCACTCTATTTTGTCAAATACATATGAAAAATCACTTGAGTCAATCGGGTGGGTATTGGTAAATGGCGTCAATAAAAAATTTGGTAAACGGAAGGTTCAAAATAATTTATAATTATCAGTAGTCCACAACACATTCAATTCTTTACCACTCGTTTAGTAGCTTAAGCCAACATTAGTATCTGATACCGAAACACTCTGAATGTAGGTGGGTGAATACGAGTAAATGAAGATAGCCGAAATATGTCCATATAACAACGAATACTATATCTTGAAAGAACTACCGAAGCATGCAACTAATTGCTGAGTTTCATATCCTCAAATATATCCCCTCTCCAACATAATATATAAGATGCTTATCACTACGGAAGACTCTGCCCTTCTAACGCAATATTCACCGAATTCCAATAGAAATATGAAGATGACCTTCCCCATGTTCACGATTGACTTTAGCCAAAGAAAACTTTGAATCCAATAAATAATGTGGTGTAAACGTGGAATTTGCCGAGTCTTGTCTGGATCATGATAACATCACGTGAAAGTATTCGTAGATCGCCAATAAACTTGATTGACAAAGTTGAGAGGAATATTTCTCAGGACCTTAATCTGCGCAACCACTACCCGATATACTCGTACACTTCCATTGGCAAGCGAATCATTCACTAAATCCGCAACAAGATATCGAAGTTCTTGCTATAAAAATAAAAAGCTTAAAACCCGATTGGAAAAGCAAAGAGTTAAAATAAATACATACAGTGGTCAAAAAAAGTATTCGACATTCACATGTTCTTTCAAAATTTGATTACAAAATAAAAGGAACTACAGCAAAATAAATTCGATTAAAACAAAACTAGTTAAATTAACTTTGATTCTTTTATTTTAATTGCAAGCTTTATAAAAATATCGCATTTCTAAGACAAAAAAGGAGACAAAACAAACGGAAGCTCAATTCATAAACAAAAAAAGTATTCGACAACCCAAACGTGTGATGCTTGTTCTCCAAAGTAACTGTAAAAATACCACTCTTTCTGTCAATGCAGTTAGTTAAGTGTGTTGTTTGTTCATTTCCTGTAGTCTGGGTTAGTATTTTGTAGAATTTGCACATAATGGGTCGGAAAAACAAGGAGACTTCTATTGACACACGAAATCTTATAATTCACCACTTCAATCAAGGATTATTTGAAAATGCTTTTTCGGCTATTGTGAAAAGACCAAGAACTACAGTTCACTACATAATAAAAAAGTTTAAAAGTGAGAAATCGTTAGAAAACCAGGTAAGAACAGGACGTTCTAAGAAGTTATCTCAATCTAATCATAGATGGATTCTTCGGGAAGTTAAGAAAAATCCAAGAACTAATGCTTCAAAACTGGCAAAACATACTGAGGAGTATTTAGGTGTAAAGATTACCTCACAAACAATTAGGAACATCCCTAAAAGCAATAATTTTCATGCCAGATCAGCAAGGAAGGAGCCATACATCTCCCCAAAAAAACAGACAATTAAGATTGGAGTTTGCGAGATCTTTCGCTAATGAGTCTCAAGAGTTCTGGATGGACGTAATATTTGCTGATGAAGGTAAGTTTAATCTCTTTGGATGTGATGGCAAGGTTCTGGTTTATAGAAAACCGAACACTGAGCTAGAAGAAAGAAATGAAGTAAACAGTTGAACACGGCGGAGGAGGTGTGTTAGTGTGGGGGTGTTTGACAGCTTCGGGTGTGGGGAATTTAGTTTTCATTGATGGAATAATGGATCACCTTTATTATTTAAAATTGCTGAAACAAAATTTGAGAACTAGCGCCGAAAAATTAGGTCTTGTACAATATTTTGAGTTCTATCAGGACAACGACCCAAAGCACTCCGCTTTAAATACAAGACTTTGGTTGCTTTACAATTGCCCTAAAGTGATCAGAACGCCTGCACAATCTCCGGATCTGAATCCTCTAGAGCATTTATGGGGTCATTTGGAAAAAAAATTAAGGGTACGTGGTTTTACGAATAAAAATCAAATGACAGCAATTTCACAAGAAGAGTGGAAAAAAATTGATGCTGAATACACAAGGACTTTAGTTAAATCAATGCCGGCACGTCTTAGAGAAACAAAAAAAAAAAGAATTTATTTAATTGTCGAATACTTTTTTGTTTTGAGCTTCCGTTTGTTTTGTCTCTTTTTTGTCTTAGAAATGCGACTTTTTTTTATAAAGCTTGAAATTAAAATAAAAGAATCAAAGTTAATTTAACTAGTTTTGTTTTAATCGAATTTATTTTGCTATATTTCATTCATTTTTAGGTCAAAGTTGGAAAGAGCACGTGCATGTCGAATACTTTTTTTGACCACTGTATGTATGCCGTACAAATCATTTAAATTGCAGGAGAAGGTACGTGCATGTCCTTAATTGAATTGGCAGTCACAATATTCCTGTAATCAAGTTGTATAATTGTTTATGGTATAGTTTGGGCTTGCTAACTGTCCACAATGAGTTTGAGACTTGATCAAACTTACGAAAATATAATAAATCTAATTTTGCGAGTAATTTTTTATTCGGTTGTGGTAAAAAGCAAAAGAGCCCGAATAGTCAACTTTTAAATTTGGTTACTACGTTTTAATTCTTTCACGAGTACTATATATGTACATACATACACGAGAAACAAAATTTCAAGTGGAAATTAAGCTTACATAAAAAATGTTTATATTGAAATGATGTTGACAATAATATTTGTTTGAATTTTAAGTCTGTATGTACCTATATATTAACGTCCGAGATATACATACATATGTATTGGATATCAGTATGTGTAAACACCAACTATAAATTCATCGGTTACTACAAAATTTCGAATCGTTAAAAAAATGCCACCGACTTTGAATATTATTTTAGACAAATTTATACAAAAAAAAAAACTCCATAAATCCTTGCATATACTCGTACCTTCCAGCAAATATTACGAGATAACTATCCAAAAAAGTTAGTCAAGGAAAATCGTGACTACCTGAGGTATCAGCTTTATGGCACATTTTCTGAAAAGAACTGAAAAAAGGCACAGAAATTCGTGGCACAAGATAATGATTCCGTTCTCCAGCAATCTGCGCTTCAGTAAAGTGCATATATAAATATACATAGGTATTTTCCCCCCAACCCAACAAAAAAGGAAGTAGAACCTTAACCTGAAAACCATAATTTATACCTGCAGGAACAAAAGTCCTCAGTTCTAAACTCTTTTTTATCTCATCCTTTCAGTAAATGTAAAATTTACCAAAAAAAGAAATCAGTGGACAGTAAAACGCAAATTATCCAGCATTCCTTTATGGTAATAAGTTTCTTTTTTTCTCCTTCTCTATCTTCAAATGCAACATGCCATAACCAAACTGTAGCTATTCGTTTTCGTATGAATGTTAGAAAACGGTGAAATGTTCATGCTTTGGTGCATTTTAATTTCACACCTGTTTTCGTATTGCTTTTGCACAATTTAGAAAAATTCTTCGTTTCTTAATCTTCTTTTAGCTTTTGTTGTTAAAAGACAATGTGGGAATGTCCTTACCACGCTGATACGCTTTATCTATGGGCCCATTGTATTAAACTTGGTCCGAAATTTGCACTGAACAACCTGACCTCCCACTTTGGAACACCATAAGGGCAAACCTGCCCTTAGTCGTTCCCAAAGGATCTTGTTTCATTTTATTTTTTCTCATTCAGTGTCTCTCCTTTGTTATTGATAACACGAAAGTGAGCGACAATTCGGAATGCGGAAGAAGGCCTCATAAAGACCCTTTGTATTATCCTTAAAGCACACTGAACGAGATTGCAAAACTCCCGTTTTGATTCCGTATACTAAGAGAAAAAAAAAATAAACAAGAAATCTCCAGAATCTCCAACATTGCCGCATCCGCATTTCACCATCGCTCTAGTAGTGACAACCAGGTGGAAAGCCGGTGGTGACACAATTTACTTGCTAAAAGGATACCAGCAATGATGTATTTTTGCTGTCGTACACCATATGTAACTAGGTTAGGTAATTGGCATGAATTACATCCTTTTCTGCGGTGGATGGCGTTAATGTCGACGAGAATATGTAGCAGCACAACAGGATGATGAATACACCACAAACAACTTGATTGGGTAAATACATTTGCATTTCCCTGTGATGTGTTGCTCTCTACTTTTCCCTGAGATCTTGTTTCTTCTTATTCAGATTCCAAGTCATTCGTACGTTGCCAGTGTTTCTAGGTGTTTTTTGAATATTTTTCCCTTTGGATTAGATTATTTGCTCCTCTTGTTTGTTTTTTGTTTTTACTTTGTGGAATATTGCTCTTATTCAAGGAAATATTTGGATGTAAAATGAGTTTTTTTTTGATATTTTCGAATGACTTCAGTGACATAAAAGTGGACCCACAGACGAAAACCCCATACAGTTGTCAGTTAAGCGCGATTCCAGATGGACCTTTAACTTTTCTATTCAAGATGATGTAAAGTGTCTAAAGGATGCCGAGATAGAGACTATGTCAGAAATACAGACTCCACTAGAAAATAGCATTCATTTTATTGATTTCGTGTCATTTCCTTAATTACAAAATGGTTAAACAGTTGTTTTCAGGAATGTAAATATCGACTCTTAGCCATTCGATTTAGTTCTAATCGCGAGGCACTTACTCACTAAGAAGGGCTTCCAGTCCTGATTAAACCTGACTTTCAACAAAGAGGATTGAAGAGAATTAATTGGTTTATTGATTTGGGCACCACAAGTTAATTAACAGTAGGGGCGAGATCCAGTTTATATTCGCTCTTTATTCTAAGCAACAAATCCGCAATTGTTTGGCCAGGTCGAAGATTTCAGTGTTAAATCCCCTATTCCAATCACTCGAATAATTCTGTCTACAAAGATATCAATCCTCTCTTCACCTGACTAATATCCATTGTCCCTGCAGAGCAGTATAGGGGTTCAAGATAATGCGTCGTAGACCATAAGGGGAGATCCCTTGACATATTTTGAGAAAATAGAAAACAAAACTTATTGAAGATCAAAAGAATTTCTTTTTTTCAAAAAAAAAATTAAATTTTGACTTATTAACCCCTATAAGATATTTTTCCGAAAAAAAATTATAACAAGGTCAACATTGGAATTTAAAAAAATCTGGTATTTACAAACAAAAATAGATCAGGTCATTTCCTCTCAAGTCAGTTGTTTTCAGGATAAGACCCTACTTGACCCAACTTGTTCAAACTATTAAACTCAAAGATAGAGTATTGTTTTAAAACAGTCTTATAAAATTAAATGTAGATCCATTATAAATTTAAAAAAAAGGGTACATTTTACGATCCTTAACAGCGGAAAAAGGGACCACTTCGGTTAGGTAACGCCCATTTTTGGAGGTAGAAAAAAAAATCAACCCTTTCTCTGAAAAAAATCAAGCTTATGAAATAATGTATTGTAAAAAGAATGCAAAATTATTTGCATAACCAGTTCGTAGTTCATAATATCCTTAATGAGAGTGTGTGTCTATGGGTTATGTCTATGCTTTCTGTATTGGAATATCTGAGGCGATACCCTGATAGGACTCCCCCAAATGGCAGGGCATTTAGGCAACTAAGCGAACATTTTAATCTAAGCAGGACTTACAGCTAGAGAATTCTTCTTTTAGAAAGCATGTCTGCATTCCATTATATACTAGTACGGGAGCTACAATCCGGGGACACAGAGAATTCTGCAATTATAGTGTGTTCAACAATAAGGTTTTTTTTTTGTTAAAGTATGTATCAAAACGAAGGGCGCAATTATATTAGTAGGGAGTCCAGTCATCACTATTATTTACAATTGCTTGGCATCGTCTAGTGCAACTTTCACTTAATTTTTGCGCATATACCAAACTTAGACCTGTCCAAGTTTGCTTCAAGACCCGCACAAGTGGTTTTATCGTGACTATTTTTTCCCCTTAAGCCTCTGCTTTATTAAAGATCACACACTTTCTATTGGATTCGCATTTGGGAAGGCCAATCTAACGTCCCAATACCATTTTTCTCTTTACTCTTTCCTCTTATCAACGCAGCAACACAGAGCTTTTCAGCATAAGTTCAAGGCGAATGTGTTGACAGCCATCTTAGATAACAAGCTGACCGAACGCTATCGGCTTCCTCCAAGGCTTCATTCGAATCTGTATCTGGAATTTTTGCTAAACAAATTACCAGAACTATTAGATGATAAATCATTGCAACAAAGAATAACCATTGTGTACAAACAGGATGGCGCCCAAGCATATTATGGTCATGCAGCTAGAGAATGGTTAGATCGCATGTATTAAAATTCGTGAATAGGGCGGGATGGACCCATTCTGTGGCCCTTAAAGTCTCCGGACTTGAGCTCAATGGACTTTTGTTTCATAGGACGGATGAAGGGCATTGTCATCAGAAATTACAACTTTGGATGACTTGAATCACAGGATTGACGAGGCAGCTGCGAAAGTCCGAAAAGAATTGGAAAGAACGGACATTGTTAGAGCCTTTCAAAAACGAGCTCTGGCGTGCATACTAAGCAATGGTTTGTATAATAATTTGAACAATAGGCATGATACAAGTTATCATAAAATAAAAATAAAAATGTGCAATCAATATTTTTGTATTCTTTTCTTCTAAAATTTTCACAAATTTTGAATTTTACTTGTAAATTGGTTCGTATCTTGAAAACTACTTAAGATGAAATGTCGTGGCTTTTTTTTAGTTTGTAAATACTTACAAGTTTTAAAATTTCAGAAAGTGGGCATTAATAAGGTATTTTTCCGAAAAAAATTATGGAAAATTCTAAATTTAAATTTAAAAAAAAATTACTTTTGATCTCCAATAACTTTTGACACAATAATTTTTGGCAATATTTACTTCAAAACAATCAAACTACTCATATTGCGAGTTCACCGATACCCCATTTGTTACCATACACACAAAAAGTTGAAAGATGTTATTTTCAATAGGAGTCAAAACAAGGCAGCGTAAGGCTTTGCTTAAAAACTCTGTATCTCGGAGAGAAATTCGTCTCAAAATATGTCAAGGAATCTCAGCTTAAAGTATTCGACATATTATCCGAAACACACTTTATAAAGTCTCCTTAGTGAGTCTTGACAAGGATTTTAAGGAATACCCTTCTTAAGGCATACAAAATAATAAAAACGATTTGCAAATAGAACCTTTTCTTTAATTTCAGATAAGTTGTTGTTATCAGACCTAAGTAAGAGAAAATCTCTATGCACCGCAGAGTTAAGTTTTGTCCGACTTGACGATGTTATTTGACCATTCTTGTCGACTTGGACATAATTTGCCACCTCAGCTCTATTTTTTTTAAATGCACAAGTGGCAGCTCTGTGTTCCGCCAATAAAATTAATCAAAATTAATGATTAAAATTAATGTCATCAACGTACAACGAGTATGCAATTAGTTGCACACACCTTGAAAAAATGTTCTTCTGATCTTGTGTAATTGTAATTTTCGCACATTTTTTGATGTTAAAGTATTCACATTACAGTGTGTAGTTTTGCCTAAAACTTTGTTGACATCAAAGATATCGGTGAGATTTTGTCCGTCCTTTACCAATTAACCAGGGTTCTGCTTTTAATAGGTCGAAAAAGAGAAGGTGATAATATAGTTGGTGTGGACTTGAGGTTTTTGGGGACATAAAACTTCATAGTAGGGTCTCACCACATTATTGACAATTGGTTTTAGGCATTCTCATGATATAGTACTGCAGATAAAACCTTGTACGCGATGTTAAGGTGACTCATAGCCATATGTTGGCGCTGTTTTGAGGGCTTGTTTGAAATTTAGGAAATAAGACTTGTCTACGCACTCCAGCATATAATCCTGTTTGGCTCCTCATAGTTTGGAAGGAGGACATGTCCAACAGCTTTCGTGAACTTAAATTTGGTGATTGGGTGATAAAACATATGATTAGCAGTGACTGTTGTCAACTTAACTGTGCCCAGTGCGATTACAATAACTACAGACAAGTTGCACTCATTTCTTCTACATATGGTAGCCGCTGATTACTGACTGGTCGCGTGAATACTGAGCAAAACAAAAGAGCAACCCTATGATCCTCTTTCGGAAATGACTTATTTTCAGATAGAGGATGTGCAAATTATTTCACATAGTTAAGTCAACGATGAAAAATGCCTCACGAGCTATATCACATCATTTGGGACTTAGTTCAATATGGATGCTACAGAACAGTCAGGGTATTGAAATGAAAATAACACTTTTGTCGCTCTAATGGAATAACAGCAGTGGAATCTACAATTTGACAATCTAAAAACCCACTATTATGAAAACACATCTGAACTGATACTGTTGGTGCTACTCGTATCAACAGGGAATGTCGAGCAACTAACAAGAGACTATAAAATATAAGACAGGCATCGCTGTTATCCAAGGAGTTGAGATGCCCTGAGCAAAATAAGGATGGAAAACTGTGACTAGAATAGAAGAAAGGTTTATATGAGTATGAATTTATAATTAACAGCAGATAAAGTCACTATATCTTCGTTGGATGTAGGCTCTGTGTGCAAGAGTTTCAAATCATAAACCGACCAGTGAACATTACCAATACCTATATGGATAATATTCAAACAATTAAGTTAGTACGAATACAATGGTTCGGCCAAAGCTTGTGAATAAACAGCAGCTATAAAAATTTCGAAATCGCGGTATACAGGTTTAAGACATATACAGGGGCTTTTGCAACAAGAACACTAGAAGGTATAAGGTGAAATTGCCTTGGTCATGTTACTACAATCTTTAAGTGACAAAATAAGTAAGTTAAGTTAAGCAGAAGATGACAGAAGCGTTTGAAATTGAATTAAGGACGCCAAGTTATATACAAGATGTATCAAGGCTGAAATCACCGATCTACAAAGAAGTCTATTATGCGCTTTCATTCCCACAGCGGAAAAAAATTCGACTTTACTTTAGCACGATGGTAAGACATGTGATAATTTTAACTCCTAATTGCACAAAAGCGGTCTCATTCTAACCAACTATTCGACGGGTGATGCCATTATAGTACGGTCTTGTTTTCCACACCTCAACATTCAAAATGTAATATAATTCAAAGCTGTCAAAAAGGGTGATTATAAACTGTTTTATAGAAAATCCCACATTGACTAGGAACACTAAATTTAATGTACCCAAGAAATTATTACAGACATTTCATAAGTTAAAGAAAGCCTGATGATTGACCCCTCACAAAACATATACGCATTGGAGACCACGAAACAGGAACCTCTGGCTTGATGAAGAGTGTCGACTAATCCAAGTATGAAATGAAACGAAAAAATAAATATCTGCAGAAGTGCTCTATCAAGGGCACAAATTCTCAATAGAAGTACGCAAGGGTATAGATGGAAATAAATGTACTACAATGATATCCAAATAAATGACCAATAAGGAACAATTTAATAGGTCCTCATCCCATAGGTCTGGTAAACATATATATCCCTTACGACAGATGATCTATTCTTAAGACACGTATACAACATTGATAAAGATAAGCTGTATTATCATATTCCTCCAAATTCGTTTCCTTGGGTACCATGACAACGACAAACTGTCCACCAGTAAGGTGGACAAGAGCACCAATGAGTGTTTTGAAATCAAAAAAAAATTTCATCTGATTTCTCCAATATCATACTTGCAGCCACAAGGTTCCATAAGGCTGTACAAGTGTTCGCCGTGGCTTATGATGAAATGATATGAATTCATCGGCATCATCAATATTCCAACATTAATACTTTGACCCAAAAAGTGTTAAATTTTATTCCTCAAGGACAACTCGGTAAATAAAGGTCTCACCTTAACTAGCTCGCTCAATTTGAAATATATGTACTTCAACCCGCTTGGTTGGATAAAAGTACTATCGTTTCGAATAGTTCAAAGATAGTGACACGATTGGATCAAACAAAAACCCAGCAAGGTTTCAGTTAATAAGGTTTTAGAATTTTAGTCACAATTTCACAATGTAGACGATAGTGAAAGTTTTGATACAGCCAGGGACATTTCAAAATTAACAGAAAATACTTTTTCCACTAACCTAATTGCAACGCGGCAACACTTCATAGCTTACATCCTCATAATAATAATTCACACCAAATGAACGCTAATAATTAACATCAGCTTACAGTGCTGTTTCTATACTCCGTACGCAATTTCAACAGCATAGTAACGCAGTTGCAGTTCATCCAAAAAAATACCCTCTTTCCTCGAACTTATATGTAATTTAATATCCACCGCTTTCTTGTTGTATGTGCTCCTGGAGCAGTTGTATCATGCCGCATCATACGTCACAAATTGTGCGGCATAACGCCATAGTTTTTTCAGCTGAAATCACAGAAAACACTAAAAAATTAAACTTTCCATGGAGCAGAGTTTCGGATCAGCGCCAAATGCAAGATACGAGTATTTACAACAAATAAAATTGGTTTCAAAAAACTAAGGCAGACGTGTTCGATGTAGAAGGTAGAAGAGAACGTGTTGTTACCTTCAATCGCATTGATTTGTGTATTATATGTACGAGTATGTATGTATATTTCACAGTAGGTATGCGCTTGTTCTGTTAAGATTGAATTATTTATCTTATGTCAGAGCATGTTTTTTTTTTGTAACAGATTTGTTTTTGGATAATTTTAGAATTGTGCTTTAATTTTGAGAATTTAGAAAACCCAGTCAGTGTTAAAATACTACTCGTATGTAAATAGACTGTCTCTTTTTTGTAATTGTTTATTTCTAAACTGTAAAAAAAGTTCCTGTATTCTTGTATAGTCGCTCAAAAAATATTTTCAAAAAAAGTGTTGTTTCAAAATGTATTCAGGAAAGGAAAAACTATGTATCAGGTAGTGAGTGTAGAAGCAAACGGAAGACGATTGAGGCAGACAATACAAAACAGGCGTTGCAGTTCAGGAAATACTTTGCTGTGTGTCCTTCAACATCGATAAATCTAATAATAAATCATGTGTTAGATGTTGTTGAAGAAAGTAGTGCAATTAATGTTTTACCAGCATTTGAAGAGCCTAAATTATGTAAAAATTTAAGTGGTCAAGTTATTCAATTATTAGTGGAGCAGGGTCTTGTTCAAGTAGAAAATGTTGATTTCCCTGTAACTAAAAGCAGGAAGTTTAGTACCCGTTTTTACCACAGAGATTTAAAAAATGGTGAGGAAACATAAAGACCATGGTTAGTTTATTCAAAATCTTCGCACGCTGTCGTTTGCTTCTGCTGTCTCTTATTTTCGTGAGAGAAAAGGAGTGTCGCTTTGTTCAGCACAGGCTGTAGTGACTGGAGTCACTTGTCAAGGGACATTCAAGAGCATGAGACAAGTACCTTACATATGACAGTTTTTCGTGCTTGGAAGATTTAGATTTAGGTTTGCAAAAAGGCAAAACAATAGACTCTGGAAAGCAAAACCAGATGTCCAAGGAAACTGAGCATTGGAGAAATGTCCTGAAAAGGCTTATAATTCTCGTGCAATTCCTTGCTACACAGTCTTTTGCATTTAGAGGAAGCTCCCATATTTTATTCGAGCAAGACAACGGCAATTTTCTGCAACTCGTGAAACCTGAAGGTCAATTCGACATGATTCTAGCAGAACACCTACGCCGAATCCACCATCAGGAAGCACACATACCTAAGTAAGAGCTTTCAAAATGAGCTCATAGAACTTTTGGCAAGCGAAGTTAGAAAAGCTATTTTAGCCAAAATAAAACGAGCTAAATATTTTTGGATAATTGTAGATTGTACGCCTGATATTACTAGGAAGGAACAGCTAACTTTGGTAGTTAGAATAGATGACCATAACAAAAAAAAAACTATGAAGTTAAGGAATATTTCATATGATTTTTATTTGCAGAAGAGACAACTGGATATGGATTAACTGAGCTAGTATTAGGTGAGCTTTCAAAGTTAAGCCTTGCTTTATCAAATTGCCGGGGCCAAGGATATGACAATGGTGCAAACATGAAAGGGAAAATTATGTTACCCAAGCTGGAATTAAAGCTCTGGGACCAAGAGCTTTGTTCGTCCCATGCTAATCGCATTCGCTGAATCTAGTTATCCTTGATGCTGTTCAATGTTCTTTTAACACAATGGCATTTTTTGACATGTGCCTCAAGCTGGCAGTTGAGATATTGTGTTCAACAAAGCAATTTCTCATAGAATTGAGAAATAATGAAAAATACTCCTTGCTTTTAGAAGAAGCTAGGATTATAACTGTTGATCTAGAAGTTCCCTGCATTTTTCCAGCTTGTGGTCCCGAAAAAGGGCAACTCAGTTTTTTCCTACGAAAGAAGAGATAAGCCCATTATAGAACCGAAAGAAAGATTTAAGGTAGGATTTTATTTTAAAGTTCTACATCAAGCCATTTCATCAATTTCTGAAAGATTTGAGCAGATAAAAGAGCACAATGAATTATATCAATGTTTATATAATATTGGAAAGCTCAAATCAAATCTAAGTTTACTTTCAGTTGAAGACTGTTCGAAATCAGAAAAAAAATTAACTTATAATGGCAGTTCCGATGTAAGTGGCTCAAGATTTTATCGATAATTCATGTTGTCAACTTTGATTAATTAAAATGATTCCGCGATAGATATTTTTAATTTTATTCATAACAGAAATATGAAGACTCTTTTTCCAAATACTGTTATATTCCTAAGAATAGTTTTAACTTTACCAGTTTTTATAGCATCAAGAGAACGCTCATTTTCCAAACTTAAGATTATAAAAAAGTTCTTACGTTGTTCAATGTCCCAGGAACGATTGGTATCTTTGGTAACCATATCAATTGAAAAAGAAATTATGTCGGAGCTTGATAGCAATTTTCTGGTGGAAAGTTTTAGTTCTTTAGTTTATGTTTTTTTGAGACTTCTTTAAAAAAAAACCTTATTCTTGTAAAACGTACGTAGTTTAATTTTAGCTTTAAACTTTTTCATCTTTTTTCTTTTACTGGGCACTAAGTTTTTACCAAAAAAAACACGCAAGTGCAATAATATGTGTATATGGTTTATTATTTATTCAATAATTTATTTACTTTATATTTATTAGTTCCTCAAAATTTTTTTCGTTGTTGTTTTTTTTGGTTATTTTTAATGCATGAAATGTTTAAACAATAAACCTTATCTGAACTTTTTTAATTTGTATTTATATGTATACAGAAATAGGCTTACTGGGGAAACCTAAAAAAACAAACTATATAATTAAATATTTTCGATTTTGCGATCGTTTTAAAATTTACTTATATTGTTTAAATCTACATTGTCTAGAACCACCAACCAACTTAGCGTGAGAAACTGGAGGCAGCTGGGCAAAGATTGAGCTGGCTGGAGACGCTTGTTGGTTGAGGCCCAGGTCTATCCCGGACTGTGGCGCCACCTTAAGTAAGTAAGTAAGCCTAGAAGCACCTTAAATCCGCTGCTAAGGTTGCGACAATAACTTTTTTATTTTTCTATCATTGTCCAGATTTTTTTCTCGAAAATACCTTCTTGTTGCCTTAAAAAATGAGTAGTATACTGAATATCTGATGATGGCCAGTTTGATGATCTAATTTGTGATCTCGATGGAAATTGAACGTGTCTTATTGAACAGGATCGAATAACGAGGAGATCATCTACCCCCACAATGTTTCTCTATAGATATGAGAACTTCACGGCAATTGAGGAAGAGGAACTAAAGTACCTCATTTTAATTTATATTTTTACAAAACAATAGTTTGTCAAGCATCTAATGGTGATCCAAACTTTGACATAATTGATTATCTAAAAGACGCAAAGATGCGTCCTTAACTAAGCTTATAGCCCACCAAGAACTAAAATCTTTACTCCCACTGGAGAATCATACTCATATATTGGGAATTTATTTAGTAGGTACTTAGCTCTTCTCTACATCATACATACACGAGTATGTATCCTTAAAGAGTGCAAATTCTCACGAAGTGCGGAAAAAATCGCAAGGTATATGAGCAATGTCTTGTAATCAAGTATAAGGGCACAAGACAAATCGTTGGCCTGTTTTGCTATTCATGTTTGTCTTTCTGAGCCACTGAAATGAACAGCAGAGGAGAAATTCGCCGAAAAGTGTAGTCAGAAGGTGGAAATTTGTTACACAGCTTGTTTGAAACGGATACTTGCCCTCGGCTACTATTTTTAAGTCCTTGCTCGTGATACATTTTTCAGTGTTTCTATATATGTATGTGTGTTCCCCAGCCTAATTATTCTTGTTTATTAACATAATGTTGCTCGTATTTGTAGACATTTCGTTGAATGAAAGAATTTATCTGGCTATCTATAGGTACGAGTATATATTTACTACATATATCATGCTGCTTTCCACTCCGGAATGGTTTTATTTGTAAGCAACTCGTTGCAAAAACGTTATGCGGGTGTTTAATTATGTTAGAGCAGTTACCTACCAACCTACCTACCCACCTACCCATGGCGAAAAGGCCTCAAGACTTTTCCACTTTCTAACTTGATCTCTACCAACCTGAAGGGAAATCTGGGTAACATTGATGGTGGAATCTGTTCGGTGTTGCAACTTTTCGATTTGATGAGGTTGTATAATGACATTTTTGGTATGTTGCTTGTTTAGAAGTAATATGATATTTAAACTTTGAGACAAGGTGTCCCTCACGAGTGTGTTGGAACTGCCACTCACCAAAAGGTAATACAAATATAATGACGTGCAATGGTTTGAGGTTGTGTGATTCCAGGCGGTTTCATCATGTTTTGTGCATAATTGGACAGAGTACATGTTCAACGTATGAATTTGAATTAAGGGCAGAGGCTGAAAAAATATTTGAAGGCATAATTTGTTCAAGTTCACGAAACATGGCATTTGGAATAGGATTAAGTTCAAGGATAACTTTCTCTTTTGTATCCACTCGTATTCTTGTATTTTTGTCATCAGGCTTAGTATTCTTCAGTTTTTAATTTAACGAAGTAAACCAAAATTTAATTATAATCTCTGCTTATGCTGAGTCCATTGTGGATATATTCCATTGTAATGACGACCATTATTTAGATAAATTTCCATTTGATAGGGATGTGGCCCTGTATGGACTAAGCTCTGAAATAACTTTCCCCTCTATTCAGTCTGATATATAGTCATCTACTTCGGTTTTGAGAATTAAGTTGGGTAAGATTAAACTCCAACTAAGAACGCCACTTAAGATGTTGGCTTTTTCTGCTACATATTGTATGTATCTCATTGTTGTAAATATAATTTGTCATTATTTTATTATACAAATTTCTTTAGTACCACGAAAGTACGAAAGTATAACTCCGTGTGAAGAATTTCTACCAGATCCACACACGTGATGAACCTTGTTTCTGTAACAGCATTTACTTCCTTACTCCTCATTGACAACCGTACCCATTTTCTCCGCTTTTGCTTAAATAAGAGTGGAAGCTTGCATTTCGTCTACTAATGATGTCAATTAAGTATTGAAACGATAACTTCAAATATACGGCTGCGGACCCCTGTTATCGAAGAGGCCATGGGTGTTCGCTTTTGCCCTTATGAGTCATCGAGGCTTTCATATAGTAATACTTCACAAACGAAATCGTTTGGTATGCTTTGAAATCGTTGTGACTCGCTATTATATCTATTATATATATCACTTAGTCTCCTCTAGACCCCAGCTCACAACTGGAAAGCGAGAAATGCGATCGCCTGTATCATCGATTAGGGTTTCCATTGGCAGTTCGTGCCTTAATAGAACGACTGGCATAACCCTCCAGGTTCCACGAGGAAGAAACTTAATTTTAACAGAAAAGAGTGTAGACAACCTAACAACGGACTATGAATTTGCCTAGATTTGAATTGTACTAAGCATATGTGACACTACATCCTCCGATTCTTGGCTTACTACTCGTATAGGATCCAGTTTCAGAAATGTTGTAGCTGTGTGGCTATGGATGTACAATACACGCATACATTTTCGGCTTCCACTTAAGCTATGGGAGAGCTTCTTCGATTTCAAAGATTTTCGTCTGAAATAAGAAGAGACGAAAAGATACTCAATACGAATAATATACGGAATACATTGCTCAACTCCGTGAATTATTTTTGGCATATAAGTTTCTATAGTGCATAGTGGGATCTCGAGGATAGTAAGTAACGCCGTTAATGGGAGGAAAATAAAGCATATTTTCTGGCGAATAGAACCAATTCGGCTTTCAACTCCTCGTTTAAGTCCTTTTCTGACACTGAAGGTCTGGGCCAGACCATTACAGTCCTTTACGGAGTAGCGAGTATTCGCCATCGGCGTCATCTTGGCAGGAATCTCAAGACTATACATGCGGCTGTGATATGCGGCTTTGAAATTGATGAAGAGATGGTACTCTAGGACTTTTTTCCAATATCTACTTCAATGAAAATTTGACTTATGATGGACTTTTCTACCCTAAATCCATACTGGGAAAGGCCGGTCTGACTATTGACGAAATGTCTTAGACGTTCAAACAATACGGCAGACAAGATTTTATATACGATGCTGAGGACACTTATTCACTTGTAGTTGGCGCAGTTCCCCTTCTGAAGGATCCAACAAACCATGATAAGGTTTCATTCGGTGGGTATACTTTCGTCGATCCAGTCTTTGGAGGTGAGTTGATGTATGCTCCGCATCCAACTATCACGTGCTGTCGTAAGCAGCTTGTTAGTCAAGCTGTCGGGTCTAGTAGCTTTGTTAAACTTCGGCATGGAGATTGCTGTTCTGACTTCATCTTGGTCGAGTGGGCTGAAATTTTGACATTCTTCGTCTATGTTGAATAGTTCATTTAGTCTGAACGTGGGTTTTGTTCGTTGCCGCCGTGTAACAGTCTGCAGAAATAATCTTTGCAGATTTTTAATACCGACTGTGGTTCTACTATGAGGTTTGCTTCACCATCCTCGCAGATTTCTGTTCGGGCTTTACAGCTTTGGCTTGTTCGTTTTATTTGTTTTGTAAAATTTCCGAATTTCATACTTCTGATATCACCTCTGTTCTTTTCTGCAGACCCGTTCTGGACATCCGCTATTATAGTGATAGTCAATCCTTTAATCGTTCTACTGTTTCTTATCTATTTCATCATTTTTTGAACTTGTGTTTGACTGACTATATTAACTAATGTCCTCAAACAACTCTAGTCATTGGTAATATCACATGTGCCATGGTTCTTGTTAAAATCTACTAAAGAAAATATGTTTCCGCAGTCTTTAAAAAAAGCTGTCTCTAACTCAGTGTCCTTCTTCTACATTTTGGAAAAATTCTTCCACAATTCTCACTCATAAAAACTACCGTAAAAACGACGTAGTAAACTATCGACCTATTACTTAACTGCATTTTTAATCTTTTTAAAAGTATAGCTTACAATCCCACAAAATCTATCTTCACTCCTAAATCGATTTCTTAAAGATATATCTGCAAACACTTACTTGATTAAATTCCGGAACCTTATGTGCATTAGATGATGGAAAGGAAGTCGAGATATTTGCTACTGCTTTCAGGATGACTTTCGATAAAATCCCAAACACAATAATACTTTTTAAAGTTCATATTTTCAGTCGCGTTTTATTTTTTGGATGAAGTCTTACTTAGAAACACGTCCGAATACTTATTCAGATCCGCCATCTCCTAATCTATCATAGCCAGCTCGAGAGTTCAGTTTGGTAACCACCGTCTATTGATCTTCATTTTGTCTACTAACGATGTCAACAGCGTTATTCAACACAACTTTCTGTTGATTTACATATAATTTCCGAATCACTCTTGTTCAACGCAAGATGATATACACGGATTTCTAATATGGTGCCATAAAACTTTCTCCGAATTAATATCAGCAAATGTTAACCCATTGCATATTCATATTAATATAAACCCCTTCCACAACGGCGAACCTTGTCTTGATGTATCTTCACTACGTGACTTAGGATTTATCTGCGATAAAGAAATTAACTTTCGTTCTCACGCTGCTCAAAAGAATTTAACAACCCTTGTGTAACCAAATCTCTTTGTATCCTTCATGATATCCATGTTAAATGAATTAACGGAATTCAACGAAGACAAATTCGTTTCGCTTTATGTTGTAGATAGTGGACTGATGCCCACTCTCTAAGAGCCTATTCTGATCGTCTTAAATTAATTAACTATAATCACTTAAGAACTGTCGTGAAGTAGACAACTCTCCGCAGGCAATATCAATTGTCCCGCCCTACTGCAATTTATTCTTTGGAATCCAATCCTTGTTATTTTAGATTCATACCTTTCCTCCGCCTTAATTTTCACGACACCGACTATGGTATCAACGCCTCAGCCCAATTTAAATGAGCTCTTAAATGGAATACTAAAGGAGGAACTCCTTTTTATCGGTGTAGATTTAAACGGATTCGTTCGCGTAGGACAATCGAACTGCAAATACGAATACTGCCATAGAGAAAACGGTCTCATAACTTTTCATGAAGGAAGAGTTGCTTTGGTAATATACTGTAGTGGAGGACATCAAACCCAGGTTAATTTAGCTGGAATGGCGCGGAACGGTGAGTAAATGATTCTAAAACTACAAGAAAGTCAGCATCGACTTTTACTGATAGAATTGAACTAAGTTCAAAGGGTATATGGAACTTCGATGAAAAATCTAGGAATAGCGCAAGAACTCTACTTGTTGTTTCAATAAGAATAGAGAAACATGGTTATTGAATGATACAATATAACCAAAATACAAATACGAGGCAAGCCTTTCATGTGTGGACTAAATACAGTGGAAGTAGCGAAACCGGCAGTCCTTAGTCGTCAAGTGGGTGGCCGTGGCTCAAGTGGTAGTGGACTGGCTTCCAAATCGGAAGGTTTGGTGTTCGAATGCCAACCGCGCCCGAAAGACATATTCAGTTTTTCAGTTAACGAAAATCAAGTATGATGAGTAGTTGACTTTAAATCAACAACAAGCCAATCTCCACTAAGAATTTAGTCTCCCAATTAAATGTTGGATGCCACCCATGGAGCGAAATAACCACTGAGCCCAAATATCTTCCTTTCTCTCTCTATCGCATTTTCCAAAAAACTTAACACGTGCTCAGGCACTTTAAGTGTATTCATACCCACTTGAGTGTTAAGTTCTTTAAAAAAAAAAAAGAAGTAAATTGCCATGTCGATATCGCACATAGACATAGTATGGATGGCTTTAATGGCACAAAAACTTGAAAGTATTTTGTGCCGTTTATTCTCTACTGAATGAATCAGACAAATATCTGGCAGCCTTTGGCGGTACCAGTTCATTGCTGATGAAAAACTACAAGAGAAAAAGAAGTAGCATCCCGATCCAGTTTCAAAATACAAAAATATATGCCAGCCATACACATAAATGAAAATGAGCAGCCCCAAGCAACAATTATTTCCGGTTCCAAATTCTCTGAAACGATGAGTCCACTGCCGTTACTGAGGTACTCGAAAACAAAATGGCGATAGAATTGAATTGCTCTTCCGTGCAGCCACAGTAGATATGGCCTACGGGCTTAAATCATACGCCTAAGAGTGGAAAATAGAAAAGACCATCTAAAGAGGTATCATAGATTGCAAATCCTGTAGAGGAATTAGACTACTGCCACATAGGATAATAGACCTCTGCGAAATTCCAACCTATTTGAAAAGAGTAGTAAAATTCGTAGGGCTAAAGGTGTTAAAAGAGAAATCGTTACCCAGTTTTCACAAATGACACACGTAAATAGCGTTTGCCATACTGTATAAAATATCTTCGATATAATATTATTTTTCAAACTGAAACATGTTGCTTTCGACTTTTCCTTTCGAGGTGAGAGGACACAGATATGCCATCAAATTACCTGTAGGTCTGTTTAAATAAAAAAACATATCTTTCTATTTTAATATACGAGTATCTTAAGAGTTGAAGGTTTCTTTTATTGTCTTTTCATGTTCTTTAAGAGTACGGTCTTTTACTATAATGAAAAACCGAAGCCCAATTTAAGGGACGAACTGCTGTTTTTCTTTTATTTCAGAACAGAAACAATGATGGAAATTTTTTTTTTTCAAGGCGAGTCCTTATTTGTAGATTTATTAACAGCAAACAAAGCTGTGACACATTTCTGGCTGAAACATTTTCAATAAATGCCAAGCACAGACTCATTTTGCATTATTACAATTGTAGCTTGTTTATTACGGTCATCTTAAGAGACTGTTTTTAGAGTATCTTCAATTATAGAAATATCCTCCTTACTTTGATAAATGAATTCAATCCAACAAACACAAATACTCTTTGTCTTGTTAAAAATATACCTCTTTTCAAATAAATTGACTTGAAAAAAATAGCAACCCTCTTTAGTTTAATTCGAATGCCGAAATGGCACAATTCCTCTCCTCTTACATTTGCACTGCACTGTTATCTGACATCTTACACATGACCCAGTAGACAGTTTTCGAATTCATTTCAAATTGCTCTCTCAAAGAAGCTCTCATCGATTCTCAAAGTGGGTTAGGTTCCATCAGAATGCCTACTCCATTGAGTGCCATCTGTTGACATAGATTTCGGAATTCTTGTGGAAGATATTTGGAACATATACCCATGTATTTCTACTCTATCCCCCTCATCAAGATTTAACAATTCCATTTTCATTTGCGAATAGAAAAGTAGAACAAAGAGCTTTGTGATAAGGGTGTAGCAAGTTCAGGGACACAATTCTACTTCTATTCATATCTAACCTCATAGTTACTCCTACTTCAGATAAATATTGGTTTTTCAGATTGAGTTGATTTTTCGTTTTTTATTTCGGGCCGTTTTTTACTCCCGGTTAGCCAAGGAGTTTCATTTGAAAACTTAATTTTTTTAAATTTTTGACTTAAGTTGATATGATGCAGACTTTAGTTGTCCTTGAAGTTTTTTTTTTTGATCCATCCGATGTTTACCGGAAATATTTAATGAAAAGGAAAACTGGGTGCAACAATTTAAATAGACCAATAGTTTTTTATGAGTTTGCGGCCGTATATTGCGGAGCATCAAATGACGTTGGAATTTGAGTGTCGAATAAATAAATTTTGGAAACAATATAACAATGAATGTTATTGGATTTGATGGCCATGAGAAAAAAAATTAATAACGACCTGGACAAATAGAAAGAAAGGACTTTTTTAATATGTCTTCGATTAAATAATCGATTAATAATCGAAGTTTCCTAGGATAAGGACAAGGCAATAATCACTTTGGGGATCTGCATTGCGATTGATCGGGAAACTATTGACTGTTCTTGTTCGTGATATAGTGTTTCTTTTAGCCCCTAGTTGTGGTATAAATTAGAAGAAATATATATGGCTAAAATCCGAAGTGCGAACAGTCTAGCGTTTCTATTCTAGATAACGTGGGTTAGTACCCTGTGTTACCGAAAAATGTCAGCTACGAAAACCGACAGATAAGGAATGATCGAATGATGACGGCTTTTGGCTATTGTATCCGGACTAAGATTGGTTTCAGCAATGTGAGGACACTCCTCGACTCAGGGAGCGACGGACCTCAAAATGCCAGATTCCTCCAATTGAAAAGAGAGTTCCTTCGGTATAACTTGGACATATTGGGAGTGAGTTAATTAACATGATCCGACGCGGGACAGTACCAATACCATGGTATAGCAATACTTTACCACATGCAAGCAAGTAATTACAGTGAAAAAGTATTGCATTGTTTTTGTACAATGGATTCGAAGAGAACTATTTTATCCAAATGAGAAACAACACAAACGTCAAAGTATATAACTTAACGCGGAAATTGTGGCATTCACTATACCATGGCATTTATAAGAGTATTAATACGAGCATACTTTCCCCCACTTAACACTGTGCTACTCTACTCAGGCAAGCTCTCCGACAGTCACAATGAATCCGGATTTGATCTGCTGCTAACACTAACAGCACGTGGAGGCTTAATTTCTCCAGGACCCACTTGGTGATAAGATCTTATCGGCCAGATTCTGGACTAGAATACGGCGCGTCATTATCATACAGTATTACGGCACAACGAATCTCTCGACTGAGGATGAAAAGGACAACTTCAACAGTTTGTATTCGGCCTTAGCGACCGAAATGATGATTTCTGCAACATCAATCGCCTAGTCATAGGAGGCACCATGTTTGAGCATAAGACCTGCTAGAAAGTCAGCTAAGTCTCAACTGACAAGTAATCTTCGTCAACCCAAATCGACCATTTGGCGTTCAGTCGACATTTCAGAAGTTATCTTTTGTACGTCCGAAACAGATGAGGAGCCGAGATGGGGTTGGTACGAGATCATCACTTTATGGTAGCTACTTAGTTATGTACTGCATCTGTTCAATGATTCCGCAATATCACCAGAATGGCTAAGTATAACCTAGACCGGCTAAAGGTGCCCTCAATACACCAACAACTAAGAGATCAATTTTTGTTAGGAATTTTTTTTTTGTTATATACCCTTACAATGTTTGCAGACGGCGAGGGCGAAGAAAACTTGGGGAGAAAGAAAAGACAGGTACCGATATACACAGATCTTAAATGTTTGCAAGTTAAAGCGACTAGGAAATAGATAGCTCGGCAGGGCATTCCATAATCGAGTCGTATGGCTTAGGAACGAATCACGATATTTTCGAGTACGTCCGTAAGTGGGCTTTCATAGCAAGACGGGTGTTACGGTTCAAAGTTTGAAGGAGCTGAATGCTAATGGCGATTTCTATGGAAGACTGGAAGTAGCGATATAACAGAGAGAGACACGAGATATCACGTCGGAGTTAGAGTTTTTCAATTGCCTGAGTGATATTAGTATCACCTATGAGTTATACCGCACAGTTTTGAATCCTATTTAGCAGGTGCAGATATATTTTAGGCGCACCTAACCAGACGTGGGCATTGTACTCCAATTTTGGGCGGATGAATGCTTTATATATTGGGGCCAGATCAGGTGGGGAAAAGTATTTCTTAAATCGTTTGAGTAAACCTAGACATTTCGCAGAATTTTAGTCGACATCGAATATATTGTCATTCCAGCTTTTCCGTTTCAACGATGCAAGCTTCATGTCCTATAGCCGAAGGGCAGGGACGTGAGTTTGGGAACGAATATTAAAAGCAGATAGTGCTGTTGTCAGCAAAGAAATATTTTGGATAACAAGTAGCTGCAAAAAATCGCTGATGAAAATTAATAGAGTGTCGGAGAGATTGAAGAAGAAAGTCGTCGATCCCAAATACACGTATTTTCGACAAAAGACCCTAAAGCCAAACTCTGTCAAATGCCTTAGAAATTTCAAATGCAACTATCTTGCTTTCATCAAATTGATGCCGTCTTTGGTTCCACTTTTCGCTGAGACATGCCTTCAAATCACCAGTGGACCTGTTACTACGGAAACCGTACTGCCGGTCATTAAGAAAGAAGTTTTCGTGTTTTGAGATATTTCATGAGCTGACGGTTTATCAGCGTTTCCATGACCTTGGAAAGAATGGACATAAGTGCAACGGGTCTGTAAGAAGAGAGAGAAGAAGATTCGCCTCTGTTAGGGACGAGCTGGAAATGCAAAAGAGTCCTAAAGAGCAGGATTGATGAAAAAGCTTACGCAGTGGTTTTGCCAGCGAAGATGAACAACTTTTTGGAAGAAGCGGATTAGCAGCTCACTGCACACAACCATCCAAGAACATTGGAACGCTGTGAAAAATGTTTTCATATCTGGAGCGGATAGTATCGTTGGTAGATGGTAGGGTTAAGCGAACTAGAGTTCCTATATCGAAGGAATATAAGAGAAGTGCAACGTAGCATATGACGAGACAACTGTGTCCCTGGCCACAGAGGCAGAAACATATACAATTAACAAAATGTTGACATATATGAGAGCTATGCACAGCCATGTCTAGGTTTGGCAATCCTGCCAACTATATCTCACAATGTCAAATAATTTTGAACTCTTTTTCAATCCTTTTCATCATCAAGGTAATAGGCTTGCGTATGTTAGCCTTGGACAACAGGCAATAAATCGTAAATTTCTGCAATGCTGATCCTCTATCATAGATGGTAGCATGTTTGATTTCAAGACTTATAAAGTTAGCTGCGTACCATGTAAATACACAGAAGTAACATAGACAGCAATTAAGAAAATATCTATTGGAAAACAATTTGAAATAACTAGCCTAGCACCAGTATTCAGGTATGAAGGTTTGAGGCAAAACGTGTAATTCGCTTATGACTTGTCGAAAGCGAATAGTTGTAAGCGCATAAATTGTAGAAATCCCATCAATAAAAAGGAAGGAGTTAATTTTTCTGTTTGGATATACCCGAATCAGAGTAAAATTAGTGCAGCGTAACATGGAAAATAAAAGCATAAAGCTGAATTCCTAAACGTAGGTATAGTTGCAGCTTGAGATCGAATCATGTAAAAAGCTTTACAGGCTAATCCTCATTTTGGAAAAATGTGATCTGGAGAGATGAAAGTCAAAGTCTCAACAGCCGTGATTAAAGTAATCCAAAAGTATAGACTGGTAGACGGAGCCTATGACTCTGAGTCAGTATCAAGCTCCCTAAAGCAAGAAGCATTATTGAGTTGAAAAATTGGAGAGGATTTTGGATGATGTTTCCAAAATAATAGCAAAATTTACTAAATAATCGAAGATTGTCTTGTGTCTAGTCAAATCCAATCGTTTTGTTTGCTTACGGCATTCTGACTTTCGTCAGAAGACGGCGTTTGGGAATACGCTACTCACATGAACGCGTTTCAATATCTCCTCTACTTCTTCTACTTGCCGTGGAGATCGTGTAACTTTTGTATGTTTATTTGGCTTGACATGAAGATCATTTTTAGTATGCCACGCCAGGATAAGATGGTAACACACGTTTGTTAACAATGAAATGAAGTATTTACTATTAGTGTGCTGTCATTTGTATTTTAGCAGTAACAGCAACTTGAAATTGGTAAGTTCATTCGATACACCGTGTACCAACACATGGCGGATTATCTATGTATAACTGCTTAATAGACACTGTAACTGATTTTCACTAATTTTGACAATGTGGCCTGAGATAAGTTCGTTCCTTTCAACGATACTTTTCTCATTGGTGATCTGTGCTGCCTGGAAATTGCAGAAGTTAATTGAAATCTGACCTCCATCATTTGAACCACACTGACAACGTCTGCTTTCTAAAGTATTTTTACTTAGACGTTCGCCCTTTTTTCTGCACCACGCAAACCATCTTTTGCCATCTCTTCGTTAACTCCAGTATTCGAACGTTATACGCGCCTTGATAAGCGAATAAATGACCGTTTGTAGAAAAATTAATTACTTGTTCACTCCATAATGTTGTCGTGCCAGGGAGATAGCGAAACGCCAGAAGTAAAAAGAATATTGTGGTCGTAAGCGATTCAGTAAGTCAAGACCGCAATTAATCGATTTCGCACCGTTCTCAAAAGCTGGACATCTCTCTAACATTTCCATTGCATTTTTTGAAAAAGACCTAGCTATGCGTATAAAATTGTATTGACTGAAGAGCTGAATTCAAATGACCATAGGACTCTTTTAAAGATGGAAGACGACTCGGGTTTTCACCGAAAATTATCCTCAGTGAAGGGGCACATTTTTCGTAAAGGACTTTGTTAATAAGCAAAATAAGCATTTGCTCAAGCGGACAACCGGAGTTTATCCAACAGCAGCAATTCTATGAAAAAAAAAGTTCACTTTTTGGTGTGACGATGTTGGCGAATTGGTTACAGTTAATGGAGACTGCTATCGCTCCTTGTTGGATAACGGGACTGGAAGGCTGGAAGGATATACTCGTATGGTATCAATAGGACGGTGCTACAATCGATTTATTGGAGAGGAAGTTTAATGGTCGTGGTCAGAAATGACTGCACAGCTCTTGCGATTTAATACTTTTAGACTCTTTTCTCTGGGACAACATTAAGTCTTATTCTAAGCAAACAAATCAGAAACTTCAGGTGACTTACAGGTGACTTACAGGTGCTCATACGACGTGAAATTGGTAGAATAACTGCCAAATTGTCTGAAAAAATGGTCCCAGCGCATACTTATACGGTATACTTATGTATACCTCTCCGTAGAAGACATTTGAATAATGTCTTATTTTATAACTAATGTTATCTTATTTATTTCTATCTAAAGTGATACCTTAACACTTAACACAAACAAATTGGGGTGTACCAAAGGAGACAATCTTCATGACATAGAAAATAGAACCTCAACGGACATATGACGTTGACAGGAGAATAAATGTTGTAATGGTGAAAAGAAGCACTTCCAAGCAAAAACATTATCAGTATTAAAACTACTCATTTCTCATTGTAAGGCAACCAATCCAGAATGCTGACAGTTTCATAACTTTGAACTACCGTCTTGTCTGAATATGGAACGAAACATTTTATTGTTCGTTGCCATACTGAATTAGCACCGCGAATTTTGATACGCTTGGTATACTACGAGAAACAAACGTCCTTACAACGATGTCCTTAACATAGAAAAGTCAAAAATTTTCCAACTAAACTAGTTTTCTAACATACTCCGAGAAGGCAGTGCCATTGACTTTTTTAGCTATACCGAGGCATTAGAGCTATTTGACATTTATTTAAGACAAGTTTGTTAAATAACTCAGCTGACGGGAAAAAAGAAATTAAACAAAAATCACACTCGTCTTTCACATATTTTATAAATTTCCAAATGACTTTCACCCGGTCCTGGAGGATTGAGAATTTCCCTTATAAGTTTTACAAAAGTTCCTAACTCATTCTGTTTCGTTTTAACATGCTTTGGCCCATCTGCCTTTGCAGAATTTCCCCTTTCAACTTGCTAACTTTTAATTTCGTTATTCATAAATCATGAAACACTTTACTCATTCCCTATCAAGGATTCTGTCAAATCTATTCTATTTCAAATATTCAAATATAGCTATCCCTTTCTTAATATTTTCAGAATTCCATATCCCATTAATCTTCAATGAATAGAACTTTCGAATACTATGTATCTACACTCTCACCTTACAATCAATCCTGCTTTCTAATCTGTCCATCCCATCCTACATCATTCTAACTTCCCAAACTCAGTCCATCATTTGGTTCAAATTTATATGTTTTTTCCTTCTCCTGTTTGTTGCTCCTTTAAGTCAAAATCAGTATCAGCAAACTTATGTGAGGGATAGACAAGTAGTGGCACATCCATTTTTACTATACATACAATATAATACGAGCACACCTATGCACAACTACTCGTATTATACCAAAAGGAGTATATTTTGTAAATGCCTGCATATTGGCACCCAACAAAAGCTATCGAACTCGAAACTGTTTACCAAAGGAATATTGCACAGATCTACATAAATACGATTGAAACGATGTCTATTGTAAATAAATTAAATTTTCCACACCATGGAGCATGAAACCCACATTTGCAGAACGTTCCTTCTTGGTACGAGGAGCTTGCTTATCTTTGAAAGTTCTCCAACAGCCATCTTCTGGCAACCACCATCTACATAGCAGGTTCTAGGCTCTTCATCCGACGAAATCTGAAGGTGATGTGATAAGTGAATTGGGAATTACTCGTACTTCTATCTTTGTATCTACCTACTCATTTAACTTGCTCTGATAGCGATGGAAATTTTAAGCAAAAACCGAAACACTTTGCTTTTCGTTAATATAAATAAAATTCATTTCATTTATTGATGACATTGATGATGATGAGGAAAAATAACGAAACGAAAAGGGGAGAGAAGAGAACTGGAAAAAATATTCGGCTGTTCAAAAGCAGGCACTTAATTATATTTGGGGTGGTGAGCCACCATGCTCGGATTGTGGTGAGATACGATTACTTGATTCTATTTCAAGGATGTTGATGACCGCTGGGCTTTGAAACTTTGATAGTCTCATGATTCGCGACAGTAAAAACTGATAATGTGCTCTCTGACTACTAAGCACAAAAGGATAACCTTTCCAATGGGGCTACATGGGACGAGAAAATGTGTTATGATGGCGACGCGTGTTATGGTAGTCATTAAACGTCCTTGTCAATATGAAAATTGCTCATTTGAACATTTAATCAGCCGCATCGAAGTCGTTTTACGTAATTAGATTACGAGTCCTTTTTGTCATTAATTTTTCAAAGAGAAGACAATGAGACATAATAATGAACAACGCAAATAAATTCGATTTCGTATGAAAAATTGTCAATAATCTAATCACCCTGCTCACAATTATTCGTTAAGTAGGTTTAGATACAGTTGTTGAGTATTCTAAATTTGTAACTCTTTTTCCAAATATACATACATATAACCGTCCTGTACTGTATTACGTTCATATTGGCTAGTCCCATGCGTCGTTGGAGAAGTCGGCAGAAAACCGCCCATACATCGGTTACTGATTCTGCGGGTGCAAATGGAATTGAACACTTATACCTGGAGAAGTATAGCTGCATGAACTTTATTGTATATTTTAGGATCAAAAGAACTGATGCGACCTTATTTCATGTTCACACAGGAAATTCTAAATGGATTCAATGGAAATTTCTCGTCCAGACAGAAGTAACCGTATTGAGATTTATATCAACATATTCGGGGCTTCTTTTTTACATCTACTGTCGCTCAATGGGTTTTTGGTACCATTGCAATATTTGCATATAACGCGGGTGAAGGATAGTTAAGAAGGAGGAAAGAAGAAGTACTGATGTACATTGGTCTTAAATGTTTGAATGTTATCACGATTAGGAAATAGAGAGCTCGGCAAGGAATTCCATAGGCGAGTTATACATCTTAGAAAGAATCACGATACTTCAGAAAGTGGGCATGAAGGTAAACTGTTGAGCATACATACTGAGACAGGTGTGACGGTTGAAGGTCGGATAGAGTGGAACCCTACTGATAATTTTGTTGGAGAATGGGTCGCAAAAATAACTATAGAATAAGGTAAGGCAATCTACCTATTGGAGGGTCACTTATAGCTTGGAATCCGATATATCTTCTAAAGAAGTTTTAAGTCATCAGACCAGAAGTGGGGATTGTAGTCAAATTGTGGTCATACATACATATATTGATGCTTGATGATGACGCGTCAAATATGTTCTATATCGCTTCAGGAAACTTTCACAATTCACAGCAATTGTCAAACTTGAAATGAGTTGAATTGAACATTCCGAGAGGCATTTTCTAATATACAGGGTGTTCCGAATAATGTATCGAAAAATACGTTTGTATATGAAAGAGCCTGCCACCAAATACAAGCGCAAATGAGAGAATGCAAAGATCCTGTAAAAAATAGAAATCAATTCTGGCTACAGTAATAAGCATATATGTATGTGCAATGTATGTACTCGTAACTTTGCGAATTTTAGAATTGCTTATAAGTTAGTTAGCTGTCATTCAATATTCTCTCCATTCGCTCTGATTAATACTTTATTAAGTTTTATAAATTAATATTGTATTAATTAATACATTGTTTTAAATAAAGGATTGAAATTATCTTTTCGAAGGATCCGAAATATTGGGGGTGGATGAATGAATCACGTGTGTTTATGCTAATTTTTCAGGTGCAAAATCAACTATGATGTAACATACGGACCCAGAAGGAACGACTTTTGAATACTCCAGCATTTACCAACAAGTGAGAAAATATAAACATTGTATATGAAAATATAAAGTATATGAAGAACTAGATGAAAAAGAATTCATCTGTAACACTAGACGAGCTCGAAAATGATTCTCCCAACTGGAAAAGTAAAGTACCTGTTGACGAAGTTGATGTGAAATACCATAAAAAAAATACAAAAATGATAAATGGCCAGATAGTAAAAGCTCGTTAGAATAAATAAATAAATCAAAATAAAAAAATATTTAATAACTTACCAGGTGAAACGTCTCTCCAGAAAGAGAACAAATTTATTTTTTCCGCAAGATCAAAAACAAGAAAGCTATTAAGCTTTAAGGCTAATCACGCGAAAATTGTTGGTCTTATCTTTTTATATTTTATTACTACGGCGAACTTTATGTGAGAGTCGCGGGTACCGAGATTACGGAGATGGAATCCAAACAACAACACCCTCGACCGCTTGGATTTATACTCCCTGATAATAAAATAAAAACTTAGGAAAAATACGAGTACGTAACGTAATAATTTTTCCTGCTGATGAGCATTTTGGTAATTTATCAAAATTTATTGCAGAGAACAATTTGCGGTAATCCCAGCCTCCACATTTCTAACAGGGCCGATGAATTGATCCCTTACACAGGTAATAAGGTTAAAATGTGCAGAAAAGAAACATTCAAAACACATCTATAGTAGAAGGTACGTGAAACAGTGACTGTGACGGTCATATGAGTACAAAATAATTTTCAAGATATTATTTGAATCATACTAGAAAGCCGACTGTGGGTTACAACCAAAGAACCTTGTTATAGCTTTAACAAGTATATAGATGCAGTAAAAAAACAAGTACGTTTGTCATCTTTTGACCGGCGTGAACGTTAATTTCGTTTACTGAACTTATAAGATTACGCGGAATGATCAAATAAAAATTGTCATACATTTAGGCTAACATATAGAGGCAAGATTGTAAGGTGGATGATGGAGGCTTTTAGATATTATATAATTTTCAAAAAACTTTGTCCCAGTGGATTTATCGGCAACGACGCAACTGGATTTGAAAATGTGCAAACAAAGCGTGTAATGATCATAACATAGTTGAATCAGCTGGTTTCGACAGAAGTGTTTTTCCACGTAGAAAATACTTAAGAGTGAGATTTTCTTTCAATCTTACTCTCAAGGACTCTTTAAGAATAGATGCAAAAGGGCATTTTTCCAGCCCGTCTCAAAAAAGAAAGAATATTCTTCCCTTTTCTCCCTTAAAATTTAATTTCTTAATCTTACGAAGAACGAAAGTTGGAGAATTGGTTCAATAACAAAGCGCATTCAGTACCAGTGCCCACCACATTAGCACTGCTCACACAGCAAGGGTCACAGAAGGTGGTGTCACTTATGCCAAGTACTGCCAAGCACTGCTTACCGAAAGTTAAGTGCTCCCTTAAAATGCTAATATGAAGTCTCCAGACTTTCCTTAAGATAGTTAGCGAAAACGCCGGTGACCTTTTAGAGACGTCTGAAAGCATTCGTTCACGAAAATGAAATCAACGAAATATGATCCGCACAGATAAGACTCTTCTAACTACTCAGTTAAGCTTTAAGTCCAGTCTGGCTTTCGCTCACACCATTCAACTGTTCCTCACAATAAAACTCATTGCCATCAGGATTGCTTACATCTCTACTTGAAATAAAGACGGAGCTGTATTTTACGAGTAATAAAGTCTGAAGTTATTCACAGAAATGCGAATACCAGGTCCGAATACATTCCTTTCCAGCGTCAGATTTGATTTTTCGCATTGCCCTGTATCTTTTAACTTAGACAGAGGTAAGACCATTTTACGCGTATACACATTGTTCAGCAGGAAGAAGGTAGACTCATAGGTCCGAAGCTCTTATTGAGTGGTAGTAATCTTTGCGTTCGGTTTGAAGGCCAACACCAGTGAAGTAATCAGTGAACAAGAATGCTCCCATCTGATTGTATGCCCCTAGATTTCGTTCAGCAGGATCCAAACTATGCGAAAAGACTTAAAGGTGACGCTCATCTTGTCAATTAGCACATAGTTAAGGTTTCCTCTCTTTCCCTTTTCTATCGCTATTTTCACCATCAGTGCTCAAATAAAATTTGCCAGTACCTTGCCGGGACAACTCCGTATCATATAATTTCTTATCTCAACCACCATCATTTGTCGCCGAGGTCATGCAGATGGACTTTTTTCTTTAACTAAAAAGCTTTTGTTATAATGCATTAGAAGGAAGCATAGACGGAAACTAACCAACGAGTTAAAATATGAATTAAATAAGATACTTACTTATGCATTTTATTTAAACTAGCCGGCCTATTTATAACTTTGCACATACGGACGATTTTCATAAAATATGACTAGCTCATAGCTCAGTAAGTGCCCGAAATAAAGCTACATTTCACTTTCTTCTTCATTTCACTTTCTAACTAGTTACTTGTCGATATTAACCTTGTCTGGGATCCGGCTTAGACGTTTGGGACGGCAATTATGCACTTGCTGAACCATTGCAGCAAATTACAAAGAACATGACAAGGAAATTCTGTGGGAAGGCTAGGGCTTAAGTGGAAAACAGGGCTTCACTTTGACACTGAGCTTTGAATGACAAAGTACTATAAAGCCATGTAACTTAACATGAGCGGCTTAAAGTGACGGCAAAAAATCATCCGCAAAGAAAGAAGAACTAAACAAAACCAAACTGAAAAAATAAAATGCTCCAAGAAGAAAAACATAAAAATATCAATCAAACTCCTCGTGATTTATTTGAATCTAATCCAACTCACTCAAATCAATTGCCACTGATGTTTTCCTTAATTTCCTCCCAATTTAAGACCTTTACGTGACTTTCTTAAATATTTAATAATGTTTCCGCACTTTCTTTCACAAAATTCAATAATAACACATATTGTTGCCTCCCAATACCAAAGTTGCTGCTAAAGCTTCACAAAATAAAAAAACCGACATACAACAAGAAGACACGTGTCCCTTATATAATTTAAAATTTCCAGTAATTGCCTGTCGATGAAGTTCAGTCTCCCTAAAGTACTCAACTTCAGAGTCGTTTAGGAGTGAATTGGGAATTGTGTGAAGTGGGAAGCTTAGTGCACTTGCCAGTACCCGCAATACTGTGGGTAAATGAATTAACCTTATATCAATGACCTCTCGAAATTTCCTTGTAAAAATAACCCAAAATAAGACCTTGTTAATTTATACATATGTGTAAACGAGTATACACATTAAATCATTTATTCTTTTCCTCTTTTCTATAGCTACTTAGAAATCTAACAGGAACCGGAAAAAAAGAATCAAACAAAACCAACAACTACAATACACATGGTATGGTATGTGTACATGTGCATTTATATCGTTTCGATACAATCTGTGGTTGTGTACGTGGCCTATTAACATAACAATCACTGCCTCCAAACATCAGAACTTACTTTACAAAAACCATTCGAAATCCAGCGGAGGTAAGCTAACATGAGAACCCAAAACATGACGTGCTTCTACCCATTGTCTCCATTATTATACAATTCATAGCCTTTTTTAAAAGTACAGTAGCAGGAACCGAAAAAAAAGAGAAAACAAGAAGACCAACAACACGTGAATGTGGAAAACGCCTGCACCTTACATATCACTGAACACAATCGCAGTTGTTTTCGAAATTACATATTTCCTACAATGAAACAACGCTTTACCGTTAAATGATAAAATTTTCAGCCCAATAATTGACGAAAGAAAAACAGGACAAAATATAGATTACAAGTATTAACTGTATTACTACTTAGATTATCGGAAATGACGGCGGAGGGGAACAACAAAGCAATAAATATTTCCAGTCAATTTGGCGCCCAATATGGGGCGTACACTCACCTCAACTCCTTTGCGTGTATGTACGAAAATCCCAAAGTTTCTAATTAATCCTTAATGAATGCAATGATGAGTGGATATTCATGTATATATTTCCACATTTAATTCATGATATTATTCCAACGAAATTCAAATGAGACAAGACATTACTAAGAATCACAGTAAGACGTTAATACACACTCGTGTATCTGAATCGTACATGACACGATGCGATTCAAATCACTTTAAATGAGAAACCTTAAGTGTAAAAGGTTAGGCGGCTGAACACAATGATCACCTTTGGTCACACTCTAAGAACACAACTGCACTGGGCACTGAGCACGGCACACTAGACCCAAGACACAAGACACAAGACACTTAACACAGGGCAACGGTATGGCAACACTATTCTTCTTCAACATAGAAATAGACACTAGGCCTTCTTTGTTATTTTCCTTGCTTTACTTTCTCTGCACTTTATTGCATGATGGTATTCTTATACCTATTCTTTGGCGTAATATAATTAAGACGACCACCTCCTACTTGTATTCTACTCGGCTTCTTCGTATGCGTACTTGACTTGATTCTTACACCCTACCACCCGGTCTACTTTACACTCAGTGTACTCGCACTCATACACCTCTTAAGCGTTGCTTTGCTTTGCTTATTTTATGCACTATTTGCTTTATTAAGAGGCCAACGAAGGGAGGGTCGAAGGTAAGTAGAGATAGGGAGACGCCTAGGTACGTGAAGATGGTAGGAATAATAAAGTGCACCACCGAAGAACACTTGGTTGGTTTCCGGGAAGTGTGATGTACATAACTCAATGCCGCCAAAAGGCCCGATTCCGTTCGTAAAGTTCTCGTACTTGTATTAAGAAAACCTATTAAAAGCGTGATGGCATTCCTCCACAATACGGTTAGAGTTTCCGTGCACTTTCGTATCGGCGATATGATAAAAGTAATTTTTTTTTTTTACCGACACAATCCGGTTGTGCTTTAGTCTAGTTTAAGGGTAAAGGATCGGATCCGTGATTCGTTTCCCGTAACGACAATGAACGTTTCGATTTGGCGAACGGTTGTAGACTAAGTTCCATGAAGGGATGTAATGAACTTTTATAAGACTCGATGGTATTGAGTGAGCTTTTCTGGTATTCTGTATTACCGACACTGGTTGTTCAGGATTTAACTCAATGATTTGAGTGAAAATTAATAGTAGGCCGCGACTTGTTTGTTTGGTATGGTAATACGAGTTTACCTACTCTTTTGTAGGGAAAATCTAATTTGTCTAGACGGAAAAGAATACATACATAATGTACGTAAGCGTACAACTGTACATATGGAAATATGTGGGTGAGCTAAAACTTAAAATATAATCAGGCAATTAAATGTTGTTGCAGGCAACTACTTCTAAAGATGAAACAACGATGTGCCTTGTTAGTTTTAGAATTTAAGCTTATGCTTTAGAAGTTCTAAACTTTGAAGACTAAGTTTGTGTGTTGGAAAAAAGTCCAATATTTTGAAAATATGCAAAAGATTTTGTTAAAGGTAACGCTTTTATATGATTTTTAATGTCAATCTGTTTGGTCTTCGTCAGGCCCATTTAACAATTTAAATCAGTGCCCATTTCCAAAGTGACTTGGACGAAGCGCTTTAATCAACTGAAGAGCAGTCCATAGGAAGCAGTAATTGACTTGGCTACATCGAGCGATTAGGTGATAATACCAACTGGCTGACAAAGGCATAGGATATCGAGAGATACTCAGATCCAAAGTAGTGAATTAGCGCAGGTGATCTATTGATTTTACTTACGCCAAACTTGGTTTTTCGTTCTCATCGCAAGTCAGCAACGAATTAAAAACCTGTGCATTGTACTACTTCAGTATTAGTTTAAATAAGATTTCCTCGTCTTTCACAAAACAACATGCAAACGCTTCACTAAAACTGCATCAGCGCTCACCATATCTCTCTCTCTGTGATGTCGTCATCAATCTCAGATTTTGCGTTGCAGTAAGAATTCTATATACATATGTATATTGTATATGATACTTAGAACAAGAATGTATTCTGTGTTCATGCGCTCTTATTATTGTTGTTGTTGTTTTTTTTTCAATAGATTTGTGTTTTGGATTGGGAAAACTTTTTCCGGCGACAGACAATTTCATAGATGAAAGTTAATAAAGCCAGAAGAGCACTTAAAAATTATGCAAATTTATTTTGAAAATCGATGTTCAACTCGCGAGACCTACCGTGCATTATGTTCATTTTACTGTTGACATAATCATCCATCTAAGCAAGAAATTCGAATAACAATGGATTGTTTACGCAACACGCATTCTCTAGTTGATAATACACATCCGAAGGGACATCGAACAGTGCGCATGTATTAAGAAGGACCCGAAAGAGTTGATTCGCAATCATAAGATCCAAATAATTTTCTTGATGAATAAGTTCAAAATCTAGACAAAAGGAACAAAACCAAATTAATTACTATTGGATATGTCTGTATACTATAAATAATGAAGATAAATATAATACAATACAATCCAACAGTAAATAGATATCTTTCAAAGCCAGCATCGAGAGGACACGATGAAAAAAGTAACGTGAAATCATGAAGTCTTCAACTTATAATAAAAAGTAGTCTTTTTGGGGATTAATTTATTTAACCTTATACCTGGAAATCTGTAAGCCGTAGGTAAAAACTTAGTATGGTGAGTTCGTAGGTAACATTATAGCACCACAAAATAATAAAGAAAAAAAAACAAAAATTATAGATACAGATAAATGCGATTTTCCCAAAAATGTACTTAAAAAAACTTAAAAAAAATTTTGGTTGAAGACCAATATCTTGAAAAAGAAAGTATGGATGGTAATAGTGGCTATCAAACGAGCTCATTTTGGTTGCTCTAAGCTTAATGCACACCAAAATAATTGTTGGTAACTGCTTTCTGAAGGAACTTTTTTAAACATCCTGTAATTCTTCCGATTTTCTTCATAACATGAACCAATGAATCAGATTTTTTTTCTCTACTTTATTTCAAGAAACTTCAATATACATAATATTTAATACACAATAAATTTTATCAAATTGTAAATGAAGTTTTTGAAAAAAATAGCTGAGCACAATCTATTGTCTTATGCAAGACAAGTGGCGACAGTACTTATCAATTATATAATTTAATCATTTAATTACGTCATTGTTGTTAATAAAGCATCACGGTTAAACGAAAAAAGCCATTTTTGTATATCATTTAGAAATACTGTTTTTCTGATAATTTGTTAAACAAGCGAGGAGCAGTAACATAATAAAAACGTAAAAAATGAATTTTTTTGAGTTTTTAAAACACTTACGAAGTTTCTGGTGTTGATTCGCAAGTTATAACTATAGTGCACTCTACATGCATATTACCCGGATTTCACAAAAAATATCTTTAAAACTTTGTAGCAGTAAAGGTATCTTAAAATAAGGAATTCGAGACATTTTAACGGTTCCAAGCTGGGGGTTTTGCGATTAGCTTTAGAAGTAATTCATATTGCATGCTTCTGCTGTATCAACAAAGGTTTTATTTGTTTTATTTATTTATTATTGAAATAAGTACCCCCCCCCCCCCCCCACAAGAAATTCCATAACGAAGTTTCGATTTTAGTAAACCATATTTAAACCAATTTTAAAACAGGTAGGTTGCTGTACATACTGAGGTGGAATAGTTGCTTACATCTCCATTCAGATGCTTTTCAAATACTAAGATTTTGGTCTAGTATAATACCTAAATATTTAAAGCTTTCAACACGTTCAGTTAAAAAACAACTCTCACTACAACTTACTTAATTGACAAAAATAGTATCTCCCAAAACAAATCGACTGCAACTTAGTGAGTTATAATATAAAGGCAGCTCATCAGATAGTTTACCTTTGATATTAAATACCATGAATCTCGTTTTGTTGCTGATGATCAGTTTATGATAATTATACCATTGTCTTTTTATTAATTAACATCTGCAAACATATCAAGTAAACTGCTATTGGAATAGAAAAGAGATGTATCATCACCAAATGCCGTGATTTTGCCTTTAAGAGGTTGTATAAATAGGGAGTTCATATAAATTAAAAATAGTATCGGGGAAAAGACTGGTCCTTGAGGAATACTCATATTTAAGTATAGGGTTTTCCAATAAGGACTTGACAACTTTTTTTTTTATATAAAACGCAAACCATTTGAGATATTTCAAAAATTTTATTATCGGCTTGAAGTACAATGAAAACATTTATGAATGGAGCTAGACTCCGTTTATATGGCCACCGCGGGCACGTTTGCAGCGGTCGATTCGTTGGACCCAATTTTCAACGACTCGGCCACACATTTCGGATGAAACGGCCGCAATTTCGGTTTCAATGTTGGCTCTGAGCTCTTCCAACGTCGTCGGCGTGCTGGCATAAGACAATGACTTAACGTAGCCCCACAGAAAATAGTCAAGCGGCGTTAAATCGCACGAACGAGGCGGCTAATCGACTGGCCCATTTCTTGAGATAACACGCTCACTTTACTTACTCTTCAATAAATCGATTGTCGCGTGTGCTGTGTGGCTTGTGGCACCATTCTCTTTTTTTTTTTTTTTTTTATAATTTACGCACGCCTAAGGGGTTGATACCCTTTTACTGTTGCCAGGGCGCGGGCGGAAAGATAGAAGGAGGAGAAAGGAAAATTGTTTTTTTGTAGTGGTTTGAAACTCAGGTGTGTTTGGTTTCTATGTTTGCTCTCCAGGGGTGGGAGTCCGAATAGGACGGAGAGTTTTTCTTCACTCAGAGTGATTCGAGATATAATTCCCAGTATTTTTTTCATTGCTTGAAACTCTTATAACAGCCAAATCTACGTGTCAGTGTTATGCCTTCACACGCAGAATTTTTTTGTCTGAGTTCCAATTATACAATGAAAAACTGATTTTGCCATGGGCAGGATTCGAACCTGGACCCTCCGAGTGAGAAGCGTTTGCTACTACCACTACACCACGGCCACCCTCTTGAAACCACATGTCGTCCAAGTCCATATCTTCCAATTCGGGCCAAAAATAATCGGTGATCATAGCGCGATAACGCTGACCATTCACAGTAAGGTGACGATCGTTATCGTCGACGAAAAAATATGGCCCAAAAATGCCGCCGGCATGCAAACCGCACCAAACAGTTATTTTTTGTGGATGAAGTGGTGATTCATGAAGCACATGTGGATTTTCACCCGACCAATAACGCATATTTTGCTTATTGACAAACCCATTGAGCCAAAAATGAGCTTCATCACTGAAGATGTTTTTGCGATGATTTACGAGACGGCGAAGTTTTTGGTAGTCCTTTTTTAATTGTCCCGCGAAACCTTTCTGTAACGATCTAAGTTGCAATGTATATTTTCCATTATTAAAGATTTTTATAAATACCTATTAAAATTTGGGCAGTTGGACGTTGTAGTCTGAAATGACTTTTGAAGTCTGAATTGTTGTAGATTTTAATTACTTCCTCAAAGTCTCTATTCTTTTGTGACTGGTTAAAAAATGTTCGGTGTCGACAGAGGAATCCGTGTCTTCAACATCCGACAACAAGCCCCCAGATGAACTACTTTCTTCGTCATCGTCATCACTTTCAAATAACCACTTTAATGTAAATAATAACTATTTGAATAATAAATAATATATAAATAAAAACAAGATTATTTACCTCAAAAGCAGCTGCTTCCATTTCCAATTTATTTTTTATTTTTTAAAGTGTCAGATCTTTGACAGAAATAGACGTCAAACTATTACCAACACACAGAATTAAATTTTCCGATGATACGGACTATTTTATTTTGCCGAATGATCCATATAGATCATCCGGTCATAATAAAAAAACACATATTGTATCACCTTTTTTGTACAATGGTAACACTACAGCAGTTTTTAGGAAAAACTCCTTCTTGCACATAGAAATTAAAAATAAAACAAAGAACATCGGAAACATGAAAAGCAATGTGTTTCAATATAAAGTTTAAAATATTGTCAGAAGAAGTGGAATTAAAACATCTATTATGCGATAAAAAATAAAAGAAGAAACTTTCAGATTGATTACAGTCTTGTATTAAACTTTTGTCACAATGAAGTGTAGGATGAGATACATTTGAAACACCATTACTAGATCCTACGAGTATATTAACAAAAAAAATTATTAAATAAATTAGCATCTTCTAAAGGTTCAGCTACAATCAATTTACAATTTATTTTGTATAGTATCTGTGTGAAGTTTATTTTTGTTCAATCGCCATTCTTCTTTAGAATTACCAAGGTGTCTTGCTAATTTATTTCTGAAATGTTTATTTTTACAAATGTTTATTTTTACTTCTTTACAAGTAAACGTTACCTTTCCGGGGTAACTGAAAAAAACCGAACTCCAACTGTTCGGGAGTAAAACACGTATTCCAATTAAACAGGTTCTTTATTATAATTCAAATACAATACACTTCTACGTCCGAAGTAAGACTGCCACCCCAATCCACACAACAGCTCCTCGTTACCTTGATTCCACCTGATGCGATACGCTGACTTAGCGCTTCCCACGAATAGTGCATTCGGCGCATGCATGTACATAAAATCCATCGGATGCGCGTGTGCTTCGTCAGCATAGGTTCCCATGCAAAGTATTCCCACTGTGATCTTCGCAGTGGGTCGGGTTTCCAGGTTACTATCTGCTGGATCGTGTTAACTTACATCACTCTTGGTAATATTTCTTTAGTCTGTGGTTACTAGGATGTTTACTGATAATAAGGGAAATTTTCTTTTTTTTTTTAATTTTTCACAATAACCAGGGCATTTCAGTTTGTTGTTGCGTTTACATATTCGCTGGCTACAATTCTGAATATGAAATTGTAGCTTAAAGAGAAACAGATCAAATGCAATTGAAGGGTTTATCGCAGAGGAAACTTCATTCTAAAACTCTAGATTTGAGTTTGATCTCAAAGTGACAAAAACAATATTTTGGAATTCAAAATCCTCAAATAGTTTTTCCCGAAAAATACAACAACTGAGTTGAATACCAGTTAAACTATGGTCAGATATTCTTCGGTCTTGGAGAACTGTTTTATAGTCAACAGAAATATTTCTGTGAAATTTTGCAAAAATATGGTCTAAACAAGAATTTAACCGAATAGCCAGACTCATTTATCACAGATTCAAAACCAAATGGAGAAAGTGTAGCTAAATATATGTTTCCCAAACTGGACTTCTCTTATAATAACGCATAAAAGAAGGTCGACCGAGAGGAGTTACATAAATAGTGATCTGCGCAATGCCGTATCTCTCCGTACGGGAGAGATAAGAACGATCGCAGTAACGAGGAAATTAAAAACAGAATATACATAGACAGTTTCGAAACAACTTAAATAAACAAATAAATAAGGCAAAGTCGAAAAACTATTATAAAGATCAATTCATAAAAGCAAAAAATAATCTAGCAGAAACTTGTATTAGTATTGTACAATATGTAACCAGTATCTTAAGGCAAAAAGCGATAAATTTGGATGACGTCCTCGTGAAAAACTTTGCAGCCGGCAATTTCGATTATCTATCAAAACAGTTTTCAGAAAAAGCTGCCAAACATGTGGCAGACGTATGTGATCACAAGCTCAATTCCGGTCCATCAAGTAGTATTCAAAAATCAATATTTTTGTTATGAAGTCAGGACGGAAGAAAGGTTCAAGGTTCCTGTTTCATTGGAAAATAATAAACCAATTGACGATAAGAAAATATTCGGAATTACTGACCTATATCCATACTTTCCGTAACTGATAAATTGTTAAAAGATATCATTGCCAGAAAGTTCTATGATTTCCTTAAGATATACAATATCTTAGTAAGTTTTTAGGTTTTAGCTCTAATAGAAGAAATTTTTCATGTAGGTAAAGGAAGCCCCAACCAAAACCAACTAACACACCTAGAAGAAGTGGGCATACAAGGAGCGCAGTTATTATTATTTAAAAGTTACTTAAGGAACCCCTCTACCACTGAGCATCGAACTTGTCGAGTTGTAGAGGCTGAGTAGGGCCAATGAATTTCGAGAAAAAATTTTCCAGACGAGTCCTGAAACCAAAGGATGCTTCCCCCCTCCCCATCCCAAACCTCACCCGTTTCCACTGGGCTGGATCAAGGTGTCATACGACCCGTGCCGAAGATCAACCTGACTGTCACGAACGGAGTATCCGGATACCTGGTGACCTCCGGACTAGCTAGCCTTATCTATATGTGACGGATCTCTGTACAGATGGACCACCCTTTCTCCGCTACTTGTGGGACCATATAATGGACAACTCCTTCTAAAAAAAATGAAACCCGAGGTTGGTACTCCTTTAATACCGGACGGTAGAAAGGTGACTGCAACGACTACCAGCAAGGCTCCTGCTCCTCTCCTGTCGAGAGGAGGTAAAACTGTGGCAGTCCATGGAACACCATCCTCTAAAGGCAAGCTCACGAGCCTAAAAAGAAAGCTTCAAGTTGTGTTAAGACTGTGGCAGTCCAAGATTGATTTGGCTAAAAACATCCTAAAAGACGGATTACTCACTGCTTCCACTGCTCCCAAAATTCCAAAAGACTCTTCAAAGCGCCAGAGATAGTTGGAGGAAACCGTGCCGGTTTCCAAGAGGCCCAAAACGTATAGTACCAAAACCCCTGAACGGTGGCAGCTGATCAAGCTGAAGCTTTCGAGCAACTTCTTCGCCATAATGCGGGAAAGCCCCGGACCACCTATCATCACAAGCGACGCTGGCTAACACCAAGGCCATGTAAAGCTTATTGCGTGTGCCAACCAGAGATCCCTTCATCTTTTCACTAAGGCCATAGATGGTTTAGGAGAGATTTAGCCAGGTGGAAAAATCGAGGTCGTGTCTAAGGAAGACATTGCTAGCAGACCTCGAACTCGTACCTGGATCCCAGCCGAACCCTCCTCCCAGAAAGTATTCTGGAAATCATAAGGCTCAGTAACCCGACTCTTAAGACTCATGACTGGAAAGTCGCGAAACTGCAGGAACTAAGGGGCTCTTATAGATGAGCGTTGATCGTGGTCAATAAGGAATCCCTTAATCCTCTGGCGCAGACGAAAGGCATGATTCGGTTCGGTTTTGAGTCTATACACTTAAGAGTCTACAAAAAGGATGAGCTGGATGCTGATAAGCAACCTCCTCCTCCTTTAACGGAGACACTAGAAAACGCAACTCTGTATCTTGGAGCGTCGATATCCTTTCTAGAAACGGATAGCGACGACTCCCATCTATCCGAGGTGACAATTAAGCCGTCGGTCTCTTCTTCTAACACCCTGTCGGAAATGGAAACCGATGACGGAGGAAAAAGAGGTCCTATACGATCAGAGGAAGAAGATGAGCTCTTGGGCACATATTCAGAATCGGAGGACCTCAACAGTTGTTTCGGTTTCTCCAGATTAATCCCCATTACTCAAAAAAGGCTTCGGCCGCACTAATTCTGCGTCTTTCAAAAAACTCAGAAGACATTATCCTAATCCAGGAACTATAGATTGTAGAAGACGTAGTTCGTGGACTTAGAATACCCCCATATACTCCGCTCTATACAAGAGACAAAGGTAAGATCAGAACTTGTATATTAGTGAAACGTAGCCTTAATGTAGTAAAAATAATGAAGTAAAAATACTTCCCAACGAAGCGACCCCGACTTAACCGATGGAGACTTGAGACAACCAAAAAGCTTTTACTGGCTGGCATCGGCTTACCTTGGCCACAACCATGTGGACACTCTCCCTGGTGATAACCTAGAAAGGGTGGTACTGGAAGCTGGAAGGCTAAAAACTGGCCTCATCATCGGATGCGACGCTAACGCACATCATACGGTATGGGGCAGTACCGACATCAATGATAGAGGTGAATCACTTTTTGGCTATATTTTAAGTACTAACCTCTTTATTTGCAACATTGAAAATGAGCCCACTTTTATAACTAGAAATCGACAGGAAGTGCTAGATATCACTCTTGTCTCCGACAGCACTTAAAGGCTAACGGACTGGATGGTATCATCTGAACACTCCTTTTCAGACCACAGATACATCCAATGAGTGATGCTAGCCCCAGCCAACCAGCTTTCCGGAACTACCGGAAAACTGATTGAAAAAAATACAGAGGAATACTGTCAGAAACGCTATCCTCAAAACTATCAAGTCCCCCGCGTAACACCAATGAGCTTGACATGAAAGTCAAGGAATTTACTCTGTCTGGGAGTGCTTAGAAACTCTTGTAGAAAACTTTTCAACGTAGCAAAAAGCACAAGCAAAGTGACTGACTGGGACTCATACAAAGAATCCTTCAAATTATACAAAAAAGAACTGAGGAAGGCAAAGCGACAATCCTGGAGGTCATTCTGTGACAAAATCACAAAAACCTCTGAGGCATCGCTGATAAGAAAAATCCTCTCTATAAATCCTATGATAAACCGATGGCTCTTGGACAACCTCAAGTGATGAATCACTCATCCTCCTACTGGACACCCACTTTCCAGGTAGCTCCCAACTCGTGGCCAGTAACAGCCCGAACCGGACTACTGCAACCGCGACCAAAATTCATGGTCTGAGTACGAGAGACAAACTGCTCTGGGCGCTGAATAGCTTCAAACCATACAAGTCTGCTGGTCCGGACGGTATAGTACCTGCCGAGCTACAGAGGTCCTCAGATATTATTCTGACTAGAAAATATCTTTAGGAGCTGTGTAGAACTTTTCCACATTCTACTCTTATGGAGAGAAGTCAATGTAGTATTCATTCCCAAAGCCGGAACATACTCTCATGTTGTCCTAAAGGACCTCAGACCTTTAAATATATCATCTTTACTTCTGCAAACCCTAGAACGACTGATTTATATCCATACACGGGCTAAAAATGATTCAATACTTCTGTCAACGGCTCAACATACCTACTGTAAAGGAAAGTCGGTGGAAACGGCTCTACACCCTTTGACGATCATTACAATATAAAGAGTACACAATGGTTGCTTTCCTGGACATAGAGGGCGCCTTTAACAACGTCGACACATCCGCAATCACGTCTACCCTGTCAACTCTGCAGGTAGACGAATCACTTGGGGAGTTGATCAGTCTCATGCTAAAAAGTAAGATAATCAACTCCAAACTAGGTGGGACTAGATGTGTCAGCAGAGGTACTGACAGGTATGACAACAACTGACATGTAGCCTGACAGGCTACGCCCGATTTTTAGATTAGTATTACTCACGTGTTATACAACCGATGACACGTCTGTCTTCTTCCGCTGTCGTTTTAGCACTAAAACAAAAGCTACTAATACTCGGGATCGTGGCAAGCGGGGGAAAGTGGCTAATTCTGAGAATTCACAAAACGCGCGATGCTTGTGAGACTCCACGTCCATCGTTAAAGGGTAAATCACGAGCGACGATAACGCTGGTTATAGTGATGATGACGTAAATGTAAGCCTTCATTTAAATCAGACTACTGCTTTAAATCAGATGTGCAATTTTCATGAAGGATTGGATATCTAACATGTAAATGCAGACTCTGTTCATAAGTTAGACAAATTTACGCTTATTATCTTAGAAATAATCTTGGTGATATTAGAACAGAAATCTTTAAGATGAGATCTTTTCAGTAAAATACTTTAGTCTCCATCACGCCGGCGGTATAGCTATCTACGCTAGAAAATCTATAAAACCAAATTTTATTATCAAAGAGTCTCTCGCGATGTGAATATGTTTTTATTGACATCCTAAGTGGAAGTGACACAGTCTTTAACCTCACGTTTTTAGACCTAACCTACCCCACAAATTATATGCCCAATAAGCAACCATAATAGATATAGCTCTTTTGAGTGACATCGGTTGGTTAAAGTTCTATAGTCAGCTATCTGCTCCAACTTTTTCATACCATGATCTCATATACGTCTGTCTTGACTTAAAACTTACAACTTTTCTACTGTACTAAACGAACTGTATCAACTGGATTGGCCCTCAATTTACTGTACATCGGACGTGAACAATCAGGTCGAAATACTAAACGGAAACATAATTCACCTTTACAACAGATACGTTCCCCTAACAACTAGAGTGGTGAAAAATACTAAGTGTCCATGGATTGATAATATCATATTAAAGAAAATGTCAGTAAGAGATAAGCTATATAAATGCTGGAAACGCTCTGGCTTAAACCGGGTTAATATCATGGCAAAAGTGGTAAAACGCACATATTTTTCAAACAGACTTACTCCAAATCAACCCTCTAAGCAGCTGTGAAACGAAATATTTAAGATTGGCAGAGGCAAAACGTCTCCACGCCGAAGAGGTTAATAAAAATCCAGTCGAGGCATTGCCGTCGATAGCCCTGAGCTCTTTTCAATTACTAATGCCAAATATTTCAGAAGAAGCTTTCTCGCTATCGACAATAATATTTAGATTGTGGGGGCATTTTTTTGTAAAATCGGACTATGATGTAATTGAGGATATCTCCCCCTCTTAAGACGTTATATAACACACTTGTTTAACACTATCATAACTACTTCAGTATTATCGGTTTCCTGGAAACAGACCAGGGTAATCCCAATCCCTAAAAAAAGCTCTAAGCTTCCAATGCAAATCACTTATTTCCCCTAGACAACATGGCTTCTTAAAGGGTAGGTCAACCACCACAAATCTCGTTGAATTCGTATCCTTTGCACTCTCTGCCCCAGAGAATGGCAATGAAGTCGATATAGTTGCAACCGATTTTAGCAAAGCCTTCGATAAAATCTCTCATCGGTTAATTATCTTTAAATTGTCTGCCCTCGGCTTTGAACCCATATTGTTAAAATGGATATCCTCTTACTTCGAACACCGTTTTTACAGTGTTCGTTTTAGGTCAGCCCACTCCGCTCCATTTTTGACCACCTCTGGAGTTCCACAAGGCAGCCATCTCGGCCCCCTTCTTTTTATATTAACCATAAATGATCTCGATATGATCATCAAACACTCGTCTGTCTCCCTTTACGCCGACGATACCAAATTTTTCAAAACCATTTCCTCTCCCCATGACTCTTTCCTCCTTCAACAAGATCTTGATAGTTTCTCGATCTGGTGCCTCAAAAATTCTTTGGAACTTAACATCGCCAAATGCCAATCCATCACATTCTCACATAAGCGGAACCAATCTCCTCCCCGACTCTATCTTCCCAATAACCAACCTATCTCCTCCGTACAGTCTCTTCGCGACCTCGGCATTTTGTGTGACAGCGAGCTCAACTTCCGTTTACATATGGATGAGATAATCCTCAAAGCCAACTCTGCACTAGGTTTTGTAAAACGGTGGTCCAAAGAATTCACCACCCCATACGTGACCAGGTCCCTCCATATTACCTTTGTTCGCCCCCTCTTAGAGTACGCCAGTCAAGTAATGTCCCCATATCATCGTGTTCATATCTCGAGAATTGAAAGCATTCAGCGTCGTTTTCTTCGATTTGCTCTTCGAGGTATGCCCTGGGACGATCCTTTTAATCTGCCCCCCTATCAAAATCGTCTCAACCTTATCAACTTAAACACCCTCGAAGATTGCAGAGATGCAGCAGACGTTCTCTTCATTCATCGACTCCTTTCAGGTCACGTTGAATGCGCGTCCCTTCACAACTCCATTTCCTCAACACTAACCCTCGTAATCTACGTACCACTCGACTCTTCTATCTACCAACCCACCACGCCTCCTATGGCGCGAAGAACCAATCTCCCGTATGCTACGTCAAATCAACTCAAACCCTACCGTCTTTGACTTTCACCGCACCACTTCCTATCTCAAATTTGTTCTCCTTCACCACTCAACCAACCTTAGTTTTAAGTTTTAGTTTAAGTTTATTTTTTAAGTTATAGCTTGTATTAAGCCGATATATGGGGGCATTCGCCCCCTACCAAAATTAAATTAAAATTATTAAAAGTGACAGATGACTTGCAATTGACAATGAACACATAACTTCTTGTGCGATAAACTCTCTAACTTATTTCTACTTTCTGACACAACCGTTAAACTTATTTTGTCATATCTCAGTAAACGTCTTCAATCCGTGTCGTGTTGATAAATGGTCAACTAGTCCTCAGAGGTGTTCCTCAAGGCTCATTACTTGGACCCTTCTTGTTCTCAATGTTCATCAACTACTTACATTTATGTTTATTTTATTGCAAATTCCACATGTATGTATTGTACGAGTAGATGACGTACAACTCTTTTTAAGCTCTCCTATATGTTTAATAGTATATGTAGTTCTAAAGCTTAATGAGGACTTATCATGTTCTTTCTTGAACGAGCTGTTTGCTTCTCTCGATTCCTGGTCATACAGGAAGTTCAATTTAGCATTGAATTCTATAGCACGATACATCTTCGAATTGCGAAGATTTGATCATGTCTTTTACTGAATATCGAATCTTTGCTGCATTATACACCCACGAAAACCTTAGTATTTATCTAATGGTGCATTGACAATAATATCAAATCAATTTGCTTGCCTCACATCTCGCAGACAATTTTTCGTTCACGTTGTCACACTCTGTCATGGTCTCCTGCCGCTAATCTTCAACGTCACTCGAACAGCTATGGTAAGGAGTCGCGAAATGAAGAATGTTGCTCGGCAGCACCAATAACTTTGGTTGCTTGTACTAGGTAGCTCCATAAGAAGCAAAGTTGGTCAGCCTAATTTTTTTATCCGTGGCCGGCTTACATAGATTTAATTAAAAAATATATATTTATAAAAAATCGAAAAAAAAAGATACAAAAAATAAATTATAAAAGAAAGAGATTGTGTGACAACTTTCCAAAAAAAGGGGGTAATCCATACAAGATAAACAAAATTATATTGTATTATATATATATATGTTTGCAATAAGATAGTATATAGTAGGTTAAGATTTATTTTTTAATTTTTTTTTTGTAGGTGGCTAGTTTATAAATTTTAGTTTTAATTTCTTATAAATTAAAAAGAGTCCGAATGCTAAGTTTTTTCACTTAACAAAAATCATTTTCTTATTTAAACAAAGATAGAAACAAAAAATAATTATTGACTGCACGAAACGTCGAAAAATATAGTTTAAGTATTAGATTAGTAAGTTAGCATAAGGCATATTTTAAGTTAATTAAGCTAATGTTTAAACGTTGTTTTTTTGTCTGACATGTAAAAGTTAATTAATGAATTCAAATATAAATGCATTTAAAAATGAAAAAAAATGGAAAGCTCTCCAGCATCTGTAAAGCGAATGAGTTTTTTGACAGCTGTCTCTAAATCACCTAAAGCAATCCAACTGAAATTTCTTACTATCTTGGTAATTTTATTTTTTTGGTTTTTAGTTTGTGCTTTTATTCTGTGTACTATCTTTTTTGATGATTTTCGTATTTTGTTATAATATGCAGTCTAATGTAAAGTAATTTTGTATTTTATTTTCTATTTTTCTTATATATTTAAAATAAGTTATTTTTTTCTTCTCCAATTCATGTATTTTGTTCCAATACTATCTACGGTAAAATTGATAAATGAATTGAAATTGAAATTAAAATCTGTCAATATATGGAGCACCGCAGGGTTCGAACTAGATCCATATATTTTCATTTTTTATTTGAAAGGTATGTTGGCAGCCCTCAAGAAATCCACAGTATTTGCCTATGCTGGTGATACTGTTCATTGTAGTCAATCACAAAACATTAAAAGCGCCGGATATATTTTGCAAAATGTAGGTATTAAATATTATCACCGCATGGTGCCATGAATGTTTATTTCCATTATTTATTTCATTTTAAAGTTATATACCTCTAAAGAAACACCCTTTCTCATGTATATTATATTTTTTTATTTTTATTTTATTTCAAGGGATCGATACAAATGAATTTGTAAAATCCGGGATTTTACGCCGAGGTATTATGCCCATGTGGCGTTTGCCAACAGCACGCGGTGTACCGAGTTCCCCATGTGGTCCACCATCTAGGTACTTACCGCGCCCACACTGCTTGATTTCGGTGATCCAGTTGGAACCGATAATGTATATTATATGTATATCATAATGGTAAGTATAAGATTGAATTAAATTTTTCAACAAGCGGAATTAAATTAAATAAAGAAATGCATGTGACAATTGTGTATGTAGGCAATTCAAATTTCAAATCATATATACAGTTTGTAATATTGTAATATACACATATGTACCTATACATATGTTGGCGCTCACTTTTTCAGTTTTATGTTGAAACAATTGAGACAATATTCCATGTCAGAGAAATTCCATGTGGTATTTACACCTTTGCTTTTGCAGTCTGTTTCTCATTGTCTTTGCGAATTTTGTATATTAACACAGAACATATGTATCGCTTCATAATTAATTTCACAATTTTCCCGGGATTTCTGTAAGGATGTGGTAAGTACTTAGTTGGTCTACGACAGCTATTCTCCTTTTGCCAATGCTGTAGTCAACTACCATTTTTGGCTTCCTCTTCTGCTCGACCTTCAGTGGGGCACGTCTATATTTCATCTTCGTGACAAGTTGAAATCAGGAGCACATTGCGCTTATCATGCCATTTCAGCTTAGCAATGCAGATATCTTTTTGCTTTCCAGCACATTTTCCTAAACAAAGCTACGTTTGTGGTAACTTTCGATTTCAATGTTCCATATATACCCAGTTTAGCAATCCGCATTGGTTTCAATATGCTCGAATAAACACTACTTCAAACCGCATTGAAATATTCAACACGCTTATAAAACGCATTGAAAATTTTTTACCGCTTTGAAATATCATATAAACATTTTCAAATCGCATAGAAACAATTTACTCTCTCGCGCTCTCGTCATTCTTTCATCATCGGTATTACGTATTACGAGTAGTTGTGTATTTAAAATGTGGGATTATAAACGAAATATTTGGAAAGACAAAGAAATAAGAAAAATGTATCAGTGTTAGTGTCAAGTTTCAATTCAATCAGCTGTTTGTTAAATTTCTCTTAATTTTCTCTCGCTCATTTTTGGATAATTTCATATAAACACCAGCATTTCTAGGGGGTATTGAACAAATGCGGATTGCTTCAAGGCACATTGAGCTGTCGGATAAACTGGGTAATAGATAAGTGATGCGCAAATGACGTGAAAAAAATAACACGAACGATGACACTGGGTCATTATGACCCTATCGAAATTTGTAGACAATTTTTTTGTAAAATAAAAAGAATTTTAGTGAGTTTTAATACATATTTATTGAAGAAGTATTTTTTTTCATTTTTTTTACATATTTATCAAAGTTACAATAAAAAATTATATGCTGAAACATAGCGAAATTAGTCTTCTACTACCTTATCCAGCGACATGGAACTACTGCAATTGTTACAGTACGAAATCATGTGGTCTGGGCAAATACAAATCCGAGATGCGTTACACGTGTGAAGTGTTTTCTTATCCTTTTTGGAGGGACATATTTGGAATCTTCTGGGGAAGTTCTTCGAGCGGTTCACCAATAAAATATGCTATTATTTTCCTTAGTCAACTAAGGCAAAATTTTTAAGTGATATCTTGCCGGTTTAGACGGTATATATCGCCGAAATTTGCATCGTCCTCTAAAAGCTACTAACATCTCGTCAACAGTACAGTTTCCTCCCGGCGTCAAACAATTCACGTATCGGTGCCAAATTATCCAATTGATATCTTCCTGCTGGTGTAGATTTGTCGTCGAAGCGCAAGCAGTTTTCTATAAAGTAAAATCGCTGAATTGACATAGTGAGTCTAAAAATGTCCACTCCTGTTTCATCTGTTTGTCACATGTCACTCAAATTTTGTCTATTAGTGCGATAAAATCCAGCAATATACAGTAGGCCTATGAACACCTATTTCGACTTCACCCATATATCTACGTTTGCTCAAATTTGCACAAGATGTACTTCTCTGTTGTATATGTAAATTCGGATGTGTTTGAATCTTACGCAACATATCCTCAATAAATAAATTCCAACATTCGGATATAGTTTTGGCACCTTGGGCCACAAGCTTCACACCAGGTGGCTCAGATATTATATTTTCCGATGTGGAACGAACATTTGGTCGCGCTGATACTTTTTGCCACATGGTTCCATCTCTCCCTTTGAAAAACGGTTGATTTTGTATTGAAACATCATTTTCTGAAGAATCTGTGTCTGTATTGATATCAGTATCATTTTGTTCCGTTTCACTATTGCTATTACGTTTGGACACGAGGTCTTCAATGTCGACGTCTGAATCAACATTCCACATTGCTCCTTCTGACTCCGACTCCTCCTCCGTAGTGCCATTTTTGCAAAGAAAGACTAAAAAAAAAAACAACAAACTCTAAAAACACAAAATAAAGATATTTTTACACCAGCGATGACGCTGGGTCATATTTACCCGTTTTAACTTTATGCACGCCTATATCTATATCGCTGCACAGCCGGCTTCCAACTGAGCGATGCTGTATCTCCACCTACACAAACGTCAATATTATACCGCCTACTTTGAAAAAAAATACAGCTGTTTCAAATCACTTCGGGTCAATATGACCCAGCGTCATTGGCGCCGGGAAAGTTAAGTATCAGCTGGCACCATTCTACATTCGCTTAACAAACATTATCATAGTTTTAAGATAACAAAGCCTTGTCTAATCTTTCAATTGCAAAAGAAGAACCACTGCAAATCGCTTAAAACCAAGTACGGCTCTTTAATATATATGTACACAGCTTAAACATTCTTATGTCATGTGGAATGAACTTTGCTAGATTATTAGTTCTGAACTTCAACCTTCACGGAAGTTTTGCCATAGACTGACATATGACAACCATAAGTATATTTTCAAACACTCTCTTGCGCAATGGTTCAATTTTGCACAATCAATTTGGAGAGTGGAGATATGTTCCATTAAAATGCCAGCATTTGCAAATTTATTATTAAAGATGTTTATACCATATAATGAAGAAATGAACGATATTACTGCCAATCAATTTTCCAATAATGCTCTATAGAAGGCAGTTTTATAAAGGGTGATTTGTTTGCTGTTTGCTTTTTCAGTGTTCTATTTTTGATAGCTCACGCGTGATTCATGACATGTGTCAAATTCACACATGCTCAATTAGTATTACCATTTCATCATGGATAACGCTTACAGATTATTGAATTTTATTATCAAAGTTCGTGCTCTGTGAAAAATGTTTTCCGCGCATTTCCACCATAATGACCAAATTTCGCATTCGCACTCGTACGCGGGAGTGCATACAAAGGAAGATATTGCTGCTCTATCCGCCAGTGTTAATCAAGACGGTGACTTGTCCGTTCATCACCGTTCGCAGCAATTGGGTTTGTGTTACTCGACTGCGTGGAAGATTTTATGCAAAGATCTTGGTCTAAAACCTAACAAACTGAAGCCGAACGACCTGCTACCGCTTAGAATTTTCGATGAATGGGCCTTAGAAAAGCTGGAGGAAGATCCGCTTTTTTATTGAAAATTGTCTTCAGTGACGAAGTTGATTTCTGGTTGAATGAGTTTGTTGATCAATAACTACAGTGTCGCTTGAGTTCTGTTTTGCTAAGTTGGTAAATCTGTTGTTGACATTCCCTCTAAATCTTAGCGCCATAGCCTGACATTTGCAAAAGTTACGTAGCCAAGAGTACATCTATTTCTGTGTGTGGTGGCGATTTTTTACAATTTTAGAAATGGATTTAAATGTGCAACAACGAACTTGTATTAAATTTTGCGTAAAAAACGGATTTAATGGTGCGCGAACGTTGGAAATGTTGGAAAAGTGTTTCGGATATGATTCTCTAAAGAAAACGGTCGTTTACCAGTGGCACGAGCGGTTCAAAAGTGGTCGTGAGTCAATCGAAGATGATGAACGCAGTGGTAGACCATCGACATCGAAAACCGACGAAAACATTGATGGAGTAAAAGAAATATTGGTCAATAACTGCAAATTAACCATCAGAGAGATAGCGGAGGACTTGAACATTGCCTATGGATCCGTCCAAGACATTTTGGTTAATGATTTGGGTTTCCGTCGTGTAGCAGCAAAGTTGGTGCCAAAAGACCTCAATTTCATGCAAAAAAGAAACCGTGTTGACGTCGCAAAAGAGATGATTGCGAGGCTGAAACCGATCCCACATTCATCAAAAGGATAATTACTGGAGACGAAACGTGGGTTTATGAGTACGACATGTAATCCAGACATCAGGCAAGTGAATGGCGTTCACCAAATGAGCCGAGACCAAAAAAACCACGTCGTTTTCAGCCAAAAAAAAAGACAATGCTCACGGTTTTCATGGATTACAATGGTGTAGTGCATCATGAATTTTTGCCAGAAGGCCAGACAGTAAACAAAGAGTATTATTTGGGCGTTATGAGACGTTTGCGTGAAGCAATTCGCCGAAAGAGACCAGAATTTTTGACAGAAAACTCATGGATTTTGCACCATGATAACGCACCGTCGCACTGTTCGCATTATTCGTAATTTTTTGACGAAAAAATGCAACAAATACCATCCAACAGCCACCGAATTCACCTGATTTGGCTCCCTATGACTTCTTTCTGTTCAATCGAGTTAAAAAACTACTACGGGGAACGCGTTTTAGCAGCCGAGAGGAAGTAATGGAAAATCGCAGGAAGCACTGATGGACATACCGAAAACCGAATAAAAAAAATGTTTCTAGGATTGCATCAAGCGCTGGCATAAGTGTCTTGCAGTCGATGGGGATTACTTTGAAGGGGGCAATATAAATTTAGATGAATAAACTTGTATTTTTAATTTTCTGAATAAATTTTTGATCAAGGTGATATGCCACACAGGGCGCGAATCGATGGACCAATTGAGAAATGAGTTCGGTGAGCAATTTATATCTCGTTTTTAGCCGGTGAATTGGCCTGTTTAGACTATTTTTTATGGGCACACGTTAAACCACTCGTTTACGCTAATAGACCAGCGTTTGCAGCTATGGAAAACAACAGTACACGTGTTATTAGCGAAAAGTGATTCAAAATTGGACTCTCCGTATTAACCACTTAAAACCGTATTAACCACTTAACACATAGTAGTGGTCAACATTTACATAAAATAATCTTTAAAAAGCAAATGGCAAGCATTGATTTATCAAGGTAAATACAAATTGTATATACTTTTCCAATTTTCCTTTTTTTTGACAATTAAAATCCAAACGCTTAAAAAGCACCCAGTATTTCCAGTGACCAGTGACTGCAAAAAATGTTCGAATTTTTTATATTTTTCCGCCGATGAACCATGCTAAAAAGTTGTGATTCTGACGAGCCTCTTTTAAATTGTTCGCGCTTTCGACATTCATATCAATTTATTCATTATTGATATGATACTCGAGTAATGATATTCGCCTGCCTGCCATTATTAGATATACTCACCAAAACCTGAACACCTGATCGTCCAAAGAACACTTCCAATTCAAGCCAATCACTTTCGTCCTCGGGGGTAGGACTTTTCCATTTCACCACCAAACTCTAACTCTATACGTATTAAATTACAATATTTTTCTACATTTCGAAAAACAGCTTAATGGCTTACTGATCTTAAGTAATTACTAAATTTATAAACTTAACACTCATCTGATGGCTTCTCCACCACTGTGGCTCTGATGTGTATACTTTTTCGCTGATATTTATAATTGTGTCCTTCATTATGTAGTAAATGAATTTTATCAATAAAAAATAAAAATTTATAATTTATTACTCTTCTAATCTATAACCTAATCCTAGAATCCCAAGTTCGGAATATACGAGTATGTCTCTCAGTCTGGTTACAATGAGATGCATAAGCACTTCTTGTAAGCTCTCATAGGGATATCATAATATGCATATTTGTCGACAGGAATCTCTGAATTTACGTTTATGAGAAAAATTCCATAAGTTTCCGAGGATTTAAAAAAACCCCGAACGCCAACTCGCAGTTGGCTGAACTTGTTCGTACCTTCAAATAAAAATAAAAGTTACAACGTTGTAATTAATATTTTCAGTCTTTCGCACTGCGATTCCAAATTAAAAACTAAACTTATTCTAAACCATCTTACAGCGGGTAACCGCATGTCCCGTTACCAATCCGCTGAGTCGCCAAATCCTTGTGGCGGGTGTATCCGGTGTCCACTTGCTGTAATTGATCGTTGTATTATCATAAACTGCATATCGTGAGGAAAGTGCCGATGCATCTAAAATTGCCCGTCAGGGTTTAAGAATGCGCATGTCCGATCGTGCTAACTCTAAGAATGCGCGTGTCCGATCGTGTTAAGTAAGTTACATTTTTTATTTATTGTACCAAACATTGTAAAATATTACATAATAATATAATAAAAGCAAACTAACACGAATAAAATTCACTACTAATGTCGTTCTCATCATTTAGAGTTATAACAATCAATGTTTCTGTTCAGGCGAAAATATCTACATCCCATATCTTAGGCTCAACTTTTAGTTCCTCATGTTTGACGCAATTAAGCCAGTCTTCACTGTGCACTTTCTTAAATGCATCTGTTAATAGTGGCTTAACATATTTCATTTTAAAAGTTTTGTTTTGGCTTATACTTGAGCCCATATCAACTACATGGGATGAAACTCTCAGCGGTAAGGAGGCAATCGTAGGACTTTGTGTACTGTCATTTAAGCCAGTTCTTCTACCACGTGTACCTCAAGTTTGTTCTGTCTTTGACAATATCCAACAACTCAACTTTCACTATGTTTTCTGCAAAAGTTTTGCTATTTTAAATTAAAAACTCCTACGACAGACGATGACTTTACTCAAAACTCATCCATTCACAGTTTTTGTTTATATAAAGGGTGTTTTTCTTAGAGTTTTACAAATTCAATGTGAAATAAAACACTTGAAGATAATGCTTATGTCTACAGTATTAGCTTTATTCGATAGATGATTTTATGCCATTAGCGCTTGAGTATGATATCGGGCTTATGCGCACCAAGTCTAGCTCCAATGATGCACAACCGCGAGACAACTGGTCTCGTATATCATCAATAACATGGCGAATGTTGACTTCGAAATCATCCAAGGTCTCTGGTTTATCGGCATAAATTAGTGATTTCATATACCCCCAAAGAAAGTAGTCTATAGGTGTGAGAACACACGATCACAGGTCCATTACGCGAAATTATGCGCCCAGCAAATGTATCCCGCAATAAATTTATGGTGTTGCGCGCCGTGTGGCATGTTGCGCTACCTTGTTGAAACCAAAGCTCTGTGACATCAATGCCATTTAACTGAGGAACGAAGAAGTCAAAAACCATGTTTCTATAGCGCTCTCCATTGAAGGTGATATTCTGGCCAGGATCGTCCTTAAAGAAATATGGGCCGATGATTTCACAAGCCCATAAAGCACACCAAACAATGAGTTTTAATAGTTGTAAGGGCGTCTCAACAAAAGCTTCTGGGTTTTTCTACTCCAAAATCGGCAATTTTATTTACATATCCATTTAACCAAAAATGGGTCTCATCAGAGAACAAAATTTTGCGTTGAAAAGGAAGATCAAGCTGAATCATGTTTTCGGCACATTCACCGAACCTCCAAACTCTTGCATAAGCTGGATCTTATAAGCTTTTAAGCCAAGATCTTTCCGTAAAATCGTCCACAAAGTGGATGCGTATAACTCCAATTGATGTGCACGATGCCGAATCGATTCATTCGGATTCTCCTCAACAATGCGCTCTACAACGGCAATAACTTCTTCTGTTCGCACTGTTTGTCGTCTTTGGGGATGCATAATATCCACTAGAGTGTACGTGGTATGAAAACGATTCATCGTGTTTCGAATAACTTGCTCAGATGAACGGTTATGCCGACAATAAAATAATATTAGCGAACCGAACCATGGTTTTCAAAAAAAGTTTGCACAATTTGCAAGCGTTGTTCTGGCGTTAATCTATTCATCGTAAAATGGCCAATCGTACTAACTGCAAATCAACTTGCAACTGTCAAATTGATAATCTGTTGAAATATTGTTACCAGTTTAAAAACCAAACCTCTAAAAAAATAAAAACCCTGAATGAATGAAAACAAAAACGAATTCTTTCATTATACTCGCATGACCGTGTCATAAAAGTTTTATTATAGCTACCTACAGTGTTGGCCAAAAATTAAATGAAACGAAATGATCTCGCTTTGGGAAAAAGTAATTTTTCCTTTTGATTTTTTTTCTAATTTTTATTTTTTTCTAATCAAAATATATTTGTCTTCAATTTACAGCAATATTATAATTACTCTTCAATTATTTAAAGAATAACAAAATAAAGCAAAACGCATTAAAACAATAAGTGGACAAAACTAAAGCATAGCATAGCGTAGCTTTTATTTAGAATTACTGAGGCACATCCTTTAGGCATATTATTCCAGGCAATTTGAATCTGTCGAAGCATGGTGTCTAAATTTGCATTTCGTGCGATCAATTCTCTGATCTACAATTCTCAAAGATTTTCTATGGCGTTGAGATCAGACGATTGTGCTGGCCACTTCCGCCACAGGTTTAGCGGTGTGTTTAACTATACAATTGTAATGAAGTAATGTAATGTCTACACATTGAAGATATTTTCCAAAAAAAACAATTGAGTTATGTGCACGCTCACTCAAAACAGAATCAAAGAAAACAAGTTTTTGTTCTTGTACCATCGGTTTCACTGATCTTCGCTGGGTTGTAATTAGAGTTTGTATGGTTTGGTATTCAAAACAGTTGAAGAGTCTACTGTGCAGGTATCTTAAATTTGGTATCACAAAAATTCAAATTTAAAAGAAGTTAACTTTACAACAACAAATATAAATCGCTTAAAGTGAAAAAAACATGAAAGAGGACGTGCACAATCATGAATTTTCATTTTCTTACTCTCTGTGCGCATGTGGCCATTGACCAACTCTGATCCTGATGAAAATCCAGAGGATATCAAGTCCCATTTACACTGCGAGATGCGATACGAGAGTCGCATTCAGACATCGGACGTCTGTTTACAATGATAAGTCAAAACACCACTCACAAATAACAAGCTCAAAATGAAAACAACAACGATTTAGCTGTCACGCATTGCGAGATACATTAGATCGCATTCGGACATTGGACGTCTGTTTACAATGATACGTCAAAACACCACTCACAAATAACAAGCTCAAAATGAAAACAACAACGATTTAGCTGTCACGCATTGCGAGATACATTAGATCGCATTCGGACATTGGACGTCTGTTTACAATGATACGTCAAAACACCACTCACAAATAACAAGCTCAAAATGAAAACAACAACAATTTAGCTGTCACGCATTGCGAGATGCGAGAGTTTTCCAGATTTTCGAAATTGATTGCGATGCTCACTGCGAGACTAGCATTATTGTAAACGAACACATTGAATTACATGTTACGGAAATATTTTTGACAGTTCATGCGCTCTCGTTTTCGAACAACGTATCGCATTTCGTAGTATTGTAAATGGGTCTTTAAAGTGTTTTAAAGTGGAAATATTTGTATTTACAATAATTAAAAATGATTTCGAGTTCCGATGAGAAAATGTATATGGATAACCAATTAATAGCGGAATGAAATGAAAATATGAAAAAACTAAGGAAAATATACAAAAAGAGAATACGAGTACTACCCATTTGAGAAATATGACGAAAAGGAGTTCTTTACACATTACAGGTTTGTAGACCATTTAGCAAACCCGCTAATTCTTCAATTGTTTATTTACTTTGTTAAATTATTCCAAATTCAACAAAGAAACAGCACAATCTATAATTGATATCGTCCGCGAGGAACTTACGCCACGGATAAATCGCAGTGCTGCACTTTCAGCAGAGACCATTGCATTAGTTGCAATAAGGTATTCGGCGAAAGGCGCATACCAAAGTGAGGTCGGTTAGAAAATAATTGAAACAGTGTTCATTATATTGCTTGTTTGTCTATCGCTTTGCTTTTAGGAGATTTACATAACATATCCCAGCAGTTCGTCAGCAATTGCATCAAAAAGTTTGTTCTTGCTTTGACACCAAAAATGATTAACTTCATCAAGTTTGAATCTGATCCAGAGAGTATTAGGGCTCAAAAAATGCTGTTCTTCCAAATCGCTGGGTTTGGCCAATGTGTAGCTGGGAGAATTCGGTGCACGACATAGATGCAGGAGGAATTTTTATTCTATAAACGTACAGGTAATATAACATGAGCATCATGCACGCCTTTGTTTTCATAACACTTGAATTTATATTAAAGATAGTTTGTGATTGTAGATATAGTTGCGCGCTGGAGATGATCGGCCTACGATTCGAGAATTTGAAGGGAATCAACTATTAAGAGGCGACTGAAAAATATAGACTTGCGTGGAGGGGATGTGCTGGGTGATTGCGGATATCCGTGATCAATGTTGCTGTTGACTCCTTTCAGGATGTCCGCGCAACTCACAGAAGCAGAACAACGCTATAATAATGCGTACATTCAAACGCGTAATCATGTTGAAAAGTTGTTTGGTCAACTTAAAAACAAAATCTGGGAATGATTTAATGGGTTGCAAATGGAATGCAGCACCGCTAAAGAAACTATTATTGCACTGGTGATATTGCTAATGAAATAGATAGTGAAATACTTTCAAAATACACCTACCGAGACTTTAAAAATCTTAATACTGGTGCCTTGGAGCATGATATTCTAAGCATAAATTGGCATCCAATTTATCATGAAGTATCTACAGATACTCAGGCTGATATCTTTCAACATATTTTATTGGAATTTTTTGATGTACATGTACCACTTAGAACCAAAGTGATAAAATATTCAAACAATTCATGGTTTACACGCGAAATTATTTACTTTAAAAATAAGCGAGATATAGCCTATAAGTGGATACGTTTTAAACTCCCAGAATTTTATAACAATTTCCGCCAACTGAGGAATCTGGTCAACTCTATGATAAAACAAGCTAAAAGAGCATTTTACGATAAATACTTTGACCACAAGTTACCATCAAAAACTCTTTGGCATAATTTAGGTGAGCTTGGTGATCCCAATCAGCTTAATAGAGAATTCGCGAAAGTACAAACGGCCTCCTGAACGATTACTGACTCACTAGACACATCATTTAATGGCTTTGAGTTTTCTTATATTGAACAAGCTGATGTCATCAAGGCTATACTTAGAATTAAGACTAACGCTGTTAGTATTGATGAAATTCACCCGATTTTCATTGAAATCATACTACCCTACTCGTACATTCTTCCAGTCTTAACCCATATTTTTAATAGTTTTATACTGGCTTCCACTTTTCCAATAAAGTGGAAGATTGCGAAAATTCTTCCAATTATTAAAAAGGAAGCATCCTCTAACTCCTCGGCTGAATATAGACCCATTGCCATCCTTCCCTTCATGTCAAAGGTTATGGAAAGGATATTACATCAACAGATGTGCGTCTATATCCAACGCAATAAACTACTTTGTACACATCGATCTGGTTTCAGACCTCATCATAGCTGTACGTCTGCTCTATTAAAAGCAACGGATGATATCCAAGCGGCGATGGATGAAGACCTAACAACTCTCGTGACCATACTTGACTTTTCTAAGGCCTTTGATACAGTGGATCATATGAAACTTCTCTTTAAACCCAAGAGGATTTTCGGCTTTTCATCATCTGCTGTCAAGCTTATCAAGACCTACCTTCTTGGAAGAAAACAAGCTGTTGTGGTTAAAAATGTTAGATCGGATTTTATTGCAACCTCAGCAGGTGCACCTCAAGGATCCATACTGGATCCGTTATTATTTACAATATTTATCAATGACCTTCCAAAAGTTATCAATCACTCTTCGCTGCATATGTATGCAGATGATGTACAACTGTACCTGAGTTTTAAACTAGGCCTCATTGACGAAGCTGCCCATATAATTAATGAAGACCTTCGAAAAATTCTAGATTGGTCTGAAAATAATTCGCTGAGACTGAACCCAAATCCAAATGTCTTGTTATTAACAGAAGCAGCATGAATGGCTTTAATCTTCCTAACATATTGCTTCGTAATGATCCAATCGAGTTCGTTGACAAAGTAATGTATGGATTAACAGTACTCTAAGTTGGAATGATCACATCTCCACTATTATAGGCAAAGTCTACGGATGTCTAAGGCATATGTCTGTGTCGCAGTCTCTCACTCCCCTGCATACAAGAATAATGCTAGTGAGGGCTCTACTGATTCGAATTTTTACTTACGGCTGTGAAATCTTTTATTGCTGGAGTGCATTCCTTAGACGTAAGTTCAACATCGCTTTCAACAGCATTATCCGTTATGTTTATGGATTGAGACGCTATGACCATGTTTCACAATACGCTAAAAACATATTGGGATGTACTCTTGATAAATATCTCGAATATTGCACTATCCATATTTATTTGAAAAACTCAAAATTTCACATTCAACCCGATCATTAAGTTTAATCAAGCCGCGTATCTATTACCAAAGTTCAGAGCGACAATTTTTCGTTCATGCTGTCCATCTTTGGAACTCACTACCTCTAAGCGTTAGGAGACTTTATAATGCGAACAATTTTGGTAAAACACTTTTTCGGCATTTGGCAGGATAAAACAAGTACATGGTGTAATTTCATAAAGGCCAAACTATTTACCATTACTTTTTTGTAAACTAATTAGTTGCAATAATCTTATTGAAATAATTTTTAAACTACTTCTACTCTCTAATCTATCATTAATTTCAATTTAACTGTATGAATTTTTGAATGTTTGTATTGTATACAATTTCTCATTTATAGCTTAAAAGATGATATAAAATCTATTGTAAGTGATGTTACTTAATAAATAACAAATACAAATACAAATTGCACAATAATTCTAGGGAGCACTCAAATGGTAAGTAGTACTAGTATGAAGAATAACAATCATATTCATTTTTTATTAAAGATTTTTTAAACAATGTTGTTGAGTTTCATCGGACCAAGCATCGAATTCTGAAGAAGTTGAAACAGCAGGAGATGCAAGAGTTAGTGGAAGCTCATATAGAGCAGAATTTATAACTAAACAATTCGCATAACAAATGTTACATGAAATAATATAGAATTCAATTTGATAATTTTTTTTTTTTAATTTTTGGTCACTGCTGTGCATTCTTTATTTCGATATTAAGTAGTTCTATTTTTTTCCTCCTTTTCTGTTTTTTTTCGTTGGACTTGTTCTTTTAAGTCGAGAATAATTTTCGACTTTGAGTACTCATGTTCAACTTGCTCCAAACGTTTCTTCAATAACTCTTCCGATGTTACCGTTGTCGGGAAAGGGCACTTTCGTTTGATTTTTTGTTTTTTGTGGTGCACTAGAAGTGAAAGGTTCCGCTGTTGCCTTCAGTTCCATATTTGGCGATTCGTTTTCTCTGCAAAACAAAAACACAAATTAGTTCCATACTGGAACCGCTTGTAACAGCTAGCATTACAGATCTTGTTCATCGCATCGGAATCAAATTTAGCCGAATCGAAAGCAAAATCGATGCCCGACATTTCAACTATTGCTAGGTCTACTTCACTTTTCTCTTTTAGTGGAATTCCACCGACAGTTTGTTGTAGGCTTCTTTTATATAAACTTCAAATTTAGCAGAATCGATAGCAAAATCGATGTCCGACATTTCAACTATTGCTAGGTCTACTTCACTTTTCTCTTTTGGTGGAATTCCACCGACAGTTTGTTGTGGGCTTCTTTTATATAAACTGACGGTGCTGCGGGCTTGAGCCTTCATACGGTTCCACTGCTCCCGAGTTCGCTTTACGCTGAATTTGAACTCATTGGCTTCTAAATTTGTGCATATGCTTTCCACGCATCAAATTTTTTCCTTTGTATGTTGTTTATTTTGCTATCAATGATGTCTGTGTATGGCTGCATTAAATTCACAAGTAAGTCTTTAATTTTTTTGTTCGATTGTTGCTCCGGTGTCGTTTAGTTTTATTTTCTTCCATGATGCTATAAAGAGAGTGGTTATAATTTGAAATTGAATTTCATGTTTATTTCACTTACAAATCTTAGCAAAAGCCAATACTCCTGGGAAAGTAGAAATAAACAAAATCAGCTGAGATTGTTTTCTCCGTTTGTTCTTATAAAAAGGTGATGCCAATGTACTGAAGTTAATACATTTTATTGGCTCCCTTTTTCCTTCCTAAATGGAAATTGGATTCTATAAGAGTTATTTTTAAAACTCTAATATTGTACCATATTATTTTCATCAATCAATAACTTTGTATAACGAAATACCTATGTAATAGGGGATATACTCGTAACTGTGTAAAACTTCAAATTTTGAGTAATTTTTTTTTATTACTTTAAAATGTTCTAATGATTATGTAGAATTAATATTTAAAATATTTTCCGTTATATAGCGTGCAAACATATTCAAGAGATGGTAGCGACTAAAAAAATGTGTATGCCATCCAACACACAAGAAGAAAATATAATGCGGTTTTGAAAAATTTGTTTATCGCTGATAGTGATGAAGTCATATGTAACCCACAAATGCATATCATTTTATAGAATTATACTTTATATAGAAACCTTAAACACGTTTTTCTTGAAACAACGTTTTTTTGAATCTGAGTACACTTTAATTCGAAAACTACTGGATAAATCGCGTTAAAATGTGGTATGCTTCTTTTAAATTGTCATAATTTGTCGGTGAACCTACAAAATTTTAAATATTTTGATAAGAAATATGCATTTTTTAATATTAAATAAAGAAATTTTCAATTCACTGCTCACTTTCAATTTTTTGCACATTTTCGAGCTACAAATTATATGGTACTTGTTATTAATCTTTTTTTTTATTGGTCTGGATTCTGAAGTAAGAGTGGCCGCCATTCTGTCAATAAAAAAATGTACATACATTTTTAAATACTTTACTAAAGTTACTAAGTAATACTTATATAGTTTTAATAATTTAGATTGCTTAGTTTTTCAATTTTGCTTGCATTGCTTCAATGAAACGTTCACGAAAAGCCCATTTTTGCCATTTTTTACTGCATTATATTTCAATAAATTATAATGAAGGTAAAGAATTTTTTTTAATTCATGAAAATTAAATAACGATTATACTATTTCAATTAAATTCAATTACAGGTTCCGCATAATTTTAGCATTTTAGATACTAAATTGAATCCTTTTTAGTATTGTTCTTAGCATTAAATTAGTACATTGGCTTTACTCTGTTCTTTAGTGTCACATTTAAAAAACTTAAACATGACTTTCTTTACATTAAAATTTAACTCCATACCAACACTAAAGACCACTTTAAATTCGATATTGGTACCTACAAACATTTTTGAAAGTGTGGAGATTATGCTTAGCCTGTATACTAAATTTGGTTGTTAGTAAGGCATTTTGTATCATGTTAAATGTTCATAAACAAGCCAGTGATTTGAATGTATGCCAGACGTAGTTTTTGAAAGGCTTATTCAATAAAAAGGGAGCCTCCAGGCCACCTAGTCTATCTGCAGGAGGTTATTTACAAAACATTTTGAAAATAAAATGTTTAATCATCAAATGAAAGTAAAAAAACAAATGGTTTGCAATTTATAATTACTTCACAAAAACAGATAATTATTATAATTATTATACGAGTAATTATTTAATATGCAATTTCATTTGAGTTAAGCTAATTTTTGGTTTTCAGAATTTTCTAGTACATTTTACTCAAGCTTTCTTTTCTTTCTAGATCGTCCAGTAGAGATAATATCTAAGCCGCGCTATTATTTTTGTCTGCTCTTTGACATTTGTGTTTAGTGTTGTTTAGTGGACAAACCGTCGTGGCTAACGTTAGAAGAATGCTTCTGTTTCATATAAATTTATTTTGAAAATCTGTCTTCAATTAGCGAAACGAATAAAAAATCACGTAAATTTGTTGGTCCCCAACTTGAAAACTTATGCAGAAGAGATTGTCAGAGATATCACCAACCCTTTTTTAGACAACAAGTTTCAGATTTTAATAAAATGATTTCAAAACACATTCCTGATAAAGAATGGAATCAATAAGTCTTTTTCCGTAGAGAAAAATGCAAATGTGTTGATAAAATAGTGAAAAACAAGAATAGACAGGTGCCTTATCTGAAAGATTTAGGAACTATAATATCTATGATATTATCTTATGGATAATCAAGTGGTCTAGATCGTATAAAATATATATACATTAGGGTGGTCCTTATTTTCAAAAGTCGGAATTTTTTTTTGAGCACCCAATCATTTTGTTCCATGACATCTGAAAACATTACCCTAATTTTTTTTACAACCAAGTTAACAAGTGCCGCACTGTGCTTAAAGTCTTTTTTATAATATGTGAAGAGTGAAGTTAAGTTTAGCAAATAGTGTTTAGTAATAGATGAGTGTTTCATATTTTGGAAAAAAAAGAATTCCTACTCGTGATCGATGTCATTACTTCAAACGACTGAAAAAACCTTACGGAGAGTTACGAAACATTGAGAAAAGTAAAAACAGAAACACTGAGACAACGAAAAAAAGAGAATAGATTTTGCGGAAACCTTAAACGATTTGTTTGATATCGCGTATGCATCAGCCTTGGATTTGATGAAAATTGAAGAGGATAAAATGTATTTGCTTTTACAAAGACAGAAAGGTCGACCTGGGTGTATGCTGGGAACTGACTACAAGCTTGCAGCTATGGAAAAACGAAAAGAGGTTCGTGAGAAGAGAACCCAACAAGGAGTTGAAGATCAAAGTTCATTCAATTATCACGAAGGTAGGTAATGGTTTTATTATGTTTAAATATTTAAATATTTCATCTCAATAAGAGAAGCTTGAAGTTGAAAAAATTCTATCTCTGAATCGCCAGTGCCAGGGCCGTCAGGCTTGAAAAAAGTTAGAGTAGATATTTTAACTTGCAGGCTATCGACAGTACTCGATAAATGTAAAATAAGTGACAGTGAAATAATTGATCACCTCTTGACAGCCTGTATTGAAGCCACTTCTCTGGATTCTTTAAAATTATTGATTAACCCCACCTCTATAAGGCTTTCTTGTCAATATTTTTGCGAACAAACAGCTACAGCAAGTAAAAGAAAATTTGTCAACTTGAGTTTAAACTTTGCCATAATATACAAACTCCTTGCCAATATAACTAGCCAAGCTAAAGTTGACAGACTTCCAATTATTGCAACAGCTCCAAAAATTTAACAACTCCTTGGAATACCGGAACTTTCAGATGGAGCTGATATTGAAGTATCATCTGCAGTGTATGAAGTGTTGGAAGATTGGTCATTGATGGATAAACTGCAAGCTTTTGTTTTTGATACAACTACATCTAACACCGGGCGTTTGAACGGAGCTTGTGTCCAGCTAGAAAATAAAATTGGTCGAGACGTATTCTACCTACCTTGCGGACATCAAATTTTTGAAATTGTTCTTCAAGGAGTATTTAATGCATCTGAATTGGATCCACCTTCTGGACCTGATATTCTGATACCCGATTTAAAACTCAGTTGAAAACGATTGATAAAAATAAAATTTACATATGGTCTATGGACAAAAAGGCTGTGAACGTCCTTACAGATGTAAGGGAAGAAATTTTGGTATTTGCTATGAAAAATCTAGAAGATAATTTCCCTTGGGATGACTATAAGGAGTTTCTAGAGCTGTTAGTTATTTATTTGGGAGGAACTCCTCCAAGTGGCATTAAATTTCGGTCACCAGGAGCTTATCATTTAGCTCGGTGGATGGCAAAAGGAATATATTGCCCTAAAATAATATTATTTCAGTAACAAATCGAGGTGAACGCGAAAGATAAAAGAGCTTTGTCAACTATTTGCTACTTTATTATCAAATGCTACACACTATCACGGTTTTCTGCGCCAGATGTCTTACAAGCACCATTAAATGACATTGATTTTTTAAAAAGACTCAATTCCAATAGAGAAGATGATAAAACTATAGCTGAAATTGCAATAAATACATATGTAAGTTCCTTAATCATTTATGATACCTGAATTAGGAATGTGCAGCGTTTTCGTTTTTCGATGATAGGCTGAATGTTGAAGAAAAACGAAAAATGGTTTTAAAAGTTTTGGAAGGAGATGACCAAAATTGAGACGAAGTAAAGAAGAAATTACATCTAAAACCAGCTGATGTTTCATATTTCATTACTAAAAATCTTCCATCAGATCTAATGTCAGCTAAATCTATGAAATTTTCGAAAGATTTGACTTAACTACAGACTTTTTACACAATGATCCAACAGTTTGGAATGACCAACCAGATTAAAGGCGAGCAAAGGGAATAGTCGGATCATTAAAAGTAGTCAATGGTACAGCTGAACGTGGAGTTAAACTAATAGAAGAATTCAATAACAATCTCACTAAAACCGAAGATCAAAAACAATTCCTACTTCAAGTGAGTACCGTTTTCATTTGCTTAAAAGAACTCACAAATTATCTTAATAATATGCTTTAAATTTTAAATAACTTCTATTTAAATGTAAAATTTTCAGACTGTGAGAAATTATTGCCGAAACTACCCAGGATGTAATCGAGAAAGTCTCAAAACTCGTTACTGAGTTTCATTATTTATTTGTGTATAAATTATTTGTACAAATATCATCTATAAATCTGTTTATTACAAAATCTTCATGTACTTATTATTATTTATGAAAATATCACTTTATAAATAGATTTTTAAAATTATTTGGATGTTTGTTTTTTTTCACCTAGAAGAGAAATTCTAAAGATTTCAGGCTCATTGCGGCACGTGCTAATACAAGCCGATTTTCTTGAAATTTTCTTTGTACATTTTTCAATATAGTAGAACCAAAGAAAAGGGTGCTCAATAAAAAAAATTTATTTTTCTTTCATACAAATAAGGACCACCCTAATATACATACATTTATGAAACACCTGGCCAAAGTTGGTATTGAAATGTTAGTGTTTATAATAAAACGATGCTAATAAATGCAATATTTTCCAGATGTCTGGAAGATCGCAAATGCAGTACCAATTATTAAAGCTGGTAAGCCCCATGAAAATCCTGATTATTGGTCTGTAATAAGTCTAGTAAGCAGTCTGTGTAAAACTTATAAGAAGATCTTAAGGAAGAAAATTACAAAATTTATCTATGAAAATGATATAAAATATGCATATCCAAAGGTACAATTTGGATTTAGGCAGTACCACTCTACCTCTCACCATGTTGTTAGAATGTTTAATCATATCAAACGGAATCGTTTATTTTCTTGAATGGTTCTGCTTGATATAGAAAAGGCATTCGATACAGTTTGGCATAATGGTCTCATATATAAAATGGTTAATTTTAGTTTTTCTCCTTATATTTATAAGATATATTGTTCATTTTAATAGTGGCGTCTCTCTCCTAGTTTTATTTGACTCTGGTGTTCCACCAGGCTTAGTCCTTGGGATAATTTCATACAACATCTAGTTTATCTTCCCAGTACAGAATTGAATTCGAATTGACATCAACTGGGAGCCCTCCGTTAGATATTTAGGTATGTACATATGTACATTGACAAGCAATTAACATCATATAAGTAACATCATATAGATCATATAAGTTGCACGCTTAAGAAAATTGCTATTGTTATTAAAATGCTTTATCCTTTTATTAATAAAAAAAACGTTCCATTCTCCTGAAAACAAAATTTTCATTCATAAAGCAATATGAACAAACTGTACAAAGTGCCCTATGAAAAACTTCAAGTACATATCTCAAAACAAGATCCTAAAAATAATACAAACTTTGTCTTCATTTGTTGAATTGATCTCTAATAATATTATTAAATCTAGCACGATATTTCTCGAGCGTTGCTGTATTGCCGACAAACCTCTCATAAGCGAACTAAGTACAAATATGAAGCACAAGTTAAGGAAGTTTATAAAATTCATATATGTATACTATATGTATATATACTTATTTTATTACATTCGTCTTTTTATTTATTTATTATTGTTACATATATACACATACTTCAATTTATACTTACTTATATATTATTTTTATTACTCGTATTTATTTACATATTTATTTATTGACTAATATACAGGGTAACCAGATAAAAGCAATAAAAACAAATTTAAATAAAACAACAACATTGTGAGATATAAAATTGATTTTGGCTTTATTTTGAAGCTACGTTCGTGCCATTATGTTGGAATGTGTATATTTGATGTGTTCATTCAAATGGCCACGCCGGCTTCGCTGACAGTGCTTCAAGCGTTCGGTCCTATTTTTGATAACTCGCTCAAATATGTGCGGCGTTATTCCGGCAATAGCTTGTCGAATGTTATCCTCGTTGGTTGGCTTGTTAGCAAAGACTAAGAACTGGACGTAGCCCCAGAGAAAATAATCGAGTGGTGTCAAACAGGCTGTTCGCGGCGGCCAATTGATAAAAGCTCGCCATGAGATGACCTAGTCGCTAAATTTCCGCTTCACAACTTTGAGCGTTGCGTCGCTTGTATAGCATGCAGCGCCATCTTCTTAAAAAAAACAGCTCGGACATATCGATATTGTCGAACTCCAACCACAGAAAGTCAGTTGACATCGTTCTATACCACGGACCATTGACAGTAACGGTGTCTCCTTCCTCATTTCGAAATAAATAAGGTCCGATGATGCCGCAATGTCATAAACGTGGATGCGTTGATACTTGGCCGAACACTTGTGGACTGTGTTCACTCCAACAGAGGTAGTTTTGATTGTTGACATAGCCGCTCAGCCAAAAATGAACCTTTTACGAGAAGATGATTTTTTGGCCAAAATCCGAATCTCCGGCCAACATTACCAGCGTCCTATTAGCGAACTCATGGCGTTGTGTATTGTCGCCCGGTTTCAATTCTTGCATGAGGATGTGGCCCAAATTCAACCGCAAAATAAGCCGGGTTGACTCTCTGGTGATGCCCAATTCAGCTGATCGGCGCTGAATCGACATTTCTGGGTTTTCTTCGATACTGGCCGCTACGGCGGCTATGTTCTCTTCATTTCGCACCAATCTCTATATGGTTGATGGCTTAAGATTCAAAACAGAGTAGTCACGCTCAAACTTTTCCACGGTGCTACGAATTGCGTGCACACTGAAGCCATGATGACGACCGAACTGATACATTACGTATTTCCAACTGATCCGGAATTTCGTTAATATTTTTTAATAATATCCTCACGTTCGGCAAGTGTTAAACGATACACGCTGAAATGGCAAACCATACTGAATATTTTGACAGTTGGATGTCATTGGTAACTTTGGAAGGTGCTGAAACATAACAATTGGAAAAACTATCATTGCTATCTGCTCACCAGTTATTTATTGATTTATTTGTTTATTTTTATTTATTCATTCCAAGTTTTAGTCATTACTTTTTCATATTAGAAATTTTTCATTTACAATATTTTCCCCTGGAATTAAATTGTTTTCCTTTTCTTAAAACTCAAAACTTAATTGTAATAAAAATGTTTCAATACCTGTTTATATATACTTTGGTCCTTATAATCGACTAACTGAGCTCGCCATTCGCCGTATTGTGTATAAATTTTATACAGCAGAAACTGTTCAGAAGAAACTGTAACCGCTGTGGGGGAAAGTTTATCAGAAGATTCGGAATTTTCAAATCTCTTCGATTTGAGATTGAGATTGTTGTAGTTTAACCTTTCTCTGTCCACTATGTGGAAAATGCTGGGAAAAGATCTCGACCTTCATCCGGTGAAAAAACTAAAACCATGAGACCATGGCTTGCGACGGGAGGTGGCAGATTGAGCAATTGAGCAATTTGAAGTCGACCCTTATTATTTATTCCATAATGAGGACGAAATTGATCAAGACAGTATGTGGTCTCAGCAGGATGGCCATACCTGGCATGTAATGAAATCATTAACTTACTGAAGACTCTATTTAATGAAAAAAATTTATCGTAAAATATACCAGTGAATTGTCCACCGAGATCGTGCGATTTGACGCCAGTCGATTGCTTTGATATAAAGCCTTTGGTGTATGCCGAAAAACCGCAATTATTCTAACGTTGGAAACCAATACTAAGTGCGTTATTGATAAAATAGAGTTTCAAATGTTTGAAGTCGTGTTTAAAAAATAAAGTCATGAACCATCTTCACAATGAATAAAGGTTTTTTATTCAAAATAAATTGCTGTGGTTTTTGTTTAAAAGAAATCTATAGCTGTTAAAAATCACACTTTCCCTGCTTTCCTATTTTTCTGATTCATCAGTTGTAAATTGTTGAAATTAGTTATTCTATCCCTCGTGAATATGATGTCCGTAAAATCCGGCCAAACATGATTTCGTCCACAAGGTATTTTTCAAGCATATCTTTGAGAGTATTGTAGCTCCGGTACTGGTATGTGACGAAATGAATGCATAACTTCTGAGTATGGTTTTTTTCAGATATAGTTCAGGCTTAACCTAAAATGTTTGCTTTATTATCAGATGTTGGTTACATACTTGGATGGTTTCTGATGTGACATTAAAAGAAGTCCCAGCATGCGCCATGCGATGAAAAATAAACTGTTGAGTGTACTTTTCTGTTATTTCCATCTTATTAGCTCACCATTTGCGTTGCACAAACCGCAGGCAAAAATCACTATATGCACGTATTCTTGTGTTATAAAAACTGCTAGTGAGAATTATTTTTATTTAAACGGTAAAAAGTGCAAACTGGTTATGTAATTAATTTTGGAATCTTTTTCGAAGAGATTTGCCTTTATTTTATAAAAAACTATCTGTAGGGCCACGAAAAAAATAGGATTGGCTGCCTAAATCAAGTCGATTGATTTTTTTTTACGAGTTATACTCGTATTCATCGCTTTATAAGAAAATTGTATTTTGAAGTTTTTTGTTTGTTAGTATAAGGCATCGTTTAATTTATATATATTTTTTTTAAAACAAAAGGGTAACGAAATCAAAACTTTGAGTTGCTCAGAAAAATTAATTTACTTTGCAAATTGCACATTGCAAATTATTCAAATTCATTCCGAAAATCCTGGTTCAATTGCAGAATACTACTGTGATCAACTTGCCACACAGCGCTCGCCACAATCTATTTATTTTAGAAAATCTTCTATGAGTTCATAATTTCGCGTAATGGACCTGTGAATCGACCTCCAAGATTTAGTTTATATGGTTATATGTTTCTGTGGTTATATGTATGAAGTCCTAAGTCTACCCTGAGACGATGACTAACTTGGAAGCCAATATTCACAGTATGTATTTTAGCATTGCCGAGGTACAAGCCCAGCTGCTAGAAAAGTTGTATAAAATTGGACTTCCAGATTGCACTTTGTTTGAGCCAGCAAAGGGGTCCACAAAAAATTACCCAAAATTATATTTTAACTGTGGTGACTTAAAATTATCTTTTCAATTAATATAAGACCGTGGCCACTGCCACGATTTCTATGTGTTTTACTTTATTTTAACAAAAACTATGCAACCTTTACATAGTTGAGTATTCACCCCGTCGGGCACTTCTCTTGCACATTTATTAGAAAGTCAATTTAGCTTTGTGTTAGGCAGATCGACGTTTTATGCGTTTCAATGACAGAGAAACATTGCAACCCTTCAAAAGTCTTGATTGACTTGGAAAAAGAATGCTCTTTTGAAAAAGTTAAGATTTCTTACACCAAGATTACTTTTCTTCATTTTACCCATGATGGCGATAACATTAGCGATGATAAACGCGCTATGATATCAGACTAGGAATTTCTCAAATATCTGGATTGCCGGCAAGCTCATCTCCTAAAATGTTTGGAAGGAGTCATAGTACCGAAATGCAGAAAATTTAAATACTTAGGCTCGGTAGTTAACCACACACTAGAATACAGCGACGAAAATTAAAATGTTACAAATGTCAATGCCAGTAAATCATTGCGCTCATTTGTCAAAGTCTCAACACACAGTAAACCAAGAGTGACAAAGCAAGGTCGGCAAAAAACTTGCCCCAAAAAGCAATAGAGCCTAATTTCCAACCGAGGTTGAAATAAAGTTTCAAATAAAAATTATTAGATCACTCAAATGCATCACCAAAATCTTTGCCGACTAACGAGGTGATCCAAAAGTATTGGCTTGTAGAACGGTTCTGAAGTTCGCAAATTTGCCAATCTCACTAGAGGGATAGTAGAAATTAAGATACGTAGGGGAACATGTAGCATTAGATGTAAAATTACGTGCTACATATTTCAGGGGTTAATAAAACAAAAAGAGGCTGAATATGGCCCCATTATTGTACTATCTATTTGACCCCACTATAAGACATACCTACTCGTACAATATCCCTGCAATGTATTGAATACGTGAGTCAATTCTCAATCCAATTCTCTAATCGGCAGATATCATTGCAGCCCAAACAATTAAAAACGGAATCCGATGACGATGACGACGAGAAGTTTGTTGTCCGGAATGATAGCTGCGTGGGAAAAGATGGAGATGCCATTAACCACTAGATGATTCAAAACCATCAGCTTCATCCTTTATATAAAAAAAATTATCTGCGTTTGGAGAGGATGACGTTGGTGACGTCTAAGTTTGTCAACGTTTTAAAGTAGACAGTCGTTAGCAAACTGAAACAGACAATACGGCTAAATCATCTGCATATACGACCATATCAATGAAGAAAGAGCGCTGGTTGCAGACAACCTGCATCGAGAATCTATTCACCACTGCTCCTATCCCCAAACTTGTGTTTCAGTTACAGATGCCGTTAAAATTTGCGTTGTCGAAAAGACCCTCAATGTCAATGAAAATGCCTAAGTTATACATACATACTCGTAGCTACTCCATTTGTAAAATGCGCTGTCATCCTTGAAAATTTGAGCTGGACAATTGTCTCCGTTGTACTAAACAGTACGGAAGCGAGAGCTCTCGCATTCGTACATCGGACGTCTGTTTACAATGATATGTCAAAACAACATGCGCAAATAACAAGCTCAAAATGAAAACAACATAAATTTAGCTGTCACGCATTGCGAGATGTGAGAATTTTCTATATTTTCGAATTTGACTGCGATTCTTGTTGCCAAACTCGCATTATTGTAAGCAAACACATGTTACGGAAATATTTTTGACAGTTCATGCGCTCTCTTTTCCGAACAACGTATCGGATCTCGGAGCATTGTAAATGGGACTTAAGTCAGCAACACATAACTCACCAGCCGTTTGTTACCGTTTATTTCCTATTCGTATCTTTTGAATGACTTAAATCGTATCTCTTAGGCTAGGCGCGCACATGCGTTTTCCGTCGCACGACTATTCAGTCGCAAAAAGTAGAACACATATCCTTCAATTTGAACGAGCGCACATGACGTCAAGCATTGGCAACGTCTAAAAGCTTGCGATTTGTCTCATTTTTCTGGCGACTCGATTGTCGAAAGTTAAAATGAATCATACGTACTGACAAGTGTATCCAAACACTTGCGATTTAAATCGTTGCGATTAGAAAATCTTTGTCGCAACAAGATGTGGGTATGCACGCACTTGCGGTTTTCTGTCGTATCATAATTTAGTCGCAAAATATGAGACCCATTGTTTTATACATGAATGCACGCATATGCGACTTAATAATCGCAGCGATTAAAAAAATGCAACAAGCTCCATTTTATAAACGATTTTTGGGCGCAAATTAAAATGAGACATACATATGGATTAGCATGAATCTTAGCACACTTGCGAGTTTGAAGTCTTGTTAGTAATGGATTTCACGGGGAAGTGTTGTATTGTGGCTCTTTTGTTGCGCTTAAAATCTAAAAAAGGACGTAAAAGAAATTATTGGGTCCATCCCGTTATAAGTGAAAGACTACTTAAGGTACAGTTTCATAAAATTCATCATAATTTAAAAGAACACCCAAAATAATGTATACAGTACTATAGAATGAGTGGCAAAAGTTTTGATGAATTACTTCAATTAATTGGACCCAGAATACAATACCAGGACACAAAATGGCCAAAATCTATATCACCTGAGGAACGTTTATCTGTGAAATTGAGGCAAAGCCATGTTAGTTAATACTTCAAAAACAAAATAAGTACTTTTATTTATTTATTTATTTTATAATTAAACTCAAATCAGACATTATGCAAACTGCATAAATTTAGTCAACAAGCAAGTCGCAAGTGGGCGAGAGTTTATGCTCATATGATATAGCTTATTTTGCGATAAAACAATCGTCAACAAACTACAGCTCGTTAACCGTTGCGATTATTTGAGCGCATATGTGTGTATTGACATTAAAAACTGTGTGTTCTATTTTTCTGCGGATGAATAATCGTGCGACAGAAAACCAAAAGTGCGTGCATTGTCATATTTTTTTGCGACCACGACTTTTCTATCGCTGCGACAGAAAATCGCATGTGCGCGCCTAGCCTTAAAGTAATTTCGAACATGCCAATTTCTATCCCTGAAGGTTACAGTTCAACCTTAATATTGCAATTAGGTTGAGAGCTTCAAAAGAATTTAAATTCTCCTTGTACTCATCTCAACCATTCTAGCACATCATTTCACACATTTCCATGCACTTGAATAAATAAGAAAAAAGCAAAAAATAAAAAAACTAAAGAAAACTGCAAACGACTGCAACAAAAAGGAATTCCGAAAATTCAATCAGAATATTCCAATCGAATGGTAGCGCTCTTTCAATCGCTCGTTCATTCACTCATTCGTCCTGGAAGTACATATGTATGTATGAATATGTACGTATATGTATATTCGCATGTGAGGATCTGTGATTTCGATTTCAACTTGTACTGACAGTATACTTTTCTTTAACAATGCACATCCCAACGCACCTTTTCGGATATTTTCTTTTCCTAAGTTCATTCAGTCGGCCACGAGATAGTCCTAAAGTTCTTTCTATTTGCATGCATGACTTGTGTGTGTGTATTACCAAGTTTAAACCTAGAACCACTACAAACCGCATTGAACATTTCATTTCGTTGTGTTTATATGAGTGTATTGAAGCCATGCGATTTGAGTCAAAGCGCTTTATGCTGTATATGTATGCAGCAATGAAAACAACAACCACAGCAGCAAAAACAACAAACCGACCAAGGACGATACCAAGCAAATGTCAGGATGGAATCAAAGAAGAATTTCCCTTGAAGAAATTTAAATTTTTATTTTTCTCGAATTCCTTCTATGTCCTATTTTTTGTTGGGGAGTATTCATGTGTGTGTGTGTTTTTTTTAAGGCATTCATTCATGTTGGAAGGATATTGAAGAAAATGCCACCACATCTTGTATTGGTTCTTGGCTCGCTTAATCCTCTGATGTATACGAATCGGTGAACTTTCGGAAGTAGTTGCATGAGTAAACGACTCAAATAGACACACAGTATGTACGGTTGTTAGCTTGTTGATGAAGATTCCTTAGTAAGAGGATGACAGAGGTACATTATTTTTAGCGAATGCCAAACGATCCACCTTCGTGTTGTCCTTTTTGCATAAATGAAAAAAATAAAATCCCCTGTATGGGAAATTTTTTTTTTAAGGCAGCTTATCTACATACTTGCTCATAAATATCCGCTTTTCCAAGGGGCTTTGTCCCGTTGCTTATGTGACTACCTGACTTACTAGCTGTCTTACTGTCAGCATGCCTCCATATTGACATGTAGCAATTGTTGCCATACCAAGTGCAATTTTTCCAAGTAGATTTGGGCATTTCGGCTATAGAAGGTCTTCCCAAACATGCAGTTCTTCCGGGATGAAATTTCGTCTGACATATTACATTTGTGTCTCGTGGTAACGCGGTATAAATTATAGGCTGCGGTTTCAGGCCTGAAAAGAGTTGTACAGACCAAGTAGACCTTGAAGAGAACTCAAAGATTTTAAATCGACTCTTACTCCTGTATATTTATACTTAAAGGGAACGCAACTTCAATTGCCTTTATGTCATCTCAAATTGAAGGGCATTTTGAAACCTGACTGAAGGCGGTATGTTTTCAGACTGTAGATCTGTTATAGATTTCTGAAAAAGCGACAGCCCTTCTAGCAGAGCTAAACAACGATGACATTCCTGCCGACGATTCCAAAAACTTGGTAAAGTGATCGTATAATCATCATAATCATCATAACCTGAAAACAAATGTGCGGTCTGGTAGTCGCAGCGAGTGCAATATACAAAGTGGTTCTAGAGCGCATAAAAAGCATCTGGACTCAACATTCGATGTTGAACAAACTACCTTCCGTATTTACGTATTTACGACTCTGATTGTTTGAACCAGGATGATATTCGAGGATATTATCCAAAGAGAGACATCTAGGGAAAAGTAATTCCCGTATGATCAAAGCTGTTTACGAAAGTGGTAAGGATATACATATGTATATGTACAATATATACTACACATCGGTAAAGTATCGGTGGACTTGAGATTTGAAGTGAACCTTCCTTCTTTCCTATGCCATTGAATCGGTGCAATTATTATATCTTAAACATTGACCATGCTTACACCAAATGATCTAAATTTTACAACCAACAAATTAAGTTGTGCTTAAGATATATGGTAAGACAAAGGCTACATGCATTTATGCATCCAATCTGCCAATATTGGCCGGAGTTAAGTCTAGAAGAATGGTTTTCAAGATTAATGGCGGAACCAAATTAAAATCGGAAAACGACAAGCCTTCATCGTTACAGGTCTGCAACATAAGCGGTTTTAATAAATTCAAAAGCACCATCGTCTTGGAACACTGTTGTTTTCTTGCTTTCATGCAGTACCTGTCAGGTACTATATATTCAATATAGTACAAAAGATAGTACACTAGGCTTGATTATATCAAGTCTTCAATAACTCGTCTTGATATAGGATGCTTTACATTACGTTAATTTCACGAGTATGAAAAAATATGAAAATAACATCAAAGTTAAATCTTTTTCCAAACCGCCACAACGATTTGAAGGAGATCAATAGTCAATGGGAAATGTTGAAACTTCTGACTATATCCCGCCAATTTAATGTTAATTAATACCTAGTCAAAGACGTTTGACCTGCATCCCCGAAATCGTCTGATCTGCATTTACATTATAAACAAAAAAACTTCATAAACACTGAATACCTCGTACAACAAGATGTTTGCTTCACATTCTTCCAGAAAAAAGTGATTTCTAAAAAAGCAAAAATACTGAAAAGTATTTTTAATAGATTGGCAATGCTGGTTGTACCCCTACCATTATTTCTACCAAAAGAAACTCCTGCAATGGTTTACGGCAATAATATTTCAAGACGATGTGCGAAGGAAGAAGGAAATACTTTTATTTTGTTTATTGAGGTATCGTCCTAAAATCGTTCGACCATTACTGAGTAGTAAAAGAGTGACGTTTTCCATTTGATTTTTTGTGGGTTGTTTATTTGATCCTTGAGCATTCCTTGCTGGTTGCTCTCTTTGCTTTTATGGTGAAACTGGCCTGCTTCTTAAAGCCACTTGCCTTGTGGGCAAAGAGATTTCTTGAAAGGACTACTGATTCGTTTTTATCGATTGCACACAGAGAATTTTACCAATTTCATAGACTTTCTCGGAAACGACATTGCTTTAGTTAGTGAGGGGTGGTAGGATGTGTTGAAAATTCCTGCAAAGGTGTACATCTCCTTGGGTGATCGAGATCAAAGTGATTTCGTGTGAAAAGAGGCGTTGATGATGAAAACTTTTAAAGATTGTTTGTTTGCACATCTAGAAGAAAGTGAAAATGCTCACTAACACGAATATGAATTGGAGTCTTTCCTGTTTTTTTTTTTTTTTTAGAAATAATTTAACCACTATCCTGTTGGTATTTCTGGAAGAAGAAGATGTTATAGTTGTAAGCAGGGTATGTGTACACATTTAGAGGAGGGAATGTTTTTTTTATGTTCTTGTAATCCTTCGATGTGTATCATGGTCATAAACCGGATTATTGAGAAAAATGAGGTTAATGGTTTTGCTATGTAGTGTGCTACGATATGTGAGGCGTAATTTAAAAATTCTTAAAAACTTCAAAGAAGCGTTTGCAGATGGTTTTCTTTAATAACTCAGTAAAATTGAAAAGCGCGAATTGTCACTGTAAATACATCTGCAATAACTTCCATGCACTTAAGGAATACTTGCAAGTCTGAAAGGCATTTTTTTGCTTTAAATTAGAAATAAAAAAAAATTCTTTTTGTGTTTTGAAATTTGGACAAAGCTTAATAATTTAACTAAAAACTTCTGAAGCCTCTCTTTGGCCTTTACGGTCAAATTTTTCGCGTACTGTTAATAAAACCTATTACAAAATATTGCTCCCGGAAAGGGAAAATTAGAATCCAGCTAAGCATTCGAAAGTCTAACAGGAACTGAGATTGAGTAAAAGAATATTTACTCCTTATTAGAAATGGATCATAACATTACCTATGTTCAGAAGGCGACTTTAGTTTTAAAGATTTTTTCGCTATTTTCAGAGGAGTGCATCCTGTCGGTCAACTCGTCCAATTTTCGAGCAACCGAATGTCGTCAAATTGTGCGATCATTGTGGCCATTGGTACATTGAGTCCTCAGTAAGTCAGTAGTTTCATCGGCAATAGGGCGAGTAGCTGGAATCACAGATCATTAGGATCAAAGTCATCCATATTATAGAAGAAATAATCCTTGAACATTGGTCGGTAACATTGGACATTGACTTTAACACGAGCTTCGGCCTCATATTTGAAAAAATAAGGACCGATGATACCACCCGCGTGATGACCACTTTTGTAGCTTTTATTGAGTATTAAGAGTGTTATCTGGATTCACATCACTCCAGAATCGGCAATTTTACTTCTTCACAACTTATTGAGCTGAAAGTGACCTTCGTTATTAAATACGATTTTTGGTAAAAATAAGGATCGACTTCATATTTTCTTCGACAATTTAGAACTCTTGGTGCAAGGTATGATGGCTTGTGGCTTTAGTTATACGGGTGTAGTTGAGAAGTTCTTGCAAAAAATTAGAAAGAATCAGATGACCAAAGATCGAACTGTTGCGATCAATGCTCCCTACGTATGCACAGTACGTTGACGTGGTTTTTGCTTTGCGTCATTAGTATATTTGGAATGAATTTTTTTCACAACGCGACGAACAGCGAACTCAGTTGGTCACTTATGAGAATCTATCAATAAGAAAAATCACTCTTTGTTAAAAAACCTAAAATCAATTAAAAGTGGACAAATAAAACTCTTATAAATACTGTAACAAATAAAAACAAACATTAAAATCTGGGAAGTTATGAAGGGAGCCAAGCGGCACTCTTACAAGAATATTGCTATAATACCTTCTCGATAGCAGGGCGAAATTTGAGATAGTTCTCAAAAAGCATGTCAAGCAAACGAGAAGAATAACTATTTTTTTTTTCATTAACTTTATTTCTTGACAAAAGGGAAACACATATAAATACAAAAATACAATATTAATAAAACACCAAAGAAGAATGATTTGCCACAGAAATAGTTAGTACAATCTTTTGCCATATGGCAAGTGGCGAAAGTACCTATCAATAACTATATAATATTTTTTACAAAAGAATATTGATGGGGAATCTAATAGACAAAAAGAATACAATGAAAAGTATAAAATTTATGACAATGGAACGAAAAGTGAATCTATTGCATTATTATCAAAAGAGAAAAGCCTTTTTTTATATTATTTAAAAATACAGTTTTCTTTCTCTCACACCTGCAGAATTGTGGCAACATATTAAAAAGCCGTAGATCGGTAAATGTGTTTTATAAATAGTAGGAGTAATTGCAAAGTTTCTCGAGTTAACACGTAGACTATAATATTCATGGCATCTGATATCATAAAATCCCGATTTTTCAAAAAATATTTTCAATACTTTGTAACAATACAAAGAAGAATTTTTAAAGATTTAAACAATGGAAAGCTAGGGGTTCTGCGATTAACTTTTGCACATAATTTTTATTACATGCTTTTGTTTAGTAAGCAGAGGCTCTATCTTGTTAAAGTATGCAACACCCCAACAAGAGATGTCATACTGCAATTTTGATTTAAATAAACCATTGTATACCATTTTTAAAATCAGATTATTACAATAGAGGCTCAAGTGAAACATATGCCTATCAGTTCTATTAAGATACTGTTTTAGTTGTACAGTGTGATCATTCCAATTGAGCTTATTGTCCAATATAATGCCTAAATATTGAAAACTGTTGACACTTTCAAATCCAAAACACTCATTACTGCAGACTACACTATCGTTAAAAGTTTCAGCGCCAGGAGCTAAACAAAATCGTAAACAACTTGGGCTGTGGTAATAAAAAGAAAAGTCTTCACATACTAAACCCTTAATATTAAATTCCATAAATTTTGTCTTAGTACTTATAATCAAACTGCGCAGTATGTCTAAATCGAAATTAACATGTAAATATAAATTAAAATAATTATAATTAGAGTATGACAGTGCAGTATAATCAGCAAATGATGTAATTTTGCCAATGAAAGTTTGATAACGAATTATCTTAAATAAGTAACAAATAGGAACCAACACAGAACCTTGGGGGACACGAACATGTAAATGTTTCACAGAACTAAGAAAACTCTTCACTTTTACTATTTGCTGACGATTCTTAGGATGAGAAGTAAACCAATCGTGCATGAAGCCTTTAAAACCTGCATTGAAAAGTTTAGTTAAAAGCAAGTTATGGTTTACAATATCAAATGCTTTGGTAATATCTATAAAGAGGCACGACGGAATTTGAGAGTTATTTAAGCTAGTGTATATTTCCCCAATCAGTTTAAGTAGCGCATCTTCCGTAGATTTACCACTTCTGAAACCGAACTGATATTCATTAAAAAGCTGCGTCCTATTCAAAAAAGAAAGCATTCTCGATTTTATTCCTCTTTCAAAAATTTTTGAGAAAACTGACATCAAAGAAATTGGACGATAATTCCTTAATAGCATAGTGTCACCTTTTTTATGAAGTGGTATAACAAGTGCTGTCTTTAGGGAAATGGGCAAAATTCCTTTGTACATACAAGAGTTAAAAATAAAACAGAGAACATCAGAGATCCGAAAAGATATATTTTTTAAAATTCTGCTAGAGAAGTTATCTAGTGATGTTGAGTTTGACAATTTTAAAGAAGCTATGATTTTTTGTATTTCAAGTGCAGAAAATTCAATGAAGAAGAAACATTCGGGTTGAAATCTCGTTTCCACTAAACTACGAGTATCATTAGTACACGATGTTGAGTTGAAATAGTTTGATAAACTATGAGAAGTTCCTACGTTTGCAAAGAAATAATTAAGCTGGTTAACAATCTCCAGAGGATCAGAAGTTGTAGAATTGTTAATTTTCAGTACAATATCATCACTATATTTTTTCTTATTTAAAATTTCGTTCACAACTTGCAATTCTTTCTTAGAGTTACCAACACTCCAAGCTAATTTTCTACTGTATTAACTATTTCTGCAGTTAGGTATTTCAGATTTAAGTTCACAGCAAATCTTCTTATAGTAACTGCTTAATCTATGATTATTAGGGTGTTTTTTAATTACTAAGCAGATATGTTTCTTGTTCCTTACTTTCTTTAAAATTACTATAGACATCCACTGTCTCAAGCATTTGAACTTATTATTAACATTATTTTCCTTATGAGAACATATAGTCAAATTAAACTGAAGCTTTTTAAAAACAAATCAAATACTGTAGACGGATCGGAAGACATATAGACTTCATCCCAAAATTCATAGTTCAGAACGAACAGTTGTTTACTTCCTGTGTCATATTTACGTAGCCCAAGAACCTAAGGTATTGTGCTATTAAAAGCAAAATTAAGATTTCTTCTACTGATCATGTCACAGCTAAAAAAGATTTCACATCCGTAGAGTAAAATAGGAATAACCAAAGATTTAGCTAACATCAAGCGCGTTTTAGTTGGAGTAAAAGGCTTTGTTACCCATAAATACCTTTCCAACGGCAGCGCTGATGTAATTTTCCCAATTTAACTTCCGATTAAAAGTGATCCCAAGATTCTTTGCAGTCTCAACATAATCTATTTCGGAGCTTTTCAACAAGATAGGTGGAAAGTACGAAAGATCCAGTGGTTTCTTTTATATGACTAGGCACTTCTACTTCTTAGCGTTTAAAGAAAATCCATTAAGTTCAGACCAACGTAAAATTTCCACAAGATCTTCATTGATAGAGTGAACTCCGTTCTCAATTAAACCTAGTGGACAGCTCATATACATTTGAACATCATCAGCATACATATGTGACGAACAGTTGTTTTTAAGCTCATTTACATATAATTTACATATAATGAGAACAATAGGGGGCCAAGTATTGAACCTTGAGGGACACCACTAACAGTTGGAAGAAAATCGGATACATTGTCATTGAGCTGAACTGATTGCATTCTGTTGTTTAAGTAGGATTTAAGCATCTTTACTGCACCTGATGAAAAGTTATATTGTCGAATCAGCTTTTTACATGAGATATTCTGATCAACCATGCCAAATGCTTTGGAAACGTCTAGGAGCACCAAGAAAGTTACATTGTCTTCATCTAATGCTTGTCGTATGTCGTCAGTAACACTCAACAGGGCGGCAATACAACTGTGTTTCGCACGAAAACCAAATTGTTTTGGTGTGAGCATGTTATTATTTTTAAGATACTCGTATGTGCTCATCTGTTTTTGCAAAATACGTTCAAAAACCTTGGAAAGAAAGGGCAGACTTGAAATTGGTCTAAACTCATCAGCTTTAGCACTTTTGCGAAAAGGTATAATTGTCGCCAACTTGCACTGAGTAGGGTACTCTCCTTTTGTCAAAATAGTGTTAACAATGAAGGTGATAAAAGGCAGGATGATTGGTAAGAGTAGCTTTAGAAATATAGGGTGCATTTTGGCTAACCCAATGGCATTTGACTTTATCGAGAGTATACTTTCTACCACATCAGCACTATCGACCGATCTAAAACTATTAACACCTTGATAATTAAAAGCCAGGCTCGACAACAACTAGGTCTCACCTAACGCGGACGAGAAGGGCCGAGACAAGAAATTCCGGTTTAGGGAATCGCAGCTAATGCTGTCATTACTATCTGCCAATTTATACTTTGCCTTGCCAATACAGATGCCGCGTAAATTGTTCCACAGCTGTCGACCACTTAAGCGGGTGTTCAGCTTGCTCGCATACATACAAGATTTGGCGGAACGGATCTCCGTAACAACTTTGTTGTGAAGTACATTTGCCGAAGTTCTGGAAGTCGATGTCGCTTCCAACTGTTGTAAGCTCTATTGCGCTGCTGCATTAAGGAATGTATTTGACTGGATTACATTTTTCCTTGATGGTATTGCTTCTCAAGACTACATGTATGTCATAGAGATTTAAAATATTTGCATTTAAGCATTCGACTTGCTCACTAAACGATAACATGTAGAAAATGTTATCCCAACATACATTTCTACTATTCGCTTCCAACAAGTTATTATCTATGTGTCGAAAATCTCGATACTCAAGAGTTTGAATAGCATGTAGACTTTGCTTAAATCACTTACAAGAAATAAATGTAAAAGCGTCGGTGTGCCCCCGGGAAAGTGCGTGGGAGTACTAATATTTACTGGTATTAAGTTGAACATTCTCATACTATTGGTCAATAAATTAGAGGTTAGGAGATTGCTGCTGAAATCTCCGCAAAGAATTATATAGAGGACGTCAACGATATTTCCTCCGAAAAAGTTAATAAGGGAAACAAGTTAATATTTGTCGGGCCTATGTTATATATTGCATCTATTAACGACATATATTGCCATACCACCACCACTACGGAATTTTCTATCTGAACGATAGACACGATAACTCATTAGGCAGCATTAAGTATCATTCAAACCACTCGTAAACGATGTTTCAAAGACACGGATAACCTCCACATTAGAACCATCAAATAAATCGCGAAACTCGTCAATTTTTTTCAACAAATTTTGAGCGTTAATATGGTAAACCTGAAGGCCATTTCGCTGGCTACTTAGAGACTCAAATCATAGAACGCAGTGTTCGGTCTGGATTTTACTGTTTATTTGCTATCGTATTATGAGAAAAAAAACAACAAAAATTGAATTGGTGCATAACAAGAATAGAAAGGACTACAATTTATGTATGTGGGTAAGAAGAAAGAAAAGAAAAAGAGATAAATAAATGAATTCATAAAAGAAAAAAAAAGAGCGAATAAGTTTAATACAAATAATTTCCAAAATCAAACTCAATTAAATTATATTCTAAATTCAAACAGAAAAGCAACAACAAATAATAATTATTCGTGAAAAGTTTTAAAAGCACTTGAGTATTAATTATTTTCCATCTGTAGCCTGGCAACTTCTTCTAAGCTCGCGATGCAGTCAACTAATACAGCTGATTGGTTTGAATGACGTTTCACAAATACAGCTATTCGCGTAGTAAACACAGAAGAAAGTTGTTTACATATCTTCAAGTGCAAAGCGTGTTTTAGAATGGATCGGCTATGTTGTGATAAAATCTCCCGTATGTAAATATTAGTTGATGTCGTGGCATCAAAGCCGATATAGTTTTTAGTTTTTTTTTTTAAATGCATTTTATTTTCTTAACACTAACTCTTACATTCTAACAAAAAATGCTTAAATGCTAGCTTACAATTACTTAACAAACTTATACTAACTTACTGGCCCCACACAGGCACTCTAAGCTATTCTGACTACTTATATCTATGTCTTTCGACTGCAGTTACATTTTATTTATAAATACTTATTTTCTATACTTAAAGCTAAGAAAAAAATTTGTTTACAAAAACTTAGCATATGGACATTTATTTTTTATAAAAACTTAGTATCTAACTTAAAATAAACCTTAGCCTACCTAACCTAAATGCACAATACACACATAGACAATATACACAATCATATACATATATCAGTATACACCTTTGTATACACTGATATATGTATATGTTTCTTAAATGCTAACCTAAACCTATGTAAGCTAGCCATCGCTATTTACTGAGCAAATAGATTGGTCAGCTCTGCCTCATTAGTGAGGCTGTTCCGTAATTGACGGAAACGACGACGAAACATCTTCTCCATCATTCAACCACCAGAAATCCTGGTGCTGCCGAACGACATCCCTCTTATCGCGATTTCCCACCGCCCTACTGAACCTGAGGCGATCCACACTGCCGCGTGCGACGTCTCTGCTGTAGTTGAGTCGCCTGTCCCCAGCTGTCCGAGCGACATGAAAGATTAACGGCACCGCTGATCTATCCTGGATCAACCCTATCTGATCTAGGTAGAGGAATGCTTCCGGTGGAACGAAGCCGTCAGAGCGCACACTTTCGTGGTAAAGGTAATTGGGGTAGTAAGCCCCAGATATCAGGTTATTCGTCGAGGTCATTTCTCTTGCAATGTGCCTTCGAGTCAGCTTAATTACGAAGATGTCCACTCGTATTAGGTTCGCCCTGTTGTAAAGGACCTCATTAGGATAAAATTTCTTGTACTCCGACTCTGGTGTTCTGTACAAGCGAAGACAAGCCCTAAGGCAAGCCCTCTCAAACACCCGAATCTTTTCCATTAAGCCTGCTCGTACATTGAACCACACGGGACAACCAAATACCAGCATGGGCCTAATAAGGGCCATGTAGCAGATTACCTTTACCCTCGCATCGAGTTGGTTGCTATAAAACAGTCTCTTTGTAAGGGCAAAAGCACCTTTAGCTCTGGCCAGAGCAGCATATACATTTTTGCCAAAATACAGAAACTGATCTAGCCAGATTCCAAGGTATCTGACTACATTTCGACAGGCAAGAGGTTGTCCGCGTTGTCCAATGATAGAGAACTTTCGCCAATTTGTTCTGGTATCCCTAGAGGCTCCAGACAATGGCGTCCTAAAGAGAATGGTTTCCGACTTCTGAAAGTTGATTTTCAACTTCCAGTCATCGCAAAACCGTCTTATCTTATCGAAGTCACTTTGCAAGAGAGTATTAATGACCTCGATTTTTTTACTTGTTCTGTACGCTATATCAGAAACCAGTTTAGACACGGCATGTAAGATATCATGTCACGCCTTAAAACCGAATTGATTATCCGGAACTATATGTTTGTCCTCAACCCACCTAGACAGAGCTCTATTGATTACTTTTTCAAAAACCTTACTGATATTCGGAAGGAGGCTTATCGACCGGAGATTCGCCGGATTGGATATATCCTTTCCCTTTTTTGGGATAGGTTGCACCACCGCCGTTTTCCAATGCGCTGGATAATGTGCATTATTCATTGCATTATTAAACAGGGTGGTGTAAATGTCCACCGCTTCTAGAGGAAGATGTCGAAACACGATGTTTGGAATACCATCGGTCCCTACTGATTTCTTAGCCCTGATTGTGTCGAAGATCTCATGGAGTTCTTCCCTCGAAATGAACGGGGGTAGGTCACCCTCTCTGGTCATGACATTATTTGCCATATTTTCGTCGCTGAACCGGGTGAAACCAAAGCCCTCGGATCGCCAGTTCCCTATTTCATTTCGAATGCAGTAGTCGTGCCCCAAGACGCGATTGTCTAGGTCGTAATTAGGGCCAATGGTATCAGTGGCCTTGTATACTTCCTGGAAAGTCGCCACTATGGTCTCAACCTTCTCCTGTGGATCCTCGATCACAAAGAAGGCGTCATCATCAGCGGCCTCATTTTGATCAATACCTGCTATTGTCAGTAACCGTTCGTTGTCTGTTGCCCGGGCTATTTTAGAACACTGAAGGTCGTTTTCATTTTTTCTCCGAAATAGTTTATTGATTTGCGGAAACATATTCGGGTTGCTGGTGTTTACAGCCCGAACCTTGTTATTCCAATATGAGCTTACAGAAATTCTGTAATTCTCTTTTATTAGCGTTTGAATATTTTTAATCGACGACTTCAGTGTCCTAATCTCCGGGTCTTTTCTGTCAGTTAACTGTCTGTACAAGTTTTTAAGTCTTGTCAGAAGTCTACTTATCTGTCGGTGCAGTGCGTCAATAGTAGGATTGCGGAACAGGTCTTCGTTAGTCGTACGTCGATGCCGCGGTATTGTAGTGTCCATAGTTTATTTAATTGTCTCGTCCATTTGTTTTAGGTAATTGTCGATCTCCTCGTTTGACAAATTAATATTAGATCAAAGCCGATATCTTTTAGGCAAAGTGGTTGATTGCTATTCTTACGATAGATCGCGTTAGATGTTAATACGAAGTTTTTATCTTACGGTGAATTAAATTTTAGCATTACAGCGGAATTGTGGGAATCGTTTTCCTGATGAGTGCGGTAAATATTACGTAGTGCTGGAGGTTAATACCAATTATGGTACATACAAGATTGAAAATAGACTTTAAATTTTCATTTGGCAAATACGGAATGCCGAACATAAAAGCATCACATGCAACTAATAGATTTTCATACGAATTTAGCGTTATCCTCACCTCTTTAAGTTCCGCGGTATTGTGATTTATGTATAAGTGCGTTCATTTCTGAGAGGTCAGTTGTTTTATCAGAAACACGTGATTTTAAGTTATTGCACTCGGCGGAAGCTTTAGCCTGTAATTTTTTAAGATCTGTTAGTTCAGTTTTAATAGAAACAATGTCGGCATTCAAATATAATAGATTTAATTTCGTTGACTTCGAAGTAAATTTTGGCCGTCATTTTGTTTTCGGATTCGGTTAGTTTTTTAAATAACAATGAAATGATACACTCACTTTGTTTACTAAGTAGTTCGTTCATCATATACCCAGTTTACCCGACAGCTCAATGTTCGATGAAGCAATCCGAATTGGTTTAATGCCCGTAGAAATGCTGGTGTTTATATGAAATTATCCAAAATGAGCTAGAGAAAATTGAGAGAAGTTTAACAAACAGCTGGTTGAACTGACACATCACACTAACACTGATACATTGTTCTTATTTCTTTCTTTTTCCAAATATTTCGTTTGCAATCCCACATTTTAAATACACAACTAATGCCTGCCCGATGATGAAAGAATGATGAGAGCCCGAGAGAGAAAAATATTTCAATGCGATTTGAAAATGATTATATGATATTTCAAAGCGGTTACAAATGTTCAATGCGTTTTATAAGCAGGAATGAACGTTTGCATGTTGAATATTTTAATGCGGTTTAAAGTGATGTTTACTCGAGCGTATAGAACCAAATGCGGATTGCTTCAACTCAAATTGAGCTGTCGGATAAACTGGGTAACAGTCTTCATTTCCGAATTGTCGTCCATGATTTTTTTTTCAGTTTTTCGTAGGGGGAGCAATATGAGCTTTTCGGCGAATCCGTCATGTCGATCTTCTTCGCGCGAAATGTGGTCCGTTTTGGTGGGTTGGACATAAATGGAGTGTTGGTGTATTGGCCGGGAATTGTGATTGCGATGGTGTCGTTACAACTTATGTGGAATTGGTACAGCGAGGCTTGGAATTTTATATACATATGTATATGTATTTTGATCAAAGTACGTAATTTATTTTTAATATTTTTGCAGCAATAATGCACTTTATTTGAAAAAATTATATGTAGACAAGCGCGAAACGTTCAATTTAGTTTGGTAAAATTAAGTATTAAATTGCATGCAAGTTCCGATAAAAAAAAAATTAACACAGTTTGGTTTTGCACTTCCACTCGGAGCAAAAAGTGCATGGCGCCATTAGTTTTTTGTAACATTAGTGGTTTATTTAACATTTAAAAATATCGTTTTCCCTGAATCCAGCCCAGCTGAGCAGCCAATTGGTTCAGCAAACAATATTGCTGCCAGTGAAAATTCCCCCCAGGGAATTTTCTGTTCCTCAAGAAATCCAAGTGACAGATTGTCACACGAATCTCAACCACAGACGGTGTGGCTCGGTTTTTTTTGTAAATTGGTTTTCGTTTGTTTTGGTTTTTTTTCGTTTTGCCGGCAGCCCATTAATCGAACAAATTTATTTTAGTAGATCGGGGAAAATTTGCATAACACTGCTCCTACGAAATCGATTACGTCTACACTTATTCTTTTGTTTACGCGTTTTCTATATTCAAAGTGTTTCACCTGCCTCCATAGTTACACGAAAATAGAGAGTGCGATCTCAGACGTCTAATACTTCAATGCTTCGACGGATGGAAACCCCATAAAAAAATATCATATACCTAAAAATCAATACTGAATCAAGAAGCTATTCCATCCCAGAAATGAATATAACACTTTTATACCTCATACGGCCTAAACGATATTGGGCAATGAAGAAGCCCTTCCAATTCCAATTTAGTAACATAACATAATTAAAAAAATCTTAATTTTCTTGCCCCTCAAAACGAAAAGGATCACAGCTAAGGAGAAAAGGAAAAAATAATGAAATTCCACCCTTGGTCTGACGCATACTAACGTTTATCTTCCTTTTAATATGTAACAGTATATTGGCCATCAAATTCTTCCCATTTCCACCCAATATTGTAAAAATAAAAATGCCTTTCTTTCGAACGCGAACCAAAACAAAGAGCAAAAAACACACTTGTACTCGTATACATATTAACAAATTTACAATGTGAGCGTAGGTTTATTTTAGAAAATTCACTTTCATTTCAACTCCTATAAGACGAATTCTGAAGAATGACTCCATCCTTTCCGTTCTTACTAGGAGGATACAAAAGGTAAAATGAGGCCACACGGCCGTAAAAATACCTAATTTCATTTTTATGAGCTCCTGATGAAAGTCCTTACGCTAACAAATTGCAGCAGCACAAGCTCTACTTTCATAACATATCATTTTGAATAAGGAAGTATCTTTCTTGAAGGAGTCTTGAATGGTTGGTTATTCGATACATTTTCAGGATTTTCAATATCATCCGTGGCTTACAATCAAATTAAGTGTGACGAAATTTGATGAAATTCATTCAAGGTCACTTAAAGGATGACTCTTTGAAACGCTCCTTCCTGAGTGGTATTATTTGTATTATTCCAATAAAGATTTTCATTAAGACTTCCGAGTGCAATTTGACTGCTTTTGGTAGCAACTTCAAGGATTCATAGAGATAAGGAAGACAGTTTCAACGGAAATTCTGCTGAAGTTAATTTCAGAAACCCATCTAGCAGCTTTCCTTTTGACATTGTCACTCCTTTAAGGGCGCTTCATAAATGCCACTGACAAGAAACGTTTTCAAATGCAGACTGCAGATGAAACTATTGAGCTTAATCGTCTTCAGGTCGGTGGCCACAACATAAGGACTCTTTGCCAGTGGACTTTTCATTAGAAATAAAGTCAAGTCAAACCGTGGGCAGATTCCCAATTTATTACTGATCCTTGCTGTGGCTCTAGTAAATCCTAAGGTAGACCAAAATAATAAAAAAAAAATGTAAGAACTTGTATTTTCTCCTTCGCAGTCAAGTGATGAATCAGGGACAGGTTGTATATAGATATTATTATCTCACAGAAAATCCTACTGGATATTATGATATCGGGATAGTTACTAAGGAAAAATAGTACACGGTATTGAATTTAATGAGGATGGTGGGGGGGTATTACTGAAATATTATTAAGGGTATATTAGCTGAGGCCAAGCAATTTCTTAGATATAGGGAAGAAGATACGAGTGACTCTGGCACTGTAATACACTGCAATACTTTAAAACTATTCAAAGTGGATCAGGATATTTTTGGTGAGAGAATAATTTATGAATTGAAAGCAAATTCTTCTCATCACAAGGAGTCTTTACGGGAATGGTGCTGGTAAAATATTATTATCTTGGGTATTTAAGAATAAAATGAAAATCGAGATTTTCCTGAAAACAATTTGAGATAAGGTGAACTTTAGAATATCTATGACACTTGAAGACTTCTGAGACCTCTACAGTAAATATGATCGAGCTTGCTTACTGTGAACTGATTATAATATTGCCTTTTGCCCTAAATATTTCAAATTCAAATAATTCAAAACAATTGTATGTAACTCGAAAAGCAACCATTTGTAATGTAAATACATTTGCATACGTACAAACAAGATGCTACACCCGGAGTTCTCGACTCATAGTCAATGTCGGCGCTGAAGAGAAAGTCAGGAAACATAAATGAGTTTAAAATCCTGAAACTTGTCCATCATTCGCAAAAAAAAAATCAAAAATATTCGCACAATCCAAAAATTCGCACTGGAGTAGCCAAACTGGTTGTAATACCTACTGGACTACTCGGTGCAAAGACAAGCAATTGCATGTCTTAAGACACCCAGGAGTTATCTTTGTGAGTATTAGTTTTTGTATTGATCGGGCGCAAAATTTCGTATGAGTTGAGCTTTTGTGCTCCTACGTTTGGGTGGAATACTCACATCATGACGGTCATGACATTATCGGCATCCCTAGAAACGAAGAACGATGACGTGAAGAAGAGAAAGTTATGAAGGATCATAACTGAGGGCCAAGAAAATACCTGTCCCCAAAATTATCCTAGACATTTGACCCACTTGAACTTAAAACAACGATCTGAACTATTTATCTGAACCAGTTATTCTCTTTGAAATTTAAGGGCAATAGAAATTTATGTGCAACTAACAGTGATTGCATCAATGTCAAAGTGCCTAGCAGCACTCACCACATCAGCACCTTATACCTATACCAGGGTGGGGACGATGAGGGATTCTGTTTGGGTAAAACAGGTGCAGATCGGAAGAGACATTTTAAAATTTCGGTATAAAAGAATGCAAGAGTATCATTAACCGTAAAGTTAAGATTATGAAAAAGAAAGTTAAAGTTGGCCATATTGAGGAGGTTTATCAGTTTGGCGTAGTTAGACCTATGAAAATTAAAACTGCAAGAATACTCATAGGAAACGGGATTTAGACCATTGTCATACGCTAACGTAAGAGAAAGGGGAGGGTGGTAACTATCCAAATTATAAAGAAAATGTCTATTTTCTTAAACGAAGCAGTTATCTGTATCAGTGGCGAAGACTAGGTCGAGTTGTCTGCCAATGTTATTGGTGACACCACTTAATAGGTACAGACATGGGTCAGTTAGGCAGTTGATAAAAAGATTTTTTTTTTATCAGAGGTGGGATTTGTTGCAATAAATTAGGACTAGTCAGTCTGAGCCCTCTACCTGGACGCTACCTCATGCAACCTCAGTGAGGTTATAAACGTAGGAGTTGGCTCATTCACGGATCTTGTGCCGCCATTTCTATTCAAGGGTCCCGAAACAGACATAAAGCTCCAGCTAGACCTGGGCTTCGAATACGTCAAACTTTCTGTAGAGAAGGCTGTGCAGCAAGTAGCCCAATCTGACTACAATCGCGGACATAGCACAATTCTTTACGTTCAATTTTTGACTTATGATGATACCTACTTTTCTAGTTTACTAAGAGAGACACCTTCCCTTTTGCTGTAGCCACCAAAGAATTTGCATGTCTCATCACGCCGTTCATTCCTTAGAGTCTTAGCTTCTTATAATTCTTTCGACTCTTAAATACAAGTATGTAGGTGTCCTTTAAACCGTTTCACCTCTCATGGCCGTTCAAATTGTTCGCGTTCATCTGTAGCGTTACCTTGACTAGCCTCCGGTCTCATGCTTCTCCAGACGAGTGTCTCTGATATAGAGCTGTTGGAGTCTCTTTTACAGCCTAAAGTCACCAAAATCACTGCACCGATCGTAATCAAGAGATCACTACCAAATCCATATATTTTTACTACTTTTTCTACATTTGAAATTTTATTGAGAACTGAACAAGTATAATCTTAAATCCTTCTTATACTTCGTCTATCTTTAGGCCGACTACGCCAGAGCTCAAAATTATATATACCTATCTCATATATTACAAATAATTTCACTTTAATTGGGGAGACATGCAAACATGCAAAACTCCTTATTTACCTACTATTTTCCGGAAAGCGGCCTTGATGCTAGGCATGCATGTTAGCGGAAACTCATTTTACTTAAATGGGAAAACAATTGCAATACGAGTATGTAGTCTTTCTCATCCTCAAACGAAGCCTTCTCTATTAAAAATCCATTTCCTGGTTGTATGCGGTAATTCTGAAAATTAAGCGACCCACACAAGGCAAACACAAACACAAGCCAAAATGGAAACGGAAGAAGGATACTGAAATACTATAGCCATATGTAACGAAACTCCATGTTTCTCTCATTACAAGAACAACGAAAATACAAACATGGAAACGAATAGTCATACACACACCAATCCAAAGTTACCCGCCCACTAAAATATATTTGCAGCACACAAGTAATTATCAGTTTGTCGAAATCTTTATACAAAAGGATATGGGCCCCTCTAGGGTTAATGTCCTCCATGACAACTTTATTGCCCGAAACAATAAACGATTCTTCCACTCACATACGATCAGACATGCAGAGCACTTATTCGTAGTTTATCTCAGCTACAAAAACCCAACACAGCAAACGACTGCAGATTTCAAATAATCATTACAGTTGGTGTATGCTTACATATTTTCGCGAAGAGAGTGTATATTCATTCTAAAATTTATCTATTTGGTTACACCCCGCACTTAAATGGAGTCAACAAAACACCTCCACTTAGTAGTACCTCCAGTACAAATTTCTCAAACCCCTACCATCCTAAGCGACATTCAACACTTTGAATAAAAACTCAGAACTGATGTCGTTGTATCCAACGGATATACTGCTGCACAGAAAATGGCGTATAAACTACAAAATGTTCCTGGGAATGTGCTGCTAGTAAAGTTTATATGGGCTACCCTACCCAACTCAATGCCAGCCCCAGTCCTCTCAGTCCTATTCCCGACCGGCTCTCATAATCCCGCTCCGTATATGCGCTCATCTAGGATGTAAGGATATTCTAGAGGCACGAACAAGTTCAAAATTATACATGAAATTTCATTAAAAAGAAAGTCAACGATTTTAAGAGCTCAAAAATGACTTTCGCTATCCGAGACGCTCACACCTGCGACAGATATTGGAGGATGCTACAGATGAAGTCAAAGTCGAAGCTGGAGCCACAGCCGATATGCCGACGCTACTTTTTATTTATGTACATATGTATATATAAGTTTTTTTTTTTAATTTAAAACTACATATAAACTGGAGTGAAAGATTAAACACAATGTTGAGATTCGTCTTTAAGTTTGACTGTTCTCGAATTTCTTTGGATTTTGGATACAAGATTTTTTTGTAGCTTCATCCTTGTTGGATGAAACTGACACTGCGGAGAGGCGTTGTGCGAAAGTTAAGAAAGTTTCATGTGAACACTCTTCTAGGATGAGTGCAGAATAAGTGCAAATATACGAAAATTCCACAGTTTGCATAAGCACACTGGAGAACGAGTAGATGAAACTCGATGATGAAACGAGAATGGCAAATAATTAAATTTTAAGAAATGTTAAACACATGGATGGGGCTGTACAAGTTCTCCTTTCTGAGATAATTGTGACAATTTTTCTTTGTTTTTTGGTTTTTCTTTTTTGTAAATTCTCTGTACATTGTCTTTGAATGGGACGATTTCAGCAACTTGGGAAAAGTAATCAGAAACATCAGAATGGGAATTTTTTAGGCTTGCTAGACCACAGAAATGTATGTAGGGACATTAAACTTTATTCCAAACGCAAGGACTTAAATGAAAGAAATAATTGGAGACTTATTTTAGGGAACATTGTTAGTCCAACAGCACTCGAAATAGTTCAGCAAATGGGAAGAGATTGACGGACTTTGTAGTGGGATAAAACATCATCGTCATCAGAACATGTTTCCGACAGCCAGATATTTGACCAGATGACTAAAAGCCTCCAGATAAAATGAATTTACACCACCGATTTGGCCTCTTCCGATCGAGTTTCTCTTAAAGTCTCGAGGAGTCCGATGTCGATGGCCTTAAACGTATAACATTAGTGGCGTCACTCCTGGCAATCAAAGAGGCCGCCTCTGATGTACTGGATTTCAACTCGCCCCAACAAAAAAATGCTGGGTTTCATGATGAATGCAGACAGGCAAATATAGAAAAACAGTGGATGTACAGAGACGCTGAGCAGGTCTCGCTTGCTCTACAATCAGAAAGTAAGGGAAGAACTCAGACTCTTTAAAAGAAAAAAAAACAGAGTACGAGAGGTTTCAAAGTATGAAGTTCCCGAGGTTTTGCCAAGAAATGTGAAGGTATGGAGACGAAAACTTGATACTTGAACCACAGTCGGTGCTGAAAACCTAGAAAAATTATTTTTGCAGACGGTTAAAGGGTGGTGAGAAATAACACCCCACCATCAAATAGAATGAGCCATGCAAAGACACTGAAAATGTTACCGTCCAATTAACCAAGATGAAGTCAGGACAGCAATTTCAAAGCCTAAGTGTAACAAACCTGGTAGACCCCATGTCTTAACTGCGGAACTATTTAATGCAGTAGGTAGTTATTGAATAGTACGCCCGAGGAATAAAACCTTACCACTATTTATCCGATCCTTTAGAAGGAAAATTGCCCTGACCTGCGTCAACTACAGGCGAATAAGTCTCTTCAAAATTGCATATAAAATCCTGTCTGCTGTCTTATTTAATAGTCTGAACGATCCCTATCAGTATGGATTTAGGCCAGGAATGTCCACCATAGATCAAATTTTCACATTAGAGAGCATCTTGGAGAAAACTCAAGAGTTCCAAATCGTTACGCACCACCTGTTCATCGAGTTTTAGTTTAGTTTTAAACGCATTTTATTTTCTAATCAATAACTCTTACATACTAACAAAAAATGCTTAAATGCTAGCTTACAATTACTTAACAATCTTATACTAACTTACTGGCCCCACACAGGCACTCTAAGCTACTCTAAATTCTTATACTATGTCTTTCGACTTTATTAACATTTTCTTTGCGGATATTTATTTACTATACTTAAAGCTAAGAAAAAATATTGTTAACAAAAAACTTAGCCTATGGATGTAATTTTTTATTTTTTATAAAAACTTAATATCTAACTTAAAATAAACCTTAGTCTACTTAACCTATATACACAATACACACATACAGACACAAAGACATTATGCACAATAATATACATATACTAGAATATACCTTTATATATACCAGTATATGTATATATTTCTTAAATGCTAACCTAAACCTATGTAAGCTGGCCATCGCTATTTACTGGGCAAATAGATTGGTCAGCTCTGCCTCATTAGTGAGGCTGGTCTGTAATTGACGGAAACGACGACGAAGCATCTTCTCCATCATTCAACCACCAGAAATGCTGGTGCTGCCGAACGACATCCCTCTTATCGCGATTCCCCACCGCCCTACTGAACCTGAGTCGATCCACACTGCCATGTGCGACGTCTCTGTTGTAGTTGAGTCGCCTGTCCCCAGCTGTCCGAGCGACATGGTAGATTAACGGGACCGCTGATCTATCCTGGATCAACCCTATCTGATCAAGGTAGAGGAATGCTTCTGGTGGAACGAAGCCGTCAGAGCGTACACTCTCGTGGTAAAGGTAATTGGGGTAGTAAGCCCCAGATATTAGGTTATTCGTCGAGGTCATTGCTCTTGCAATGTGCCTTCGAGTCAGCTTAATTACGAAGTTGTCCACTCGTATTAGGTTCGCCCTGTTGTAAAGGACCTCATTAGGATAAAATTTTTTGTACTCCGACTCTGGTGTTCTATACAAGCGAAGACAGGCCCTAAGGCAAGCCCTCTCAAACACCCGAATCTTTTCCATTAAGCTTGCTCGTACATTGAACCACACGGGACAACCAAATACCAGCATGGGCCTGATAAGGGCCATGTAGCAGATTACCTTTACCCTCGCATCGAGTTGGCTGCTATAAAACAGTCTCTTTGTAAGGGCAAAAGCACCTTTAGCTCTGGCCAGAGCAGCATCCACACTTTTGCCAAAATATAGAAACTGATCTAGCCAGATTCCAAGGTATCTGACTACATTTCGACAGGCAAGAGGTTGTCCGTGTTGTCCAATAATCGAGAACTTTCTCCAATTTTTTCGGGTATCCCTTGAGGCTCTAGACAACGGCGTCCTAAAGAGAATGGTTTCCGACTTCTGAAAGTTGATTTTCAACTTCCAGTCATCGCAAAATCGTCTTATCTTATCGAAGTCACGCTGCAAGAGAGTATTAATGACCTCGATTTTTGGACCTGTTCTGTACGCTATCAAATCGTCTGCGTACGCAATAGTATGGGGAAGTGAACCTATCAAGTCGCTTGTAAAAATGTTGAATAGGATCGGCGAATTGACCGCGCCTTGCTGAAGACCATTTTTAATTTTAAATATTCCAACAGAAGTCACATCGCCATTTTTCACGATGAACTGTCTGTTGGTTAGCATATTATAAAGAATGTACAAGAGAGGTTTGCTAATCCCCAGCCTAGTCAGCTTATAGAAAAGACCCTCTAACCATACGGTGTCGAAGGCCTTCTCCAAGTCAACAAGGCAGGCACCAGTGCACTGTTTCTTGCCTTTGTTCCATTGGATATCAGAAACCAGTTTAGACGCGGCATGTGAGATATCATGTCCCGCCTTAAAACCGAATTGATTATCCGGAACTATATGTTTGTCCTCAACCCACCTAGACAGAGCTCTATTGATTACTTTCTCAAAAACCTTACTGATATTCGGAAGGAGACTTATCGACCGGAGATTCGCCGGATTGGATATATCCTTTCCCTTTTTGGGGATAGGTTGGACCACCGCCGTTTTCCAATGCGCTGGATAATGTGCATTATTCATTGCATTATTAAACAGGATGGTGTAAATGTCCACCGCTTCTAGAGGAAGATGTCGAAGCACGATATTCGGAATACCATCGGTCCCCACTGATTTCTTTGCTCTGATTGTGTCGAAGATCTCATGGAGTCCTTCCTTCGAAATGAATGGGGGTAGGCCACCTTCTCTGGCAATGACGTTATTTGCCATATTTTCGTCGCTAAACCGGGTGAAACCAGAGCCCTCGGATCGCCAGTTCTCTATTTCATTTCGAACGCAGAAGTCGTGCACAAAGACGCGACTGCCCAGGTCGTAATTAGGGCCAGTGGTATCAGTGGCCTTGTATACTTCCCGGAAAGTCGCCCCAATGGCCTCAACCTTCTCCTGTGGATCCTCGATCACAAAGAAGTCGTCATCGTCAGCGGCTTCATTTGGATCAATACCTGCTATTGTCAGTAACCGTTCGTTGTCTGTTGTCCGGGCTATTTTAAGACACTGAAGGTCGTTTTGTTTTTTTCTCCGAAATAGTTTATTGATTTGCGGAAACATGTTCGGGTTGCTGGTGTTTACAGCCCGAACCTTGTTGTTCCAATATGAGCTTACAGCAATTCTGTAATTTTCTTTTATTAACTTTTGCACATTTTTAATCGACGACTTCAGCGTCCTAATCTCCGGATCTTGTCTGTCAGTTAACTGTCTGTACAAGTTTTTGAGTCTTGACAGAAGTCTACTTTTCTGTCGGTGCAGTGCGTCAATAGTAGGATTGCGGAACAGGTCTTCGTTAGTTGTACGTCGATACCGCGGTATTGTAGTGTCCATAGTTTGTTTAATTGTCTCGTCCATCTGTTTTAGGTAATTGTCGATCTCCTCGTTTGACAAATTCCTATTGGACGGTGGGTGGAGCGTGTTCGAGGAGAGCGCTCTGTTCAAGGTTGCGGAGAAGCTCGTCCATCGAGTCTTACTGTAGTTGTAAGAATATCTTTGGACAAACTCCTCCAATTCCGCAATTTCGTTGGGAACTGTAATTTCGGTGCTAAAACCGCAATGGTCGCTGTCATACACGAATGTGCGCAGACAGTTTAGCGTTTGTAAATTCGTACCTGTCAGTCGTATACGTTCGTCGTACAGCAGTAGATCCAAATAAGACCCGCCTCTGGGAAACGACGGGTTATCCGTCGCTTTAAGACCGAGTCTGTACATGACATCGTGCTGACCCCACCAATCGAGTAGTAGGTTCCCTCTAGTATTTGGCAAATTATTTCCCCAATCTCTGTGTCTAGCGTTGAAATCCCCGCCGATTATAAAATAATTCTCCCCCGATTCCAGCCTCAGAAGTCGAAAAAGCGTGTCGAGCTCTGTAATAAATAGGGTGGATTGTGAAGCCTCAGGTGCATAAACAGAGGCCAAGTACAGCCGCTTTCCACTGCGAAGCGGGATGTAAATGACAACTGCCTCCAACACCCGGAACCTGCGCAACACTCCCTTGTACACTCTGTGAAATTTTATACCTTCTTTAATGAAGATCGCGACACCACCTCCACGTTTGGATCTGGGCCGGTTTCTTCTTCTAACAATATAATTATTGTACTCCAGTTTGTGATTATCGGTTAGCTTGGTTTCGCTAGCGAAAAGCACATCAGGAGTTTGGTCTTGTAGCAATTTAAACATCGCGGCTCTTCGTTCGATCCTAATCAGTGAATTAACATTCACCGCAAGGACCTTCAAAGTTTGCTCCACCATGTGCGTACCCATTACGACATGTGTTGCGTTAGGCCCGGCAGCAGCGCGTAAATCTGGTCCACCCGCTTGGCCTGTTCTTGCACCTGCTTTTGCAGCTGAGCCATCTGCCCTTGGATTGCGAGCAAGATGGCTAGCATGTTAGGTGCAGCTTCCGTTGTTCTCGGCATTGGCGCCGGAGAAGCAACAGTCGCTTGCTGTACCGTAGCCCCCCTACCTGACGCCATTTGGGCGTAGGAAATTTGGGACGTGACGGCTGGTGTTTGAAATCTAAGAGGTGAACATTTGACCTCCACCTTCTGCTGCCGAGCCAGTTTTGCTTTCTTAATGTCCGCGAACTTAGGACAACCCCGATAGTTTGCGGTGTGTCCCACGTTTCCACATAACACGCACGAGAGCTTCGATCTATCGGATGCTCCGTCAACACCCAGAGGACACTCCTCGGAACTGTGGTTCTTAGCGCACTTCACGCATCGAGGCTGCATTTGGCAGTTCGACGCGGCGTGCCCGAACCTTTGGCAGCGAACGCATTGTATAACGCCTTCGCTCCTTTTTAGTTTTTCCCAGTGAACCACCTGGTAGTCTAGGACATTGATACTCCTTAGACTATCCAGACGGCTTTCGGGACTGAGCTGCACCAGGAAGAACGGCAGACTCCGTTTCTCCCGCCTGGCTCTAGCTGTGGTAAACGGCTTTACCCCCACAAACTTGAGTCCTTCGCACTCCTTCTCTTTGAGCAGTGCCAGGATCTCCTCAGGATCAGAAGACGGTTCCAACCCCTTCAGCAGCATCGATTGCCGCTTTTCACACTTCGGTGTGTACGAGTAGTGCTCCGTCGTCGTTTTTTTTAGCAGCTCTTTCACTTTTGCGTAGCCCTCCACTGTATTACAGTGGATGACATGGCGATCGTTTCCCAATCTCTTTATATTAAAATTATTACCAATGACCAACTTACACAGGTCCTTGGTTGCACTTACCTCCAGTTTGTAGGTGTTGATCGGAGGCACCTTCTCTTTCTTCTTCTTCTGCTGCTGCTGCTGTTGTTGTTGTTGTTGTTTATGTTGTTGTTGTTGTTGTTTATGTTGTTGTTGTTGTTGTTTTTGTTGTTGTTGGTGTTCTTGCCGCTGTTGCTTTCGCTGCAGTTGTTGCTTCGGCTGCTGATGTTTTTGTTGTTGCTGCAGTTGCTGTTTCTGCTCTTGTTGTTGTTGTTTTAGGGAGCTCTCTTCTGATTGCTCCCTCTGCCTTCGTGCAATTTGCCTCTGTTTAATAGCAAGCATGTCTTGCTCCAGCTTTTGTATGCTGCTTTTTATGATGTTAATTTCGTCATCTTCGTCTTCCGACTCAGATGACGCCAGAGAGGCGAAGCTGTTGGAGCCCCCCTCCTCTTTATCTTCTTCAGCTGTGGAAACAGCACTTATTTTTTTTTTTGACAGATTAGGAGGGGTATTCAGTCTCTTCCTCCTTTTGCTGGCTTTCGCCACGGTTATGGGAAGAGCGGGGTGCTCTCCACCATCCATCACGTGAGTTTTTTTTTTTTTTTGTTTGTTTTCCTATTGCTTGTTGGTTTTGATATGTGCACACAGTTTGAGGAAAAAAAAAAAAAAAACAAAAAAGAAAAAAAAAAAAAAAAAAAAAACTTCTGACTTTCAACCGGGATTCGAACCGGTGTTCGACGGTTTGTTGACTGGCGCCGCTAGCCGCTGGACTACCGAGTCAATTAGCAACACTGCAACTGATTATATTTGTAACTGAGTTATTAGTTTTTCCTTTTTTTACTCTACGAGAAGCCGAAAAACGTCTGTTCTCACCGGAGATTGGCGAACGACCACCTGTTCATCGATTTCAAAGCCGCATGTGCAGGATATATAGAAGCGAGTATTATAGAGTCATGTCGAGTATTTTCATCGCTGCCAAGTTGATTCAACTATACAGGATGAGGATAGAGAATGAATGTTGCTCCATCATCAAGGTAATGACAAAACCGATAACTGTAATGTAAACAGGCACCATCTGCCAAAAATTTGTTCAGTAACTCGCAAACGCAGATGATATTGGCATATTGCGAAGAACACAGCAAGCTACGAGTATCATTGATGCATGTGCGACTATTGAAGCAGGAGCGTATGTCAAGTATGTGTTGTCAACAAAGAGGGACGCACAAAACAAAAAATTAGGATAGGCAGTCAAAACTTTTAGGCAGTAAGAGACTTAATCTACCTCGTCTCCGCCATCAACTCCAAAAACGAGACGAGCACGGGAGTCATGCTTTATGGTGCAGAAGCTTGGACACAGACGAAAGTGGATGAATATGCTCTCGGGTGTTTTAAGAGAGAAGACAATGGAGAATGGAGGAGGCGTTTCAACAGCGAACTCTTCGGGTTTTATAGCGATGCCGACCTCATCAGAAAGCTCGTCAGATAGTCCGGCTTGGACCGCTAAGTCATGTTTAAAACGCCCCGGCCGGAAAGTTTTCGACACCAACCCAGAGGGGCAACGTAGTACAGGACGACCTCATCATAGATCTCGGGAAACTTCGTTGGCGCTGCGGAGATAGCTGGCATAAGGTCATTCTAGCCGGAGGAATATATAAATGGAGGCTCTGTTTCACCCCAGATGTCGCGCAATCTAAGGCATTACTATTTGAGATTAGCATTTATATTGTTAATTGGCCTTTATGGAGAGTAAGCTCTGACAAAATGATTCTCCACTCCACTGATGCTTATTTAGTGAATTAGGTTCGCAGTTCGACCATCTGGAGCCCTTATGTTTTATGGGACAATAAGGTGCTATCTATCACCATTTTTGATGCATCTAAATATTCCCTAGCTGGTTGTTGTTTCGCGGAGACTGAACCTAACTTCTAGGGAGGACCTATACTAGAGATGTAGCTCCGAACTCGATGTAAGATAATATGGGTTTCATTTTTTGACAGTTGTATTATAATATACGACTAGGTATGTTGCATGATTTCGAGGTTCGTGATATCGAGATTCGAGGTCCCACCCTTTCTCTTTCACCTTGTTTTCTTATGTTTGAGTAGATACTTAAAAGCTGTTAAGCATACAACTCAAAGCCGTGGCTGACATGCGGATGTTTTTGTGTTTGAGTAATCCAACACCTTGCCTTACTGGCTCTTATTTGGATCGCGACATGAAATTAAAGTTTAATTGCTTTTAGGACCGATTTCTCGTATTATCTTTTTTTAAACTTCCTATATAATGCGCATCATGAATCACGACACAAAAATCTGATGGATGGGTCTACTAGGTTGTACCTAGAGAGCGGATAGACCAGAGGATGTAAATACTGCCATTAGCAAAGAGGGTTCATCCATCACTATCTCAGTTCTAAGGCATAGTAAAGTCTGTGGGAACTTTAAATAGTTTAGTTTAGCTAATTTTCGAATTATTTTTCAATTTCGAAACTATTTTTCAATTTCACAAGAGGATAAGTCCTCATTTATTAAGACACAGAACGTAACTCAACTTGACATATTTTGATAGCATAAAAGAACCCCAAAATAACTGCATTGACTGTGGAAAATGTGTCTGACTCTGTGGGGTGGTGTCAGGTGATTCTGGATGGGTAAACGTTGTGTCAGCTTAATTCGTGGGACTTGATGTTATGCATGCAGGTGAATTTAAAATCCAATATACCCTCATTGTTGCGTCCATTGCCGCACGATTATCTTTTCTTGACTCCTTTGTTTCATATTAGTAGGCTTAAGTTCGCAAGGATTTACTTTCGCAATGTCTGATACATATCCAAAATGAGAGAGAGAAAACTGAGATTAATTTAGTAAACAGCTGGTTGAACTGACATTTCACACTAACACTGATACATTGTTCTTATTTCTTTCCCTTTCCAAATATTTTTTTCCAATCCCACATTTTAAATACACAACTAATATTTGCCCGATGATGACAGAATGATGAGAGCGCGAGAGAGTAAAATGTTTTTATGCGATTTGACAATGTTTACTATATATGACATTACAAAGCGGTTACAAATTTTCAATGCGTTTTATAAGCAGGAATGAAGTGGTGTTAATTCGAGCATATTGAACCAATGCGGATTGCTCCAACGCACATTGAGCTGTCGGATAAACTGGGTAACAGTTAGGTGAGGTTGTACGTTTATTGAGTCAAAAACAGACTCAACCATAATGCACTTTTGGCCTTATGGACTCATCGTAATACCAGACTTCGGTTTCTTGGGGCCATCCTATCCTACCCAATTCAAAAATTAATGCTCGATTGTGAAGTTTTACCGTCTGTAGTCATTCTGATGTCACCAATAAACAGATTAGAAAATGAGATATCAGATATTTCTCGAATATCATAAGAGTAAAAATTTTTTTGTGTTCTGTTGCTCTGGTGCTAATGTAGCAATGTGGTGTTTCGTATTGAGCCTTTTCATTATCGCCGGTTTTCACAAATGTGAACATCGTTAAGGTTTAATTTCACCGATTGGTATCTTAAAAGATTATGAACTGTGAGTATGCTTCCTAATATTGAATTCATGGCATTTCGTTTTCTCTGGCTTTGTCATATTTTCAAATTTCTGTGAAAATACTTTACGGTTTTATGGCCACCTGACTGTAAATTGATAAGGTGCTATTTGCGTGTGGCATTGTTATTAACTTATACATACTTGCTTCTGTCATAATCAGAATTTTAGCTTGCAAAATGCTACTTCTATAGGATAACTTACCATACAATATACTCATATTTGAGGACTTTGTAATATTTTTGATTCCTCCGAGTACATACAGGCGAAAGTCCATCAATTTATATTTGACCCATCGATTTATATGAAAATATTTAGATTTCCCTCTTAGATTGTCGCTCTGCTCGGTAAAATGTTACCGAAGACCTTACAAGTCAATGGAAACAGGTATATTGCAAAAGTATACATCGGTGTCTATCGGTCGATTTTTTGCCTTGAATAATTCTTAGTACAATCCTGGCGGTAGTTATCAGCAAATATAGATGACTTTCAGTTAATACCAACCTTCAGACGATAGGTTTCAAAATTTGATAACGTTTCCTCCCATTAGCCATCAAAATATTGGAGTTTTAGCGACGAATCTTTTGATATTTTCAAAACCTGTAAAAAACGAGTTTCGTACTTTAATAAAACACTGTTATTTGATGGAAAAAAATACGGTTCACATTCAAGGCCTGAAAGTACTAAAAAGTAACTATTTGCCGCGGTCATACAGACACAAATGATGCTGAACGCTCTGGGCACAGAAATGAGGATGTTACCCAGGAAATCATAAAAAAATCAATAAAATCGTTTTTGACAACAGTAAAGCGAAAGTGCGTGAGATATCTAATATTGTTAATATATCAACAGACTGTGTATCGTTTTTGACAACAGTAAAGCGAAAGTGCGTGAGATATCTAATATAGTTAATATATCAACAGACTGTGTACATCATAATTTGCACGAATATTTGGGCATGCGAAAGATCTGTTCGAAGTGGGTACCGCGTTTGGACCAAAAACAACAACGTGTTGATGAATTAGAGCGCCGTTTGTAGCTATTTAAGCAAAGAAAAAAGAATTTTTTCAAGCATTATGCGAGAATGCATGAAACATGGCTCCTATTACCTGTTCGAAGACCTCAAAAAAATTCTCGCAAGGAAGAGATATGGCTTCAATGAACGATGGTCGCCGAAACTGAAGCGTATTTTGAAGGGTTGGATAAATCATTTAAGAAAGGCATAGAAATGTTAGAGCGGCGGTGGAATGATAGTATCATTCTAGAAGGAGACTATGTTGAGTTTTATATGCTAGTCTCGGGACTTTTCTAGCCACCTGTTATTATATACGCTAGACCTCTGGATCAATTGCTTACATATAAATTCTTACTATGAACTCATACTCAAAATTATTAACTTTGATTCTATTAAAACCTCACAACTCATTGTTCACCAGCCGCAGCCCTTAAGGCTAAAACGATTCCCAAGTTTAATATCTTTCATACTCTCATATTTAGTAAATTATTCACATGCTTTTCCATATGAGAACATACTGAGTGCCGCTCTAGATGCATACCTCCTGCTCGCAGAACTTCCTGATTCGGGCACAAAATATTAAAAGCAAGCATTTTATCCCCCTGGAGCATATTCCCATTATTAAATGGCGAAAAACGGAAAGAGAAAATGTAAACGACGACGACAAAGATAACGACAATAATGAAAACGACGCACGACGACTACGGCTCGACAGCGATAGCAATGTCAATGGCAGTGGCTCTTACTCGTATGTAGAACAAATCTATAAAGCAAAAACATGTGCGAGTACATTTGCCCATAAAGTTCTTTATTTCATCTTTCTTCGACGTAAAAATCCAAATAAACTACTCGTAAAATATAAAAAAAAAAAATTCGCCATGTCTTGCATGAGTGGTTTCCGCCCCTCCACTTAAAGATAATACATATGTATGTAAAAATTATAAATTGACGCCATAATTTTCAGCATGCAACACGGAACGTTGACACAGCCATTGAGCTAATCCTATTCATGAAGAAATCAGCGACGGCAGATATGGCGGACCTTAAAATCAATTTTCTATTACCACCTGTCGTGCCGACTGACAGCATTTACATTTACATGTGATTTACATTCTCATGTCATCAATCATCTACCCAGTTTATCTGACAGCTCAATGCAATCCGCATTGGTTCAATACAGTCAAATAAACACTACTTCAAACCGCATTGAAATATTCAACACGCATACGTTCTTTCCTGTTTATAAAACGCATAGAAAATTTGTTAGCGCTTTGAAATTCCATATGAACATTTTCAAATGGCATAGAAACATTTTATTCTCTCGCGCTCTCATCATTCTTTCATCATCGGACAGGCAGTAGTTGTGTACTTAAAATGTGGGGTTGCATACGAAATATTTGGAAAGAGAAAGAAATAAGAACAATGTATCAGTGTAAGTGTGAAGTGTCAGTTTAATCAGCTGTTTGTTAAACTTCTCCCAATTTTCTCTCGCTCATTTTGGATAATTTCATATATGTATGTAAACACCAGCATTTCTACGGATATTGAACCAATGCGGATTGCTTCAAGGCACATTGAGCTATCGGATAAACTGTGTAATCGTTTGGCAGTATGAGTTGAGCAGAAGTGGGAATTACGATTGCATAACTCAGACAATCAATTTAGCTAAAGTTCAAGTGCTATGCTATCTCGAACGGACGAACGATAATTGCTCCACACTGTAAAATGGACAACTTCAATTACTCGCACCAAATCGGGCGAGCACATAAAAGATTCATAGCTTAGCTAACAATTTCCTGGAGTCAAGTCCTTTCATATGAACATACGTACATATAACTAGAGAAAGAACTATTTTTCTCAACGATTTTGTCTAACCATTTGCAATAGTGCCCATATTGATAATTGTGATCATTACGTAGTCCAGTTGTTATTAAAAATCACACATACGAGTGGCTTGTGTAGATAAAGGTATACATACATACTCGTACATGGCGAAGGGCCATTGATTTGAAAAGGTTTAATTCCTGGAAGGCTTAGGAAAGTAAGTATACTTTCTTAGAAAAATATAATTATAGCCCAACTGCTTTTAAACCTACAATTTGACAATAGATAATCTATTGGACAATGGAGATGGCTTTTGACCTTTTTTAAATTGGTGTCCGGTGACTTTGTTGTGGTAGGAGACTGGTTACCTTTTACGTAGAAGGTTAAATATTTATTGATACGATAAAAAATGCAATACCTTTTAATTTGGCTGTCTTGACATGCCAGAAAGGCTTACGAAATAAAGATCTTAAGGTTCTGTGCAGATCCTGGATTAAATATCGTACTAAATACCAAAGACTTACGGTTCATTTGTGAAACTAGTGAAGCCAGAATGTAGAAAAATGAATTTATTTACTTCAAGTATTCGAAATAGCATTAGGATACATATTCTGTAGGCCTCTCCCAGCATAATTAAAAAATCACCCATCGATTCAGAAACTAACCCATTACTTAGTCTTTCGAGTCCAAATGACAAAGAGGAGAAGCTCAGACTTTTCAGTTTTAACTCAGCTAGTTTGAAATAGGAATAAATAGGAACACAAACCTTGGTCCATCATGCTGTAGCAGTGAATATAACAGTTTTAGTACAGAATATAACATATTGTATTATAGCACTTTTTATTGTATGAACTTAATAGTTGCCAGTCAGTAGTTGGTTGGAGCTTAATGAATAAAGATTTGTAATTAGAATCTCTGCTTAGTGTTTTATTTATTGTCAACCAGCTACTACAGTTCAGAAGTGGGATTGCCGAGGATTGTAGTGATTTGGACTATTTTATTGAAATATTATATGGTTCCTAATTGAACTAACTTTAATTTGTTTTGCTGACTATTAAAATTGAATTGGTTTGATTGCTATTTAATTGAAATTGATTTGTGTTAGTCGTATTAAAATGGAATTTGCGAGTGTTGGAGTAAAAGAAAATTAAAATTTAAAATAAAAAATTAAAAGTTAAAGAACTAAAAAATTTATTGGGAGAGCTTTCATTATCAGTGCAAGGAAAAAAAATCAGAATTGATTCAGTGTGTGGTTTCTGCGAATTTGCCGTTACCAGATTGGTTTCAACGGGTCACCTGTTCAAAGGAACCGTTACCGTCGTCTCAAATTGAAAATGATAGGGGAGAAGATATTGTTTCTCAGGAAGAAAATGTAAGTGAGAAAGAAACAGAAGATACTGAAGATACAACCAGTGGTCAAAAAGAATACATCGTTTCATGTTGGAGTAGGGCAAAACAAAAGGAGATCGAAGAGAATTGCGAGAAAGCGACAAGCAACTGCTACGCACTTTAGTATGGAGTCAGCTGATGGAATTGGCACATTGAGAAAGGAATTGGAATTGATGCGAAAGGAAAAAGATCTTTTGGCTCAAGAAAATGAATGAAAAAGAGAACACCTATTAAATGGAAAAGAGAAACAGAGTGAAGATAACAAAAGTGAAGCAAATGGCAGTGTTGCTAAAGTGAGAAACAATTATGTGCAAATTAATGAAATGCTTCCGTGTTTCGATGGTACATCGTATGTGAGTTGTTGGATTGGACAAATTAAAACTGTACAACGAGTTTATAATATTCCTGATGGAGATACGAAAATATTAATGATAAACAAGTTTAGTGGCATAGTAAAAAATTGGTTTTATACGAAGCCTGAGTTTATTGAATTAGCCTTTGAGCAATTGATCGGTGAAGTTAAGCAACTGTTTGACTGTCGAATAGAAAAATTAAAATTCGAAAATAGAAAGTGGCTAAGAGATAAGAGTTTTGCTAGGTACTTCCATGAGAAAGTGGTTCTTGGAAATCAATTGTCAGTTCCAGATGATGAATTAATTGAGTATTTGATTGATGGAATAAATAATCCAACATTACAAGCACGTCTCCAAGTGAAATGTTGTCGGTAATGTCTAAGCTAACTGCTGCTGAAAGAAATGGGATGAAAGATAATTTGGATCGCCCGTCTTCAAGCAAACCAACAAGAAGGCCAAATGAAATGCCATCTAAAGTTCGATGCTGCAACTGTAATGCAACAGGTCACCGATCTAATGAGTTTAAGCGTTCACCGAGGGAGCTCAATAAGTGTTTTAAGTGCAACCAGTTAGGACATTTTATTAAGGATTGTCCAAAGGGTTCTACAGAAATTAATTGCATCCATCCATCTTATCAAGTCAAACTAAGGTCATCTAGATTTAAAATTCGTCAGGAGATTGAGGCTGTTATTGATTCTGAGGGTCCTATTTCTATTATCAAGAAAAGCTTAGTTTTTAACAATAAGATCGAACAAATTAAAGATAAATTTAATTTTTCAGGTATTAATAACTCAAAGTTGAATGTTATCGGAATGTTTGAAGATAATGTTGAAATTAGTTGCGCAAAATGTAAAATAAAATTTAAAGTTGTGCCAGACTGGACGACATCGCACGATTGCATATTGGGGCGGGATTTTATAATTGAAAATGAAGTACATGTAAGTTTAAAAGGTAATAAATTAAAATTATATTTTCCTAATGCATGCAAGGCATATAATTTAGACCAGACAGTTTTTGAATTATTAAAAATAAATGTATGATAGGAAATATAAATGCATCAGATCGTATACGAATTGAAAAATTAATTAAAGAAAGCTATTTAGAGATTGAGAAACCAAAAGAGCCAGAAACTCAATTCGAGTTTAAAATTATTCTGAAAGAACATAAACCTTTTTACTTTACCCCACGTAGGTTGTCAGTAAAAGAGAAAGAAGAAGTTAATAATATAGTAGAGGATTTTTTTAAGCGTCAGGTAATCAGACCTAGTTCGGCCTCCTATGCTTCTCGTATGTTCTTGCTTGTTCCTAAAAAGAATAGTCCGAAGCGAATGTGTATTGACTACAGAGAGTTAAATAAACTTACTGTTCGTGATCGATATCCACTGGCTCTAATTGATGATCACCTAGATCGTTTAAAACTAAAAAGTATCTTTTCATTATTAGATCTCAAAAGTGGTTTTAATCAATTTCGAATGGCAGAAGACTCTGTTCGATATAGCGCCTTCGTTACTTCATCCGGTCAATACGAGTACTGACGCATGCCATTTGGGCTTGCGAATGCCCCGGCTGCTTTTAGTAGATTTATAAATTTGGTCTTTCGTCAGTTAAAAGCTGATGGTGAAGTATTGTGTTACTTTGACGATATTTTGATTGCCACAGCAACATTAGATGAACATTATTGTATACTAAAAAAAGTTTGTCAAGTCTTAACAAACAATTGTCTGGAGCTAAACTTATCAAAGTGTGAGTTTGCTGTTGACCGAATTAAGTATCTAGGATATTTTATAACTTCCAAGGGAATATCACCAAATCACGATCTCGTGAATGCAATCCCTCACTATCCTATGCCGAAAGATATTCACGCGGTTAGGAGATTTTTGGGTTTGGCTAACTATTGCAGAAGGTTTGTTAAAGATATGTCCACCATCTCAAAACCTTTAACACATCTCTTAAAGAAGGAAGTGCCTTTTTCATTTGGCGTGACTGAAATGCTAGCCTTTGATACATTGATAAATAAGCTAGCGTCTGCTCCTATTTTGAGTATTTACTCCCCAACTGCCACTACGGAATTGCACTGCGATGCTTCATCAATGGGTTTTGGTGCGATTCTTACACAAAAACAATCAGATGGTTGCTTTCATCCTATAGCATATTACAGTTGCCGAACGACAGAAATTGAAAGTCGCTATCATAGCCATCATTTTTGCATTGGAAAGATTTCACGTATACCTTTATGGTATTAAATTTAAAAATTTTACTTACTGTAACGCCTTAAAATAAACTTTACGGAAAAAGGATATACACCCTAGAATCAATCGATGGGCTCTCTTCCTTCAAAATTATGATTTTGAGATTATCCATACAAAGAGTAATCAAATGCAACATGTCGACGCTTTGTCTCGATGCACTAATATCCTCTTATTAGAAAATACTGATACCTTGGAAAGAGCGTTAATTGCCGCCCAAATGAAGGATAAAACCATTATGGAAATTCGAAAAAGTCTTGAGAACAGGGAAAATCATTTCTACGAGATGCGAGACGGAATCGTTTATCGCAAATTCAAGGATGAAATAATATTTTATGTACCAGATTGATACCAGAATGATTCAGAGTGTAATAAGGCAATATCATGATGGTGTTGGTCATACTGGCGTTGACAATACGCAAGAGCTTATTCTACGAGGGGCGTTCAACATATTCTCGGTATCGGGGTGAAGCTGTGGTTGTATATATAAATTGACTTATTTATCAAGTAATACTATTATTCTAGTGCATTCATTTAAAATTTCATATAAATGTGATTATTAATTCGCGTTTTATCTCTAGTTAAACAGAATCATAATGGCAACTGAGACGATGATGGTGAAAATTGAGCATCGCGCTGTAATTAAATTTCTCACTAAGCAAGGAAAAAGTCAAAAAACTATTCATGAAGAGATGGTGGCTGTTTACCAGGGTTCCGCACCTTCATTATCAACTGTGCAAAAGTGGTCAAGTGAGTTCAAGAGAGGCAGAGAGAGCATTGAAGACGACCCCCGATCCGGCGCCCCGGCTACTGCTTGTACGGGAGAAAGCATCAAAGAAGTCGAAAAACTTGTTCTTGAGGATGCCCGAATAAAGGTGAAAATGATGGCAGAGATCACCAACCTTTCAATTGGTACCATTCACACCATTCTTCATGACCATCTTAACCTTTCAAAGGTCAGTGCAAGGTGGGTGCCACGAATGCTCACAGCGCCTCAGAAAAAAGTGAGAATCGCATGCTGTAGAGAGCTTTTGGAGATGTGTAGTGAGAACGTGGACGGTGTTATGGATCGAATTGTTACTGGGGACGAAACATGGGTCCACCACTATGACCCTGAAAGCAAACAAGAGTCCATGCAGTGGCATAAAAAAGGAACAGACCCCCGAAGAAGTCCAAAGTCACCTCGTCTGCCGGGAAGTTCATAGCCACAGTTTTTTGGGACTCAAAGGGAATCTTGCTCATTGAGTATAAAAAAAAAGGTGAAACCATCAACGCCACATCCTACGCTTTCACTTTGCATAATTTGCGGGAGGAAATTAAAAAGAAAAGACGGGGTAAACTCGCAGCGGGTGTGTTGCTTCTTCATGACAACGCTCCTGTTCACACGGCGCGAGTTTCCAAGGCTGCTGCGCGAAATTGTGGTTTCGAAGAAATGCAACAGCCACCCTATAGTCCGGATTTGAAAAAATGTCTTCGTGGAAAAAGATTTTCGGATGATGAAGAGATTTTCAAGTCGGCAATAAATGGGTATTTTGTAGAGAAAGAGGAAATTAATTTTTTTGAGAGTTTAAAAAAGCTTATCTCAATATGTAACAAATGCATTGATGTTAGGGGAGATTATATTGAAAAATAAAAACAATTTAAATTGAATTCGCATTTTCCTTCATATCGATACCGAGAATATATTGAACGCCCCTCGTTCAAACCTTGGTTTTAAAAGATGAGGGAACGGATAAAAGATTATATTAGCAATTGTCTTATTTGCATTACTTATCAGCCTAAGGACTCGGGCCATAAAGATGAATTACATTTAGTTAATAAAGGGGTATTGCCTTTTGAATCCATCCACATTGACCATTATGGACCGTTACCATTATCTAAAAGAAAGAACCGATTCATACTATTAGTAGTAGATAGCTTTACCAAATTCACGAAAATATATCCGTGCCGTAGTACAGGAACAAATGAAGTCATAACCCACATATCTAGATATTTTACTAATTACAGTAGGCCTAAGGTTCTTATTTCTGACAGAGGGACTTGCTTTACCACTAAAGATTTTAAGGAGTTCCTAGCCCAAGAAAGTGTGAAGCAAATTTTGGTTGCTACAGCTTGTCCCAGATCGAATGGTTAAGCAGAGGGAATTAATAGGTTTTTGACTCTTCTCTTGAGTAAGATATCTTGTGATAAAAATCTCGATTGGGATGAAATATTATCTGACGTAGAATATGTATTTAATAACACAGTTAATCGATCGATTGGTACGACACCATGTAAAGCTTTATTCGGTAGAAACCAGAAACATCCGGAGAGTGATCAACTTGCTGAGTTCTTTGAAAATAATAAAATAGGTAGGATCTGTCTAGACGAGATTCGAGATCGCATCCTTTCAAAAATGAAACAACTGTCTGAGTATAATAAAATTTACTACGATCGTAAGTGTAGTTGTCCTATAGCTTTTAATGAAGGAGATCTAGTTGTAATTAGAAATGTTATTGGACTAGGTGAATTCAAAAAGCTAAGCCCTAAGTTTAAAGGTTCCTATATTGTTAGAACGGTTTTACCCAATAAAAGATATATACTAAATGATGTTGAAGGGTTTCAAATGTCCCGATTGCCATTTGAAGGCATTTTTGATTCATCAAATTTAAAAAAATGGATGGAAATCAACAAAGAAGAAAAAGAGCCCCAATATGCAATGAAGATGCGACCTCGTCATGATGGCCGATTGTAGCAGTGTAATATAACAGTTTTAGTACAGAATATAACATATTGTATTATAACGTTTTGTATTGTATAAACTTAATAGTTGCCAGTCAGTAGTTGGTTGGAGCTTAATGAATAAAGAATTGTAATTAGAATCTCTGCTTAGTGTTTTATTTATTGTCAGCCAGCTACTACAATGAAAAAGTCATTTGGACTGTGTTCATTAATATTCATTAATAGTTCATATGATTTCAAGAGTTTTCTGTTTAGAGGCACCCGCATTGCCGAGGAAATGCCCACAACATATTCCACAACAACTCTCACAAATTGATTCTTGTGACCCTAAGGTGTAGGATGCCGATAACTGGTGCAGGACATCCTGTTTGGTTTTCCCAAGCGCTTCAGTTCTATACAACTCATTACAAATTTCCTAGGCTTATCATCAAGTGCTTTGTATCTGCCTTGAAATTGCCACTCTGCTGCTGGCCTGGATAAACTGGTTCTATTGCAAGTTATTGTCTGTAGAACCCTGACCCGTTTATTTGAAATGAAAATAAACTCTCAGGGCGATGATAGCTCCTTTTACGAATGTCTGTAGCTGCGTAGATCCGACTACCTTTCCTTACTGTCGAACATGCGCCCGCAGCCATTCCTAAGTAAACAAAGTCGACTTCGTAATTTCGCAGCAACAAGAGCTCTGGTATCATTGCATCAGTTGACACCCTGTTAAACAGAGTCGAAAAACAGCCCGTAGAATTGAACTACCAAGCAAGGGTTTCTTTTTATGCAAAGGTCCCCCGAGAAGAGACCTATGAAGAAGATAGTAATAGACTTACCGAGAAACACTTCGCGTTGTCTCCATTCCTCCTTTTCTGGAATCAGTTAGCTAAAGGCAACGCTGAAGTCTATTTCAGTTAATTGAAGGTAATCAGGGGAGGCCACGATGCAGTGAACCACGATCTATTTCAAATCTAAGCTATCTTTTATATTACAACTTACCATCACCATCCCTTATCATAAATTAATCTTAGTAATAGTGCATTGGGGTGGCTGGGTGCTATAGAAATAGGGTAGGTACTGAGAGGTGTCAACATGGCGATGCCCAATTTTGTAACTGTTCCTATATATCAATTGTGTTTATTTTACATTCAAGTGGTAACCATCGGGTACTGGTCGATGAACACATTGCGATCGTCGCAAGAGAACTCCTTCAGTATTATGGATACCCGAGCCCTTCAAAGCGGCATGCGATGACTTGGTAAGGAGCATACACCAACACATTTCTAAAATATGATCGGACTAACGTATGTCCGATAAATGGAACCTCAGCATTATTTGTTCGATCCTCAAGGAACGAGACCTTCTGAACTGCACCAACTACCGAAGCATCAGTCTTGTTAACATCGCCTAAAAGATCCTATCTGCCGTATTGCGGGAATACCTGGATCCATTCGTTAACGACTTAATTTGTCCATATCAGTGTGATTTTTCGGTGTGTGTGTTCAGGAAAGTTCACCACCGACAAAATATTTACACTACGGTCGATCTTGGAAAAAACCCATGAGCTCCAAATCGATACATAGCACCTAAGTTTTATAAAATATTAAAAAATGTCCATTTACTAAGTTTTTACTTAAAATTTATTTTCTTTTTTTTTTAGGATTAATTAATGTTTAAATTACAAATAAAATTAGACTGTAAGATACGTCGAAAGACATAGATTAAGTATTATGTTTAATTTAGAGTGCCCACATGGGGCCAGTAAGTTACAATAAGATTATTTTTTAAGTTATTTAAGCTAATTTTTCAGCGTTTTTTGTTTAGCATATAAGAGTAATTTAAGTTCTAAAAGTAAAAATGCATAAAAACTGAAAACTGAACTGATACATAGCACCTATTTATGGATTTTAAAGCCGCGTATGACGGCATCCATAGACACGGGCTATACAGAGCAATGTCAAGTTTTGGCATTCTTTACAAGTTCGTGTGTTTATGCACGATAACCGAGACCTTTGATGTCAAAAAAGCATTTAGACAAGGCCATGCGCTGTCATATAATTTTCTTAACTTCATTCTGGAAGAAATAGTGCAAAATTAAAGTAGCAACACAAGATGCAAAAGGTTTCAAAAGTCTGCCCAATTACTCGCGCTGATGATATTGTAACGAAAATTGCCTATTGACCGAAACTACCGCCGACTTTCAATCGGATACGAAAAGGACAAAAATAAAAAATAAACTTCAAAAAATTCTGGTTACCCGAGAGGTAAACTTTTGTTTTTTTATTTAAAATTAAACGTTTTTTCCGTAGTTTTCCGACCACGACTGCTCGCTTTGGACTTCCTGGTTCTTCCGAAAATTCTCCTTTTTATCTTCTCGATTTTTACGTTGCCCGCGGTTTTTTTTTCTGTTAGAAAGTCTTCCGTTTTCTTATCTCCGTTGCAACGTCCAAGATTCCACCGCTCATTCGCCAATCGTTTGTGATTGGAGAAATCCTACGTCACAGGAAACGACAAATATTTTCTTCGTTGACTTTTAATCATTTGCTCCCCTTTCTGTGGTAGTCATCTCCTTTCTTTCTCTTACTTTATGGCTTACTACTTAATTATTTGTCCTCTTTGTGGCTGAATGCTGCGTCATGTTCGGCAAAGGGAACAAACTTCTTGAACCTGACAAAAAAACCCATAACAAACAACGTGAAACAGGTATGCAAGTATTTCGTCGTAAAATAAAATATTTTTATTTTTCTGCTGTTTTTGTTTTTCTTGAGGTTTTGTAGCATGATCTGAATAAAGCAGCATTATGTCAGCGGCGCTTTCGCGAGTATTGAGGGGGAAGCACCGAAGGTAGGTTTACCGGTCAATGAAGGTAAGACCAAGTACATGCTCTCAATAAGAAAGGACACCTAATACCGAGGTTTCGAACAGATAGATATACGAGTATGTAACTTTGAGTTAGTTAAGGACTTTATCAACCCAAGCTCTGCTATCAATTCATAAAATGACACCAACACTGAAATTAAACGAAGAATTACTCATGCAAATCACTGTTTCTTTGGCCTAATAAGTTAATTGACCAGAAAAGCTCTTCTTGTACAACAAAAGTGATCCTATATAAGACCTTAGTAATCCCAGTCCCGCTCTATGGCGGAGGGGCAGGGGCTTTATTAAAAATGAATGAGGGTGTTCTTGGCTGCTTTGAGAGGAAAATTCTTTTGGGTGATTTTCGGTCCCGCGTGCCAAGACGGTGAGTGTAGAAGGAAATACAATGACGAACTGTACGGGCTGTACCGCGGTATCGACTTAGAGTGAAAGTCCGACGACTAAGATGGCTGGCTCATGTAGAACGGATACCAATACTCCGGTCCGAAAAGTCTTCGAATCTGCCCCTGAGGGAAAACGCAGTACAGTAAGACCGCGACTTAGGTGGCGCACTCAAGTGGACTGTACCTAAACCACTGGAGTTGCTTATTGGTTGAGGCCCAGGTCCATTCCGGACTGCAACGCTACCTTAAGTACGTAAGTAATAGTCTGGTGGGTATCGCCTTATAATTGACTATGCCGCCTTCGTATGCCAGAAATCGTACAAGTTTGAAGCATTCCTCATGGAAAAGCTCGTAGATAGGTATTGTATAAGAAGGATAAGTTGATAGTCCAGATTTTAGTCGTAGATTTTCTTTTCAAAGGATTCACTTTGTATTGGCGTTGATGGACCTCAACCCAACACAAAGATATTCCCTGATGCTCTGTATTTTGCATGCCTATTTTATTCCAAATGACGAGGCATTTCTTGTTTACCTAATCGTCTGAAAAAGCAAAAAGGTTTAACAGATCTAACCATGGTTCCTCAGAAGAAGCAAATTCGAAGGAAGAAATCGCAAATGCAAGAAATATTTTAGATGATAGAACAAAAATTGTTCAAGATTTCAAAAAATGGATCCTACATATAACAACTAGAAAGCCTTACTTTATAGTATTTACATAAATCTCAGAATCTGTCAGGCTTTATGCCTGGAACGCAGTATGTTTCTTTGATTAGAAAAAACCCCACCACCAAGTCGAGATGAATAAGGTTGGTGAAATGATTGTATAGAACTAATCATAATAGACCTCAGTGGGATTAACCTTATGTCAAATCGAACGAATAGCAAATTTAATTTTTGAAAAAAAAGTTAGGACAAATTGTACTTGACCAAACTTAATGATCTGTCAACTTTTTTACATATACAAAAATCTTGCTTACTTACTTAGGTGGCACTAAAGTTCGGAATGAACTTGGGCCTCAACAAACAAGCCTTACTAGTTAGATTCGATGACTCTGCGGCCGGAGTATTGGTGTCCATTCGCTTTACATGTCCTAGTCATCTCAGGTGACTGACGCGCAGTTTTTGATCTAGGTCGATTTCGCTGTACAGATCCTATAATTTGTCGTTGAATATTCTCCTCCAAAGTCCGCCAACGCAAACAGGATCGAATATTTTTCGATGGATTTTACCGTCGAAATGACTGGTGATATCTTCACCTGCTTTCGATAGAGTACATGCTTCAGCGCCGTAAGGTAGGACTGGAATGATCAAGGTCTTATAAAGGGTTTCCTTAGTTTTTCAGGATAGGGCCTTAATACTCAACTACCTTCTTAGCCCAAAGAAATGGCGATTTACAAAAGTGATTCTTCGTTTTATTTTTGCAGAGGTGTTGTTGGCTGAATTTATAGCAGAGCCAAGGTAGGCAAAGTCCCTTACTAACCCGAAATTATAGCTGTCGACAGTTACGTTCCAGTGACTTCTAGTAACAGCCCGTTATTTTCTGCCAATTATGTCGGCGTACGCTAACATCTTCAAGTACGATGTTAAAGAAGTCACATGACAGCGCGTCACCTTGTCTAAAAGCTTTTTTGACATGAAATGTCTCGGCTATATCGTTACCGACTTTGACGAAGCAGCTAGCGTTCTACAATGTACAGTGTACACATTTGGCAAAGATGACAAATTCTCTATAAATTCTGTGGTATATCGATTTGGACTTCTTGAGTTTTTTCGAGTATCTGCCGTAGTGTGAAGATTTGATCGTAATGACTTTCCTGGTCTAAAACCGCACTTATAGGGTGTTGACAAAGGGTTTCAGACATTCACAGAATATGGGAGATCAGATCTTGTATGTGATGTTGAGGACACTTATGCCTCTATGTTATACTTGGCACAGTTGAGCCCCTCTCAACTTTTTGTGAATCGGGCAGACGATGCTGTGGTTCTATTCCTCTTCTGACCTGATCTGAGATATAAGTTGGTATATGCTCCCACAAAGTCACTTCCAGCAGCTTTCAATACTTCGGTTGATAAGCAGTCAGATTCAGCTGCTCTATCGGGTTTCAGTTTAGAAATTTCTATCCTTATTGTACTTTGTTTAAGTCAGGTGGACGGAAGTTTGGGCAATCAGCGCCAAAGTTAAATAGTCTATTATAGTCTATTCCATCTGGCCTAATCTACATGTTTGGGTTTTTTTACATTATCCAGTCTGCAGAAAGGTTTCCTTCTTCATCTCTACAGGCTTCTGTATGAGTCTTCTTGCCTTGATACGTTCCTTTTACCTGTTGATATAACTTTCGTACTTTATTAATGGAGTACAATCTCTCAATATCTTTGATCGCGTGGTTCTTCTGCTCTTTTGTTTTTCTTCTGGAGAAGCCGACGTTATTCCCTTCTCTCCTGCTTGCAGAGCTCCCGAGCAGCTCTCACCCTTCGTTGCGGCACCGCTTTATAGGCTTATTATTTAGCTGCATATGCTTGTTGCCATTCTTCATTAAAGCAGGGATTTCTTGGGGGGGTCGGGTGAAATCAACCACATCAGTTGCGGCGTCTCTGATGGCAGCGTTACCACTTGTCTTCGGTACAAATATGTACAGTGGTTCTTCTTTTTTGTGGCGCTTGGGAAATCCGCATTCGCACCTAGGCTGCAACAAGGTGGTGATCCGAGTCAATATTAGCCGCCCGGAACGTTACAGAATGCTGGAGGCATTGAATTATGTCTATTGCAAGATGATCAATCTGGAGACTGCCATATCCCGCTGTGGATGTTGAGATGTGCAAACCGTGTACATGCTATAATAATATTTTGTCCCATGTGTATTGTTGTCTATACTTACCAACTGTCCCACCAAAGATGTCTTCATTTCACTATCGTATTAAGCAATTTAACGTCATACCTCGCACATTGCTCATACGTCTTCCTCGACAAGAATCATTTTTTGGTGGCGTCGTCCTTGTCTTCCGTAGGCACATGAGCACATATTAGGCTTACGACAGCAAATTTAGCCTTTATGCGGATTGTCATAAGATGCTCGCTCAAGTGTCGGAAGCTCAAGACTTCGTGCCTAAGTCGGACGCATTTAGCAAATAAGCGCTGTTTTTCATTCTTCTTTTGTCCTTCATTGCCCATCTCATCCCACTTCCTGTGTGGTGCTGATATTTGCGTGATAGCAGTCAAATGGCTCTGCTAATTGTTCGACTACACGTTGCCTGCTAAGGGTCATTGTTCTTTAAACGATTTCTAGGGTCGTCAACGCTAAGTCCATTTTTATCAGAGGAAATTAGTTGGTTCGTCACACATTTTAATCTCTTCCGTATTGGGTTGTGAGCCCTACGACGGCGTAGGCCAGTATAATTCTACTGGCTAGGCATGGCCTTACTATTTTAGCCTGCATGAATACTTCGCTATGTACTTGATTGTTGCGCTGCTGCATCAATCCTAGCTGTAGGACACTCAGCAGTTTCCAGATCAATCACCACGCATTTCTTGGTTAAAAATAAAATTGAAAATAAATTAAGAAAACTATTGTATAATAAAAATGGCAAAATCATCTTCCAATGTAAAGGTTAAATGTCCTCACAAAGATAAATGAAATATTATAGAAAATAAAAAACGCTCTTTGTGTCAGCTGTCAAATTTCCGCACTGAATGACCCATTCTATTGACGTAAGCCCATTTAAGTGAACGAAATTTGACGAAACCGAGAAAAATCCCATTATGGTCATGCAGTACTATTTACATGTAGTGCGGCATTTCATTAAGCTGGCTTAAGCTCACAAAAAAGTCCATTATGGTTGATGGATTATCCAACAAGCTATTCAAACCTTTTGTGTATATGTATGTACTGATACATCAATTGAATATGGAAGAGACGAGTTGTTTGTAAATGCCCATTGACGAGAATATGAACTTTATTTTCCTAATCCAGAAAAAAGAAAAAATCAATTCAAAAAAATACACGTCGTCGGATGTGTAGACCAAATCTTCACATGAGAATTCCTGGAAATCCTTAATCTTTTCAAGATCGTATAAGATACTTTTCATACAAGAAGGAATAATTCCAAGGCTATAATTGATTTCAGGATTCTAGCAACAGGAACCACATTACGCTAGTGAACTGTACAGAAATTTCATTACGAAACTATTTTGAACTTGCACCGCATCTCAACTTCAAAATTACCTGTGCCGCTCTACAACAATGTTTACGTCAATTCAAAATTAGCAAAAGCCAAATTACGTACTGTCAGTTGTTTACCATTTAGTTTAAACTGTAGCCATTAAAAAATCAACTGCTCGTACCCTATATTGAATATTAACTTCATTAATTGACATCCGACAGATGTTGATTCTAGTGAACATCAGAGTTGAAAATTGCTAGCTCCAAAGGTCATATTGATGCTATAGATACGAGTACTTGTATTACTACCGGGCTCTACTTTACCACAACAATTTGCGGCTGATAAGCGAGAAAAATTCAATTTCAATTTAACCAGTGTGCGAGAAATACTAATAGAGAAGAATGTACTTCATGGGTACAAGGGAAAAAGCAGACCATTTAAACAAAAAAAATATTAAAATATTATTTAGATTCCTGCCTCTGTACTGTTTGAAGCGTGCTTTTCCTATACATATATGTACACTGGTTATTATGGCTTAGTTAGCGTTTATACTTCGTTCAACTATTGTATATTCCCTTCATTAAATCCATTATTTCGTAAATGCATAGAAACGAATTATGACACAAGTTTTCCAGGCACTCTAAGGCACTTAAATATGTATACAAACTCGTACATACATACTCGTATGTAAGTAGATACAACATCGTTTCATGTATGACTCGAAACAATGATTCTCGACTACGAATGAAAATATTTTGCAGTTGCCATTATAAAAGGACAACACCCTGGTCATTGACTTTTGTCTAGTTACAAAGTCTTCACATCATATTCAGATACACAGCTGCGGGGGAAATTAACAAAACCAGAGAAAACTCCAAACAGATGATTGTCTTATAAGTCAGACTAGTTCTCATCCCTCTTCAGTTCGGGGAGTGTTCATCATTTCACATGCATGTAACAGCCTTACATGCAACTGCTGACACTTTTCCATGGAGCACTGCCTATGTAGAATGTGAAAATAAAATCCCAGCCATGAAAAGAGGAAAAATAGACAACGGCTCAGACTACAGCAGTGAGGACATTTTTATCAAACATCGTCAGAGGACAACGACAATTCGGCAGTCGACATATGAGTACGAGCACGAGTACGAGAATTTACACAGAGATACGCTGTAAGGATATTATGCATGTAAACGGCTCTAAATAAGGTCGGGGTGACACTTGTACAGAATCTCAAGTTGTTCCCTTACTACAATACTTGTACTTCTTGTGCTACAATATAACATGCAACAAACATATTGAACATTGTGATTACAACATCACATACGAGTACGACAAGTACAATGATCACAGTAATGTGGACGATGGGGTTGGTGGAGATGATGATGGTGATGACGACAATGAGGATGATAATGATGATGATGATGAAGAATAATGAAATGGTTGTTGTCTTGATGAAGAGGACATTGCAAAAGAATTCTTTTGTAAAAGAATTTTTTTAAATGTGTTCTTGGTTTGCATTGTTTTGGACTTGGTATGACATTACTGATCCTGGTGCTATGTACAATATACATACGTACTGCCCATACTCACATCATGAGTCCCATACCAGCCCTGCTGCTGCCTTCCGATTGTAATCCTTGTTTTATATTCTTTTCATGCAGGATTTCTTTCTTGTGGTGGACGGGGTAAGGTATACAAATTTACATTGTATGATATTTTACTGGCTCCAAGTTGAATTGTTGAATGTATCCATTTGTAAGCAGATATTTGTATCTTTGGACCCATGTGGATGTATCGTAGTTACAGAGGGAAAACGGTCTATGAGTAACATTTCTGTATTTTTGTATTGGAATTCAGTGGTCTGTAAGGGTACGAGTAAATGGTAAACGAATAATGTATTTTATCACCCCACCGTAACCTAGCTTAACAATGTTAACTAATTTTGTTTTTCCCCGAAAATATGGTGGCGGTAGAAAAAATTATTGAATTTTCTACTTTCTATTGCCAGAGTTTTGAACATAGACCATCTTGCATAACAATCCGCGAACTTTTTCATTTGTCTAATGTAATAAGAAGTTGTTTGTGTTGGTCATTGGAATCAACATTTGAATTATTTAAAAAATGAAACTATTCACTCTTATTAGGTTCGTCCTATACCTAGTACACAAGTTCATTAGAAATAATTTTATATACTCAGACTCTAGTGTCCTTATACGCAAATCCCTCTGAAATACCTGAACCTTTTTTAATAAACTTGCTTTCACATTGAACGACAAGCATAGGCCGGCCATATATTTGTTGTTAAAGAACTTAACTCTCAATGCCTGAGTACGTATTAAGTTTTTAGGAAAATGGGACAGAGAGAGAAAGAAAGACATAGAAAATAAGATTTACTTTCGCATTGGCTAGTCTTTTTGTAAGGGCAGATCTGTCAGCATTTTGACAAACAAACGATTTACCATCGTAACCCGCGATTGAAAACGTTCGCATATTCACACTTGTATTACTACAGGTCTCAGACAAAGGCATTCTTAAAATAATAGTTTCTGGCAGCAGATAGTTGATCTTCAACTTTTAGGTATGGTATGCTACACAGTACGAGGGTAGGACAAATGGTAGGTAAATATACTTTCTGCACCTTTCTTGGCTCGGTGGTCCGCCTTTTCATTGCCATCGTGACTGTTATGGCTTTTTTTCTCATGCTAGTGAGCCATGTTCAGAGGATGACGATGTTGTTGAGTGTTTAATGATACTCTAGAAGGGTCTTTGACCCTTAGAGCTTTGAATATAGATTGACTATCCGATCATCACTTATTTATGTAATTTTGACTATTTCATGGCGCTTACTTAGAAGAATATATACAGGTGGTGCAGAGTTTTAGATTTGGTATTTACATGTGACCAATGAGGTTATTTTTGTTTGAAGATACCTTAATTACTTATACGGTATACTGAAGCGATCACAGTACATCGTTTGTAGTTATCATTGGAGAACTTTTTTGATGTGAAATATTTCAGCAGAAATCACACCTTCAATCAACTTTTTACTGGTGGGCATATTACAAAGAATGTACAGCAGAAGTGTAGAACATGCTCAGCCTATTCACCCTGAACAATAGCCCCTCTAACCACACGGTGTTGAAGGACTTCAGATACCACGTTAGAAGTGAATGATCATCTTTTAGAATACCTTATTGATATTTGGAAAAAGAAAAATGGATTGAACAGTTCTTTCCTTTTGAGAATTTTCATTTTCATGGAGCACAATATTGGTCTGAACTGTGAACTCCACTGAATGCTACACTGAATTCTGGGAAACTTAAGGTTGTTTATCGCCAGTTCTCCATCTCATTTTGAAAATTTGTGTAAAAGGAAACCGTTTTGCTAGTTAGCGGAAAGATGCTCCTATGTTCCTTAACTTTCTCCTGAAAATTTTCGATCCCAAAGAAGATCATCGAGTACCTCTCCTGGATCTATGTATATCTGCTGTTAGCAGTATATTTCATAGCCCGTCGTTCGGACGGATGTATATATGTACAGAAGGTACATTCCTGCGGAATGTTTTATTTATTTGCGAGAATATTCCATATCCGGGTTGATATTGATTACAGCTCGATTTGTATTGTTTCAACACAAACTTACTGAAGCTCCATAATTTTTTTTTAATAACAAAAATTTATGGAAAAAAAAATAGTAACTTCTCTGATGTTGTGTTAAAAACAGAAAGAATGTTTTGCTGATATGAATCTGATTAAAATCATAATTTTTGAAAAAATTAAAGTACTCCGCAAACATTTTTATTTATGTTATGTATTTCTAGTTCCGTTCTATCTTTTTGGATTCAATAGCATTGAATTGCAGTTGGTAATTTATCGGAGTTCTCGTTGTTGCTTGTGCATCAGTTGTGAATCTTCGCTGGGTCTTATGACAATTCTTCCTGTGGGATTACTTCAGCTCTATCAATGACTCAAATAATTGTCTTCTATTTTTATTGCTCTATTGCATGTATTTTGACCGACATTTCTGCAGAACTCTTTTTCTCTTCTGCCATCCAGTTTAAAATGTAATATTTCTAGCCGACATTCTTAATCTTACAATGTGGCATACGAGTATATTCATAACAGGATACAAGTGCAGTTGGTATGGTGGTAGTCTGAGTACTTCATGATATCCTAAGGTACCGAATACTTTTTGTTATCCAGTATGACATCTTAATACTTATCTTCTTTTGGGGCACAAAATAGTCAAATTAAAGAAAATTTAACATTGTAAACAAATGAATTAGAAAATTGAATACGTATAAGTACTTTATACTTATATATATTTGTTATGTAACATTATTGATTGCATTGGCAATATTGTTTACTAAAAATTTAAATTTCGCGCCACTATATTAAAATGTTCCGTATTTTTAAGTCTCCAAAAGGAACTGTAGCTTACAATCGAATCATACAACCGATGTTACTTAAAGGAAGTTAATAAAAAGTTTGTCACTTCTTGTTGAGCTTCCGACTTACAAAGTGTTTCTTTTTCTTCGCTATCGCTATCACTGCTTTCTTGATTCTTCGCCACAAAACTCGTGTTGCACAAGAATACAATCGGTATTCTTCGGAGTATTGAGGAGATTAAGCAAGGTCAAATATCTGGTGAGAAAAATCTCTCGCCATATACAGCTTCATTGGCGAAACGGAATATGATAGCTTTAAAAGCTAGATGAACCAAACCAGACCGCTTTCACCTTTTCTTAAAGAAAGAAGCCACTTTTAGTGCACTAATCGTCGATTGCGCCTAAGAACGTAGTTTGGCATAATCCAGGAGACGGTAATTAGTCTGAAACTTTTTCAATTTTTGGTATAAAGGCTACTTCAGGTTTTCGGTATGGCCAAGCCAGCAGAGAAGATGCTCTTCGGAGTGGTCTATGACGTTTGCAGCACTATTGAACAGCGTTTGGTATGTTGGTTTTGATCTGGGTAAACTATGTTATCGACTCAGTATAGAACCTTCAGATCTTCTAAACGTTTCCATTTCGGCTGATTTAAACCTTTGAAGACCTTGACATTCTTGCCGGTTTCACCAAATGTTTTGGTTTCTATATAAAGCTCTTTTCGTAATCTGAATTTGCTTCTTAGATGCATTTTGCTTCAATATGTAAAGATTCTTCCTACAATAAGTCCTAAGTGACCTATTTAACAATTCGTATGTTTTTTTTATGTATTCGCCAAACATTGGCATTTCATCGAATGAGTTATCTCTTTAAGTCTTACCTGTCTGAACACATAAATTAAAAACAATGGACGAGAGTACCGTTCAAGTTCCGACCGAGCTCCTCCATAAATCGTGTTTAGTTGGTTTTTCGTAGGTTCCTCCTCTTGGTTGAGAGCCAATATGGTGTTGGACAATAGTATAAAATCAAGGAAATAAATCCCTCTTCCAAAAAGTATTCTGAGCATCAGCATCGCAACTTATAACAAGTTTCATCTTCCCGAAGTCACAGTATTCGACGAATTTATCTAGCCTCTGCTGATGGCGGTAGTGCCGAGCAAGTGGGACTGAACCAGTTAATTAAGATTTCAAGAAGAATAGTAAGCTCTTAAACTATCATGTCACATCATATCATATCAAATTGTTCTTATAAGAAATACTGGCTGAGGCAACCGTAGCATTTATATTTTGCAAGTGCAATACTGATAGCGGTTCCGGTTCAACATATTTTCATCAAAAGAGTACCAAAACCAGGCCCTCGAAATTGAAAACCCCCCTACTATGCGAGGAAATCTTATTTAAAACTGCTGAAAGTTTCGGATAGCTATTAACTAAATTTTGACTAATCCACAAAGTACAAAGGGCAGAAATAGGTTATATAATCTCTTAACACATCGCAGCCGAATAGATAGAAGATACACTATACTACACTATACACTATACTGGTTTGTTAAACCAGACCTGATTTCATTACTGCAGACCTTACATCCGTGCCTGCAAGTAACTGTAATATCAGCTTATCCAATGACTCCGTATCCGAAGATAATGTATTTCTTGGAGAAAAAAAAACATCTTTGAGCAAAAACCATAACCGATTCGTGATGTAATCCTATCTGCACATCCTTCTGTCGTAGATATGGAGACCTCTCCGGAAGAAGCTACGAAACTTCAGCTTTCAAGCATCACCTAAACTCACCAAGTACTTGAATGGTCAATGCCTCTGAGGCATAAGGCATTGGTGATTGGTTAATGTTTTTCAAGCGCTCCCTCAATATTTTCTCGTTTTGTGGCCAAATTACGGTATGCATATTGAATGGAATGAGATGGCATGCTTCTGCCAATATAGATTCGTCCCTTTACCCATTGTTTAAAAAATTCCCTTCATACCTTATCGCAAATTGTTAACCCACTAACAGTGCATCTTACAAAGCTTTGCTTTTGTAGGTTTTAAGGTGTCAAGCAAACTTTTCAGAGTACGGGCAAGAATTTGATTGGGTTTGAATTAATTTAGATCTTAGATATCATATTCAGTGTGTCTTTGTAACTGTTTTCAAAACTTAAAGTCTGAGTTATAAATTAGTAAAATTATTGAAATAGGTAAAAAGTATTGTAATTTTATTACTTTGCACCCCATTCACTGTGGCCATTTATGTTCTTCCGTAAAAGATCATCCTTGCTAGGCAAAAAACCTGCACTTACCCAGAACAAATTAAATATTTACATATGTACCTTAGTAGACAATTGTAGTGACACAACGATTACAAAGACTAACATTAAGCTAAATGGCACCCAATTCGGACAACTAGCTTACGCAATTCCCTCGTAATACGTTTTTCAATGGATTACAGAATCTAATCCTGTCTAGACATATTGTTTGAGGAATACTTTGTCAAGCAATTAAAAATCAACATAACAATGACAAATATCCTACGCCTATCTATAATGATGCCGACATCGACACCTACACACGAGACACTTGATTTTAATAAAATATTGTCAAGAACACCACAACTTCTATTTTATCCTCTTTTTCCCAGACTTACATAGCTTTTCTCCTGCATTAAACTCCCGAAAATGAGATGATGAGCAAAAATATATATACGTATGTACCTAGTGGAATCCATTGACCAGAAATTAAGTCTAATCAGTCTCCGGTATGAAAAAACAATCTAATGTCGTTCTCCTTTCATTGATTTGACGCTCTGGGTGCTGACTTCACTCAAAGAGCGCAAAGAACTCAAAGACAAAATAAAATAAAATTTAAGCCACTCAAAAAATTAAATTGTGCTACCCCATTTGTGACATCCTGCTGCTCCTGTTAGCCTCGAGTGTGCAATAGAAAAATGTAATGATGCATTTTTTATTCACTGTCAGGAGCATAAGGACCTTTGATATCAGAAATGCAACATCTACAAATAAAATTCAAACGTCATAACTGAAAATATGATGAAAAGGATGATGCTCTCAAGCTTTCTACTTGACGGGCAATGTCAGAAGGACACTTTAGGTACTAGACATACTAGACAGCGAGGATAAGGACAAATGGTGGCGCAGAAGGGAATTTAATAAAAATCAAATTATGAGTTGTTACTCGTATATTTGGTCCCTGTGCTCTACGTTCTCTCCTGCAGGTACATAATCATCGTCGGTTATTATTTTTAACCTCGACTGATTAAAAATTAATTGACAAGATGAGCATTCTACTATATGATCAGCATGCAAGTGTATGCACTTACACACCTCTGTGTTCAGCGATGAAAGCATCTACGGAATCGATGATGCCCGAAGTGATGTTAATTAAAATAAAGTGAGACAACCCCTTTTTAAAATAGCAACATTTTACCAGAAGGTACTTAATTGTTAAAAAAAACATGCGAATAATTAAAAAGTTTGCAATTAAATTTTGGAATGGTGATGGCAATTGGGAAAATAAAATAAATCCAGAAAAATGCTTCATTTAGGTAATTTTTGGTGGGGCCTATAAATTTTGTTTTCCAATCAATTTTATTAGCAAGATATTAATTGTTACTCTTCTGCCAGATTGCAGCTGACATATGAACCGTCGACCTTTTGAGAAGCAACATATTTACTGAATCTCACATTACCAATATTCTCAATGACTGACGTGCTTTCAACCGTATTGTGTGCTTTAAGCTATTCGTTTAAAAACTTTAACATTCACTTTGGATTAAACATTCATTTTATGACAGACTCTGAGCAAAGTGGGCAGAATTTTGTGACTAGATGCTCAAGAATAACTAAATGCAGTAGGAAAGTTATGCTGCTATTCTCCGTAAAACTTATGGCCGTTAGCAATATTCACCCTTTACCCTTTTAGTCAGTTGTTGGTTATCACAGAACAACTATCTAACTATCCTGGCTGTAAAAATGGTGCATTTTTATTCCGCAATATTACCTGCAACTTTAGTGTTTCTTTCCTTTTGCTTATCTGACGTGCTCTAAGCGTCTGAAATTTCCGTTAAAATGACGAGATCCACTACTCCTAAAACAGAAACGGCTGCGCAAAAAATGACTGCCTTCCTGGCGATGTGACTGTTGATGACGAACCAAGAATTTCGTATGCAAGTAGTTGCACAGACTACTTATATCTAAATTGGAGGAGAGGTTCGCCGCCGATTTCATTTCCACCACAGTCAAATAAATTTTAAATGATTTAACAGAGTCCGGACAAATGGGTAAGCAGAGATTTATGTTGCATGTAAAAAATTTTTACAAAAACTGTTTTACTCTGTAAGTACTGCAAAAGAAACGGACATCTCAGTACAAATACGCCAAAGACTTTCTATGGGCCTGTCTAAAAACAGGCATTAAATGGGAAGATGTTGAAAATAATTTTGTATTTGTGTCGCAGAAAACTGACCAAACAATTTCGGAAAACGATTTGTTTGACGAAGTTGGATATATAAATAATTATATTGTCTATATAAAACTAATTGAATGAAAAGAGCAAAATGTTTCTGTTGATTTGAGGTGGGTAGACATTTTTAAACATTTTCCAGCTAGAGGAGTTCTCTTTAAAAATATTTTAAAACTAGTGGAATATAGATCTGGACCGTTGAAAAGACTCAAGTGTCTGTCGAAACAGTTAAGGCAATATTAATATTAAATATGCAGTACAAAAACTGTGATAATTTTTATGAAAAAATTTAAAATAATAATGAAATTCTTAAAGAAATTCATTCTGCATCCAAATATAAGAATTAATTTTAAATTCGTTATTAAATCATATGTAAGGTATTTGAAACACTTATTTTAATTTTAATTTTCTATAAAACTATTTATTATTACTTTGTCTAAATACGCACCAATAATGAGGCTGATTTTTTTACGTTTTTATTAAAAAAAATGTTATGCGATTAATACTCATATACATTTTTACTGATCTCTTTTTTGATAAAAACAAAAAATTATTATGAAGTCTGTCCTTTTTTTTTTAAATAAAAATGTCATTTGTGGTTTATGTTGCTAATATTTTAATTTTTTACTAAAAAAAATCATAATTTCCACTCCCTGCGAAAATTTTGAAAATTTCCCGCTTTTGCTGCAAATAAATCTGGTCACTTTACTATAAATGAATTGACTAAATGATAGACTTAAAATCTAATGGAATTGGCTGGTTGGAATTCAAATAAGTTTATAACTGAATTCACATTATAATTTAAGAGTTTTTAAATACAATATCTAAGTTAATAAATGAATAAGTCAATTGGCTAACAAACAAGAGGAAAAGAGAAAAAGGAAATTTAATCAAAATAACATGAAAATAAAGAAGTCTATAAAACCAACAAATAACATATAAACAGAGTAACAATAAATGTCGCCTCCTTTTTGGTTGTTAGGGTACATTTTCTAAAACATGATTCAGTGTCTCTACAGTGACAGATACCAACTACAGGTCTTTCTTAACTAATCTCATTTTAAATTCTTGTGGCGGGAGCTGTTTGGGAGACGATTTAAGGCATCCTAAGTTGGAATTGGATTTCAAACATAGGGGCCTAGAGTCTCTATTTTCAACTTGGTGTGTATATCGTTAGATTTACTTAGTGATGGATTTCATTCCGGCTAATTTTGTTTTAACTTATAACTTATAACAGGAGTCAATTTCAGAATATCTGTCAAATCCACAGCACCGTCCGACCCATTTGGAATCTTCAACTTAGATTTTTTGCTACAAAAACAACTGATCGAATTGAAATTTGAAATTGCCACAAAGTGATGCTCTTTAACCCTTTCGATCCGAACGAGACATATATGTCCCGCTACATGTTCAAATACACATAAGTTAATATTAAACATGCAAAAATAGTTTAAAATAGTCCCAGTCCGTAGTCCACATGATTTATAACGGTAAATAGTTTGATTTTCATGATTCGACTGGAAAACATGTGCTCAGTAGACAAAAGAAAGTGAAAAGCTGCGTGCGCATTTATTACTCGCGTGTGAAATAAATTAATTTATATTGTTTTCGTGTTTCAAATAAAAAGAAAATTACATTTGATTGTTGTGTTGGTTATATATTAATGAATTGAAGTTGGTAAGTACCATACTTTGTCCTCGTTTAGATTTTATTTTCGTCTTTACGTGGTTGGGACACATAAGTCCCGTCAGTGTTTTTGAGTGGGGCATATGTGTCCCATTCAGGTTTATAGACACATTTTTCATAGAATCAGGTTTTTAGTTTTTATAGACTCATTATGTCTAACCATTTGGATCCAGCTGGTATTTCCAACATTTTGGAGGCTTCTGATGAAGATAAAGACTTTTCGAGTGATAGTGATGATGACTACGAGCCAACGGACTACGAGCAGAGTGACAGTTACACAGACGAGAGTGATGGAGTTGGAACTTTAGATATTCAACATCAAGACAGCGAGAGGGAAGATGATCAGGCGGAAACAACGCATGAAGACGACATTGCAGAAGAGGTATTGGAAGAAATATACATTCCAGTTTTTCAAAACAATACGATTTGGTCTATACCCGATGCCAATTTTGTACCTAGAAAAACAGTGAGTAGCTATAGACTTCCTGATATAAGCCCAAGCTTTGAAAGATCTGACAACCCCTTGCGATTGTTCAAAAGAATTTTTCCTGAAAGCCTTTTTGTTTATATTACACAAAGTACTAACGAGCGTATTGAAATTTTGCGCAAATCGAAAGCAAGACATAAGAATATAAAACTCACCGATGTTGGAGAAATGAAAATTGTTATTGGCTGCATCATTATTATGTCCTATAATCATCTTCCAGCTTTCAGGAACTATTGGTCGAGTCACCTTTCTATGGGAAACGACGCAATAAAATGGGCCATTTCACGTGATCGCTTTCAGCTGTTATCGTCAAAAATGTACTTTGCTTCTCCCGAGAAGCCTTCGGAAGCAACAAAATTATATTACATACAAGATGTTGTTGAATGTTTAAAAAATCGCTTTTTGTGTGCAAGGAATGAAAGCTCATTCCAAAGCATTGATGAAAGCATGACAAAATTCAAAGGGCGATCAACTATGAAGCAATACATGCCTTTGAAGCCAACTAAACGTGGCATAAAAATGTGGCTAAGGTGTGATGCACTCACTGGCTACACATACGACTTTAATGTATATTGTGGTAAAGAAGACGATGCAGAAGGAACTCTTGGTGAATGTGTCGTTAGCCAACTGGCTGCTTCAATTCGAGAACCTGGTGTCACCCTGTGTTTTGATAGGTTTTTCACCAACGTCCATCTTCTTGAGACTTTAAATTTGCTGCCCTAGGAACTGTAATGACAAATCGAAAGAAACTTCCGGTACTGCCTGGGAAGCTAAAGAAAGGAGAATTTGTTTTCCGAGAAAGCAACACAGGTCTGATGTTTGTGAAATGGCATGATACTAAAGAAGTGAACGTTGTCAGCAATTGTCATTCATCTGACATATCAACAGTGGAGAAAAAATTAAAAAATGGTCAAAAGGTAAACTTACCGTGCCCAGAAATGATAAAATTTTATAGGCAAATAATGGGAGGAGTTGACCGTGCTGACCAAATGGCCTCTCAATATGAGTTGGACCGAAAATCCAACAAATGGTGGAAAAAGGTGTTCTTTCGGCTTCTCATGATGTCCGTTGGAAACTCTTGGGTAATCAGCTCACAGTTAGGACGCAAAAAGGTTCCACTTATCGATTTTATGGTGGTTTTAGCAGAAAATCTTATTGAAGAAGGCAAAACGACAGCAGTTGTTCGTCGCAGTGGCATCGCCGGAAGAAAAAGAAAAATACATGCCGGACACCTGCCAATACAAAATGCAACGCGTAGACGTTGTGCTGGTTGCACAAAATTCAACAGGGAAAGGCGGACTAAAACCATCTGTGAACAGTGTCAGATTCCCCTCTGCGCGGACTGTTTCGCACCGTACCATAAATAATTGATTTATAATAATTTATAAAGCTATTGGATTTTATATGTTTTTTTTTTACTTATAGTTTCTACATTCAAAGTTTGTGAATAAAACTATTCTACTAGGTGAAAAGTATATACTTTATTTTTGAGTTTTGCTTTTCCAAAATACTGACTGGGACAACATATGTCCCACCAAAAATTACGGTCGGGACATATGTGTCCCAGCCCCTCCCTCCGCCCCTATACATAATTTGTCAACCTTAAGTTCATATATGCTAACAAATACTACCAAACTCGTGATTGAACAAAAAAAATTACATAAAAAAACATCAACGGCTTTTCGGATCGAAAGGGTTAAATCTTTCTTTATGTAAAGATTTATATTTATGTGGAAGCGCATGACGTGGTCTCTACACTAATACCCTAATTGTTTCCCTATAAGTTCCTATGATTTTTTTTAATTGCTACCACTTTTAAAACTGAAAAAAAGTATCACCTCCCAAAAAGTTACTTAATTGTTAAAGAAAAAAATCGATACTTTAAATATCGCAGCTACCTATGTATACCTTTCCGTCGTTCTGAACAATAAAAAGTAATAAAATCATTATAGAGAGCGGCAGTATCACTATTATAACGGTAAAAGTTTTTAATTACTAATTAAACTTTCATCGTTGCACTCAAAGCAACTGCGAATGTGTCCTTTATGTGCGCTTCAGATAAGCGTACCGCCAAATGGATATAATACGTGAACATCTTTACATTGGGCCATTCATTCTTTTTGGCCTTTTGCACATCCCTTCCTCATCAACTTCTATCTCTCTGTTTCTCTCCTTCTCTCTACGTTAGTCATAATAATTCAAGAAAACAAAACAAACAATGAAAATGCGCCACCATTGTGTTGCCACCATCGATGTTTGCAAAACGTTGATATGATTCAACAAACGGCAGTAAAAGGACGCATCCCTTTCCGAGTCAGCTGACGCGTACTGTCAAGCTAAGACCGCTGGATGATTTGAGCAGAGGGTAGGATTTAAGTCTCTCATGCGGAAGGTTTAACTCTGATCTTTTAAGCCTATTAATAGTTATATTAAAGATTCCTGCATCAAAGATGAAACACCATTATCTATATAGTGGAAATTATCATTTGCTCTGAGGATAAATGCACAACTTAGTCAAGCAGTATTGAGACTGGTTGAGAGCTGGTTCTATTGTAGTTTTTAACCGATTTGAATAGCCGCACTCTTCGCTAAAATGGAATAGTTTCGCAACTGGCAATTTGCAAATTCGCATTGTGAAAATGACAAAAAGGTAAAAACTGTAATCTGGAAAATGTCATTATTACGAGGAGCACAATGACGCAAGTTGATGGGTAGAGAATACGAAAAAGGAAGGAGGAAAACCTAAAGGACACAGCTGTGCTATAATGGGAGTTGGGAATGCAGTTGGAAATAAGAATATCGGGACGTTGGGTGAAAGAGCGGAAAGTTGATTTTTTTTTGTTATATATATACAAATACGAGTACATATATTGCAATATGCTTTTGGAAGGATTTTTTTTCTTCTAAGCAACACTGACCACCCTGACAGTGAAAGAGCTCATTCATCAAATAAATTGAATTTCTTAAAATTAATAACTAAGTGCACTGGTGTGATGGTAAAATGGATTTGCGTTGCATATCCGAATGATGGCAGAAATGCCAACTTTCACTTGAGTGGACGTCTTAAATGACTTCAATTGTGTTTGTGCCGCCGCCGCCGTGGATCTGATCGGACGGATATTAAAATCAAATATTGAACAGAGGGTGAAGGTTTTTTCGATTACTTCGCAGAGTATGAATAAGAGCTTTCAAGTTTATGAAATTATACTCGTAGGTGTGTAAGGAGTTAAATGATAATTATGCCATGCAAACCAGTTCCGTAAGTTGCAATAAGACTGTTAAGGGGGTTGGTGACAAAGAAATAAGAGAATGACAATGGCATTGATAAACGACAAACGGTCGCCAATATTTTCAACAAAAAGAAATAAACAAAACACTCTTTGGTAGGAGCCCAAAAGGTAAACATTTATAGACTTGTCATGGGCGCCAACGGACCTTGAAACATATCTGTTTCTCTATCAGTTAAGTTGATATTGTAACTGGAGGGTAGAAAAAAAAATAACATCAGTGTATTTTCAACAATTTAACCATCACAAACGTCACCAACCTTATTCTCCGAAACCCATTAAGGAAGAGCAGAATATATCTGCGGCTTCTTTTCACAAGCAGTAAGAGGAGGATAAATCCAAGTGTCAAGCTATCATGAGAGGGGTTTCTACGATCTTTTCCATTCCAACTACAAAGTATTTCAAAGTGAACCCGTCTCCCTAGCTATTTGCTTCTAGTTCTGCGGACCTCCTAATAGAATTGCGCCGAAACACCAGGGTTATATGTTATATATTATGTCCGAATATATTCATAACTAAAGTTTGAAATGAAATCCATAATGATTGCCGAATCTACTCTTGGAATGTGGATATGCAATATACAATATGCAGTTCAGGATTAGCTCAGGAACTATTATGAAAATTATCATTTCGCAGTAAAATACACATACGAGTATGTACATCCCGGTGAAGTTGAATGAAGAGGACAGTTGCAATCGCATTTAATAAGCCACTAGAGTGACCGGAGTACAACGTCAAAATCACAAGAAGAGCTTGAACGTCATCAGTTTGTATGATACATATTAGGAATAAAGTCCAAATTAACTGCATCTTGTCTAGGTCTCGTTTCAAAACCGAGTTATGTAAAATGAGACCGAAAAATTAATTTGCCATTCAAGGTTCAGAGGAAAATTCGTCAAGTATCTTTTTATTAAATGTTTAAGAATGGTATTAAAATGGTTTGTAAATAAGGAGTTTGGTATGGTACTCCAAAAGCTGGTACAATAGTTTAGCCTAGGAAGAAATCACGATATTTAAGAGTATGTATGAGTAGGTGTGTATATCAAAAAATCGTTCTTAGTGCAAATAATTGCACATTCATTCCAAGACCGGGTTTGAAAAAGACGAATGTTACAGAAAATATTGCTAAAAAAGCATGAATAAAGTAAGAAACAACTGATATTACGTCAAGAAAGTGTCGATTTATTGGGGAACATAAGTGTGAGTTACATATATATGAGTTTTATTCCACTGTTTTAAATCCCATAGAGGAGATACGGAAAAGTTTTGAGAACACTTGCTCAAACATGGCATTGTAAATGAGAATAGACACCTCCCAAGGTTGGTTCCATTCTGATTTCATTTCTAAAAAATATTTCCTTTTATACACAAATTCTCTTATGCACACATAGAAATTCTCCTTATCTTATCTTCTAAATATATACATATGTGCATGTTGCTTACAAATTCAATTCTATCGCTATTGCAGATGTACGGATTGGTTTTATGACGCCCATGCTGCTAAAAATAAACAAAGTAGGTATACATAGGTACCAAAAAAACAGATGGTGTGAAATCATCTGCTGTCCGAAGATGGTATAATTTTTGCAAATGACGTCGTACGTCAATCAATTGTGAACTAGACAACTGCAGTACAAACAGACAATCAATGGAGCGCTATACTCCGCAAGAGAATCGTGTCGGGCCAACTGGGCATAAATTCCGGCGCTTAGCTACTCGACTTGAACAGAGTGGAACCACAGGAGACCATGCAGGGCGTGGCCGCCACCGGACTGCTCGTTCGGCCGAGAATATCGCGGCTGTGGCTGCCGAAGAAACATCATCCAGACGACGGCCCCCGCAATTGACTATCACCAGACGGACCCTGCAGCAGTGAAAGACTTACACATACATACATATTCTGAGCCTTTGAAATTGGCGCCTTTAATCCACGTCTGATACCATCAGTCCATGCCCTTGTTCTTGTGTGAGCTGTGAATATGGCTCTCGTCCAAATAAATGTTCTCATATCCTATTGGTCTGTATTCCCGCACCTTTCTCAGATATTTCACTCGTAAAAGTTTAACTTCATTTTTTTTTGCACATAAGTTTACAGTTGTTCTCCGTTTTTATATAAGAAAATCCATTTCTTCTTAGAATCCTGTGTAGCGACAGAATGCTTAAGTTAAGCTCCAAATCTTCCTGGACCCGTTGTCTCAACATTCCTAAGGTAATCATCATTTTTTCCTCAAGGTTAAAGTTGTATATAATTCGCCGAATAGCTGTGATGTCAAAGTCGTCTAATTCAGTTTTCCATTTTTTGTGTGGTACTTTTTTATTTGGTGATTTAGTCACATCCAGTGAACCTCTCAGTCTGCGAGTTTGCGTACGTTGTGGGATTATCCAAACATAAACTCATAGCTTCTTCCAATTTTCTGTTATACATGTTCACAACGATCTTACGGGCCTGACTTCCTATTGGTTTTCCTTTTCGCGATGAATCCATGACAATTTCCTGTATTTGTATCAGCTTTTGTTTGATCAATGCTATTGTTTTGGATTCCAAACAGCAAATCCATGATTTATATGCGTTGGGTCTAGCTTGATTACAATTACATGTAATTAATAATAAAACAATTACTATTACTAATTAGGTACATGTAACTAAAAAAGTAACGGACTTTTGGTAGTAATGGAATAAAAGGCGTTAATAAGTTTTTTAAGTGATTACCAAAAACAGGAAATAAAATATTTAAACAATTTTATTTCTAAGACCAAAAATCCTATCCTAAAACCTATGAACTAAAGTCCCACAGGTAGAAGCAAACACCATAAAATAAATGGAAACACGCCACATACACCACTATCTAAACCTACACCACAAATAATAAAACCATAGAAAAAGTTGAGTACCTAATCAATTACGATCGGACTAGTGTATATGTTAACACGATAAACATTTATTTTATCGATGCATTGCTCCCACAATCCAACTGATCCAACACTTAGACATCCGGCGCATGTAACAAATTTCACCAGAATTCAAGCATGCAATTCAACCGAATTCAAGGCAAGTAAATTCATCCGAATCCAGAAGCAAGTATTGCACCTGTACTGCAGTAAAATCACTGACTAGGCGTTTGGCAGAAATCAACCGATCGATGGTATAAATAAGTTAATTTTAGAGTTTGTTTAAGTTCATACAAATAAAGTCCGGTTCCTCGGAGTAAAGATAAAAAAGTTGTTTTTTGATAACAACGAAATTAAATATTTATTAACTTATACAAATTCAACAAATATACCTATGCCCTGAATTTTTTGCCAATCCCACCCTAGATAATAGGTAGCATTACATATGAAGTGCGTTGAAATTTATCGACACCATAATAAAAAAATTAAAGTAATTTATGTAAAAGCATTTTAGTTCATAGCCATGTAAAGTTGGGTTAGGCATTGTAAACTTCAGGTAAAAACATGTACTTTTTCGTACCATTTTTGTTTTCTTAAATCCTCTCTCTGCGCAATCGACCGTTGGCAAACTGAATTGGTACGGACTATACACGCATCGTATGTAGTATCTATAAAGGTAAGGTAAATAAATTGTCCATGGGCACTTTCATGAAAAATAGTTAACGACCATGCAGAGCTCAAAGAAAGTTCCGCAGGGTGTTGATGTGAGATATCAGGGTGCATAGGGGAAAAATATTCTTTAGTTCGCTTCATGATTACTTCATGATTACTATTATCTTAGGTATGCCATTTGTATAAGCATTTGTACCATGCAAATACATTTTGTAAGAGGTTACTTTCCCCTTAGTAAAATAAAGAAAATTTTCTTCAAACAAATTTGTATTTTTCTTAAACAATTCAAACACAATAAAATACCAACTACCCTCCTAGGAAAACCTTAGAGTAGCCAAATGGAAGTAGATCATGTCTGAAAGATCTCTTCAGTAATTCTACAGTCTTTATATACAAAATTGTAAGAGCTTTTTAGAAGTTTATTCAATATATTGTGAAAGCTTTTTGTTAACTGTATACAGTATTTGAACAAAAATATAGTCACTTAAAATAAAAATAAAAATATATAATTCATAGGCAATTAAAAAATCAAAGTACAAATTCATGGCAAAATGAAAACGATAAACAAAATGTTTCAATCTCCCCCTTTGACACTACAATCGCCTCGATGTGGTGTCAACATTCTATGTAGTCTTCTTGGGACGTCCTCTTTTTCTAAGTCTCATCAAGGGTTCATGGTTGGGTTTACCGTGATATGGCGTAATGTCAGAAGAGTGATAGATACCAAGGGGTTTTTCAATGTCTCCTTCTCTGGCAACTTCGTAACTATTAGACCCAATCCTTTTAGTTATGATGTATGGTCCATCGCGTATGGGAACAAACTTCGATGTGATGCCTTTTTCTGATTGACTTAAAACATGAGTAGTCACCATAACTCTTTGTCCGGCGTTCGGTGGAGGCCGGCGACGTCGTCGTTTGTCTGCATACTTCTTGTTTTTGTCTTGTTGGCCAGCCTCACTTTCTTTTGCGTTCTTAAAGGTATGGGCCATCGATTTCAGGAACGGAGTGATTTGAGGAATAAAGTTCTCAGACAAAGCAATAGATTTAACGTCTTCAACTCCCGGCCAAAAGTCAAAAGGCGACGGAGTAGCCCGTGCTCTGGCATCGGGCGTTGTTCATCGCAAATCTAATGGCAGGCAGTTCTTGTGCCCATGAAGCGTGGTTGTTTTCTCACAATCATAGAGAGCTGAGTTTTTAAGTCTCTATTCTTCCTCTCCACTGGGTTAGCCTGGGGATGGTAAAGAAGGGTAAAGGTTTGTTGTACTTCCAGGCAAAATGTTAGTTTTTGCATTATTGCAGATATAAATTGAACGCCGTTATCACTTATAAGGAGCCTAGGAAGTCCATAACGAAAAAAAATTTCTTCAGTTAAAGTCTTTGCACAAACTTCTGCAGTAGCTTCCTTGAGTTTGAACAGTTCGATCCATCTACTTGCCACGTCTTCGACAATAGAAATCCATTGAAAGCCGTCGCTTGTTATTGGCAATGGACCGAACAAGTCTACGGCAATGAGTTCAAAGCGCTGTCGACTGGAAACAGTTTGCAGCAATGCAGCTGGTTTTAAATTTGTAACCTTGTACATGGTTGGCGATATCCGTTCGCATTCCGGGCCAAAAATATCTTCGCGCAATTCTTGCAATCGTGCGCTCCACTCCATAGTGGCCAGCGGTTAGATCATCGTGGTAAGTTCTTAAAATATATGGACGTTCTCTCTTCGGAATGACGAGTTGGGGTTCGTCATTATCCAAGTCGTTATCGTCATAGCAGTACAATACACCATCGTTTAAGACGTATCCTCTTTTGGTCCAATGAATAAAGTCTTCATCTGAGTTCTCAAGAGAGTCGATAATGGTTTTTATTAAAGCGTCTTCCATTTGTCCTTCACGTAGCTCTTTTGATCCTTTTCTGGGCATATCAATTTAAATTGCAATCAAGTGCAATTCTTTGCACGGTGGCCTTGATAGTGTATCAGCGTTTGTACGTCCGGGCTTGTATTCTATTTGAACATTAAAGGGTTGTAGTTGAATAGACCATCTTGCTATTCGGCCTGTTTGTGTTTTCAGGGTCATTAACCATTTCAAAGGCTGATGGTCTGTGATAAGCGTTATCTCGGCACCTTCAATATATCCCCGAAATTTTATTGTGGCTCAGACAATTGCAAGTGCCTCCCGCTCGGTTGTAGAATAATTTCTTTCGGCATCAGTAAGCAATCTGCTGGTATATTCGATAGGGTGCTCCTCTACTCCCTCCAAGAGCAAAGCTGCTTGCGTCAGTCTTAAGTAAGAAAGGTTTGTTGCGGTCTACTTGTTTTAAAACGGGGCGGTCGTTAGCAGTTCTTTCAGTTTTTCAAATGCTTCCCTCTGCTCTGTCGACCAGGACCATGGTACTTTCTTCTTTGTAAGTTGATTCAATGGCTTTGATATATCAGCAAAGTTGGCAATGAACCTCCGATACCACGAACAAGTTTGAAGAAAGCAGAGTACTTGCTTTGCGTTTTTCATCTCGGGACGATTTTTAATTGCTGCTACTTTTTCTAGGTCCCTGAAAGTTCCATTAGTATTTAGTATGTGGTCTAAATATTTCACTTCCTTGGAACAGAACCGACATTTATCTTTTTTGATTTTTAATTTAAACTTCTCCAGTCTTGCAAATATTTTTTTTAAATCCTCTAAATGCTGATCAAATGTTGGGGAACAGATAATTATATCGTCTAGGCCACAATTAATAAATCTCCAAGTCCGGCCCGAAATTTGTCGATGACCCTCTGGAAGGTCGCTGGAGCATTTCTTAGCCCAAATGGCATACAATTAAATTTGTACATGCCGAATGGTGTCACGAACACTGTTTTTTGCTGGTCTTCTTTATGTACATCAATCTGCCAGTACCCTACCTGCAAATCGAGAGTGGTCTTAAATCGTGTACTCTTTGCTTCGTGGAGCAAATTCGTGGGGCACCGGGTATTTATCTGGAATAGTTACTGAATTGAGTCGCCGGTAATCTATGCAGACTCTCATTCCTCCATTTTTTTTCGGACCATTACCACTGGAGCTAACCAAGAAGATTCCGTTTCTTCTATTATCCCCAATTTTAGCATTTCCGTAATTTCTGCCTTGAGCTGATCCCTTTTGGGCTGAGAAAGTCTTTACGGTGGTAGTGAAATGGGATCACTATTACTTGTACTGATGCGATGAACTGCAAACGGTGTAAGTTGGTTCGATGGGTGAAAAATCTTCGCGTACTGGCGTAAAACTTCTTCCAATGCTATTTTCTGGTCTTTTTTTAGATCAAATCCATCGTCAGATTTCAAGAATTTGAAGTCAATCGAAGCAGTACACCAGGTTTCCACTTTTCTGGCTTGGGGAATTTTTGTTGTTGAAGCTCGCTCAGGTGTCACTGCACTAGTTGGTATCGCATCTCTGAATATCTCTTGAATAGAGTGGGGCGAATAATCGCTGGTGCATGGTCCATAAAATTCATATTATCATTTCTTACTGGTGTTTTAATTGGACTTATTGTGGAATATTGTTTCAGCCAATTAGAAAAGTTTGTGATCTCTTCAATAATATTCGGTGAAGAATCAATCCTTCTTTTCTCCTGTATTCAGAGGCTTGCTGGCTGATCTCAGCTATTCTACGCTCCGATTCTCTTCCTTTCTGAAGAAGCTTCACATAGGAGTCCACATCGTCTCTGGACAGGCGGTCTCTAATGTTCTGATCCAAGAGACCATATATCATACTAAGCTGCATGTCTTCCTTCACCTTGTCTTCTAGGCTAGAGAACTAAACTCTCTTTTTACATATGAAGCTATCAATCGGCACATTTGGTTATTGCTTGCACTCCATTATTTCCAGGAATATTCTCCAATCGGGTTTCGGGGGTGAAAACACTGTTCTGAGAAGCTTGATAAAATCATCAAATTTCGTAACATTTCCTTTAACTCCTAGCCACCAAGACGCAGCTTCGTCATCAAATAAAATTGGCATTACTTTGATTGTGTCATCATCATTGATCCTCTCCAGGTCTTTGAACGTGGTAATTGCCGCAATGAATTCCTCAAGTTATCGGGAGTCTTTTTCTCCCAGAAATCTTGCAGTGCATGTAGTGAACGAGCCTTGTTTCTTGTTGTTGTTTTCTCCGATAATCCGAAGGAGCTGGTCGAACTGCTCAGGCGAAAAGTTTGCCATTTCTCTGACTGGTGCTGCTGATACTGATCCCACACGAGTTGTTGTTGCTATAGGTGCTGTTCTCTCGGTTCTCCGTGTGTTCAGTTGGGTGCCAATGTAAGAGGTTATTTTCCCCTTAGTAAAATAAAGAAAATTTTCTTCAAACAAATTTTTATTTTTCTTAAACAATTCAAACACAATAAAATACCAACGACTCTCCTAGGAAAACCTTAGAGTAGCCAAATGGAAGTAGATCATGTCTGAATGATCTCTTCAGTAATTCTACAGTTTTTATATACAAAATTGGAAGAGCTTTTTAGAAGTTTATTCAATATATTGTGAAAGCTTTTTGTTAACTGTATACAGTATGTGAACAAAAATATAGTCACTTAAAATAAAAATAAAAATATATAATTCATAGGCAATTAAAAAATCAAAGTACAAATTCATGGCAAAATGAAAACGATAAACAAAATGTTTCAGTTTCCAAATTTCGTATAATATTTCGTATATATATACAGCATTTCGAAAGATATCATTGGCGCTGCTTGTAAGGGTTCCTCAATTATGACGTCAAATGCGACCGCTTCTTATCCCACCTTTACTAGGAGGTTGTGTAGCGTATTCGGTAACTTATATCACAGTTGTTGCTTATTACAAATTAGCAAATAATCGTTTACAGTTGTTAGTGGAAAGCCGCGTCTACCTTTAAACGGATTGGTAAATTTATAAACGGTTATCGCTTCTGTCTGTATCTTTTTCTGCTCCTGTAGCGAATGACGTAGTCACACTTATGACGTCATACGATATCCTTTCTTTTTCTCTCTTCTTATATAAAGACTGTAGTTTGCCGCACCCGATCGCTGTTGATCTGGGTAGTTGAAGCTATGTCTTCCATAGGGATTGAAATATTCTTTGTCGGACGGCGATGAACCTAGATATCCCCGTGTTGTGATAGGATCTTTGATCTATATCAATGCATAGAATCTAGAAATCTACTGACTCCAAAAAACCTGTTGTGAAAAAATCAAGTTCGTGATGGAGATGATTTTCGTAAGTGGCTTATTTGCTCAGGCCTAGTGGGAATGTCGAATGCAGGTAGTGGTTAATGCTGCGGTTACAATTACATTTTTTTTTTATAATTTACTCGCGCATAAGGGGTTAGATACCCTTTTACTGTTGCAATGGCGCGGGTGGAAAGGTAGAAGGAGTAGAAAGAAAAATTGTTTTTTGTTTTGTAGTGGTTTGAAACTCAAGTGAATTTGGTTTCGATATTCCATCTCCAGGGGTGGTAGTCTGAATAGGACGCAGAGTTTTTTCTTCACTCAGAGTGATTGGAAGGTTATAATTCACACTATTTTTTTTGTGCTTGAAACTCTACAACAGCCATATCTACGTGTCAGTGTTATGCCTTCACGCGCAGAATTTTTCTATCTGAGTTACAATTACACAAATGGAGAAACTTGAAAAACTTGTCAATGGGTAGGAGTCGAACCTTGACCCTCCGAGTGAGAAGCGATTGCTAGTACCACTACACCACGGCCACCCCACATGACGAGAGGGATGATAACTGACATACAAACAATATTTAAACTTAAGAAAAGAAAATTGATAACACAAACAAAAGTCATATTTCGAATAAATGTACGTCTGGAGCATTTTGTTATATTAAGAAACGAAACTTTCGATTTATGGATTCATTAACTATTTTTATGTGAATAAGAAGCCCAGCAGTGGTCAAATAACTAATTAAACCTCAAAAAGCATCCGAAAGATAACTTAAAAATACACTCCAATAAGCGGCTTAGTTGAAAAAGTATCGAAAGAACTATAAATCAAGGATGCTGTCATTCATAAAAACACTTGTACCACCTAAAGCGCCAAATTGAAAGTTGAAAATCTGCAGAGCTTTTTTTTCTGATCACGTTCCCTATCTCAATGACCTCTTAAAACTTGGCCACTAAGGAACGTAGCTGATGGCAATCCCCCGTCCCAATACACCACTTGGCATTAACTTTTTTTTGCCACTCGAGGTTGGCGTTTTTCCTGCCGCAACTTGACTACAAAATATAATAGATGGCATGGAACGGAAATCTCTGCTAGGAGTATAACATTAATTAAGGGTTCAATGGTGTATTTTCAGACGTCGTATTCTTTGGTTTCGTTCGTGGTTTTTGGAGCACCTACACGTGAGGTGGAATAAATGTGGGAATAATTTATGTCCTTTGTAAGAGTTCATGGATGAAAAGAAGCTAATGAGGACGAGGAAGTCATGGTATTTGATGAACAAGGAAGCGTTTTAAAGTACCACCGACAAATTAATTGAGAAGTGGAATTGCTTCTGTGAAGTAACAATAAATAAGATAAAAGAATACAAAAGTATCATCTACAACAAAAGAAGACAGTAAAAAAAAAGGTGTAGCATACTCTCCTTTAGAACTTTTAACTTTATAATTTCTTTTTATGGATGTTTGGCAAGTGCCATTAATACGAAAATGCAACTTTCTGCTTTCCAGTCGTAAGGTACTTACTAGTATACTCGTAATACTTACCTCCTGCAACTGAACGTAGATCATAGGGCATCCACAAAGTCTGCGCGTCATCTCGTTCGCTTCCCTACAACAGGGTCCTCCTCACCTGCGCCATATCTGTTTAGAGCGGCCTTGCGTATTCCTTTTCATAGAGATCCACTTCTCTGTGGACTTCAAAAGCTTGAAAACAAATTTCCATTGTGAGAACACAACGACGACTCTCTTCTTCAATGGATTAGAAATTACCTTTTGGAACGTTCAATTCAAGTTGTTTTGGACGGTTTCAAGTCTGATATTCACAAAATAAATGCTGGTATGCCCGAGGGCTCTGTTCTGTCTCCGACACTCTTTTTAATTTTCATTAATGATCTCTTGACTGCTACTTGTAATCCAATATATTCCTTTGCTGATGACAGTACTCTCTGCTTTTCATATTCGTTTCCGGACTCACGGCCCTGCTCTTCGGCTGTAGAACGAGAACGGCAGCGTATGCTAAGCTCATTAAATACCGAAATCAATGGCATAACCAATTGGGAAACTATCAACAGAGTGGAATTTAATGCTTCCAAAACACAATGCTGTCTGCTGTCGTTAAAGCGAAATTTAAACACCCAGCCATTATCCATGAATGGCACTTGCACATTCTCGGTATGTGTGTCAATGACAACTTACGTTGGAATGACCACATATTTGATGTCGCCAAAAATGCTGCGAAATGTCTAGGTTTCCTGAAGCGATGTAAGAAATATTTTACACCCTCTGATCTGGCCTCAATATATAAGGCATTCAAACACCCAAAATTGGAGTACAACGCCCACATCTGGTCAGGTGCTCCTAAAACATCTCTGCACTTGCTAGATAGGATTCAAAACCGTGCGATAAAACTTGTTGATGATACTAATATCAGTCAATCAATGGACACCCTCGAACACCGACGAAATGTCTCGTGTCTCACTTTTTTTTATCGCTATTTCCACCACCAGTGTTCCACTGAAATAGCCAGTAGCATTCCGCCCATTCAAACTTTCAACCGTAACACCCATCTCGCTATGAATGCTTATCAGTCCCGCATGGGGCCAGTAAGTTAGAATAAGATAATTTTAAGTTAATTAAGCTAATTTTTAAGCGTTTTTTTGTATAGCTTGTAAGTGTTAAGTAATTCAACATAATAAAAATGCATATAAACTGAAAAAAAAACTGCTTATCAGTATACCCTCAAGTCCATTTTCGGACGTACTCTAAAATATCGTGATTCGTTCCTAAGCCGTACAACTCGCTTGTGGAATGCCCTGCCGATCTCTGTATTTCCTGGTCGTTATAACTTGCAAACATTTAAAAACAATGTACATCGGTACCTCTCTTTTCTTCCTCCCTAAATTTCCTTTGCCCACGCTGTGTACAATCACCTTAAGGGTACTCAAACCCCTTGAGCGCGCGCTGATTATAAAAAAAAAACAAAAAAAAAATCTTGAAAAGTTTTGAAAAAATAAAGCTTTTGACGGAACATCACTCCTACGCAAGGTTCTTTATAAAAATGTTCGTCTTTCAACTGGTAGAATGGGGTGACACTTTGATCTATAATGATGCGTAATGTAATTATTACGTGATCGTAGAGTGAGTGAGAGTGAAAGCCAAAAGCAGCAAAAGTTAAACTATGACCCACTCAATTCCCTCAGATTAAGATTTTACCATCAAAGCAAATAGGCCTCAGAAGTTCTGCCGATGCTGCTGACAACTAAGTATTGTTGTACCGACTCCCCGTTTTCACCTAGAGCTGCGAAAATGTTTTTCACTGACCTCTAGTAGCCAATCACAAGAGTCGAATTTTCAGAATTCGACCATCTTTTTCCGTTAAGCCATGTGACATCGTTGTAAGAATAATCATATATTAGTCAAAGGTTGTGAACAAATCATTCGTCCGTAATTGGGGTGTACTTGTATGGTTGAAATCACGGGCGACAGTTTGACTCTCCGGTGCATAGCCAATTGGCACTTCTCGTGTTTTGTTGCAAATGAGGCTGCGTGGCAATTCCAATCAATTTAGTCTCAAAAAAAAAAATCACGGATCTGCGAAGACAGGATTGCATGACCATACGAGACACAGGAAAATCATGGAATGGTTTCTGATATTTCCATGACTTCTTCCAGCATGTATATCTGCGATTGCATTGATGAGTGTTTCTGTAATGTACACGAGATTTCAAAATTTTCAAAACCTACCGATATCTACTGTTGAAAGTTAGTAGATATGTGAACTACCACTGAAAACACTTAATGTCAGATCCTTATAAGCAAAGCATAACATACATACAAAAGAATTGTTCTAGGTCTTTTTAAGCCGGAAAATGATTAGACTAGATAGAATAGTTCTCATGTCGAGGCCTTGGTAATCACCTCTGAATTCAGAGGAAAATGTATTTCCTTAAATTTTAGAAAACCACACATTTCAGACCACAGTGTCTGGACAAAAAGTTAATACGCAGGCCCTCTAACATTAGTCTTATGGCGCAGATAATTGAGGATATTTTTAAGAACTTTATATATACTGCCTCTCTCTCTCATTTTTTTTTAAATTTCAATTTCAGTTCATTAAGATGGCTTACACAGTAAGATACATCATCTTTTCAGGTAGTGATAAGCTTATTTACATGAGGTAATAAAAATATAGAAGAAAGCTAATAGCAAATTAGACTAACAATATTACAAAAAAGTAAAAAAGGTTAAATAAAAAACAATAAGGATAATAATTTTACATAGCAATCAAAAAGGTGAAATAAACTACAAAATAGAAATATAAGATTTGAGTTCTTTTTGATATGTTTTTTCTCTTTTATTTCTTTAATTTGGCGTGGGAGAGAATTCCAGAGTCGAGCAGCGTTTACCAAGAATTGGCGTTGACCTGTTGCCCTGTTCAGCTATTGTGTAATTGAGTGTCGTCAGCATACATTTCAACGGAGGAACTTGTGACAATGGAAGGTAGATCGTTAACATATAATGAGAACAGGAAGGATCCAAATATAGATCCCTGTGGCACTCCACAGGAATTGGGAAGAAAGTCGGACATTCCACCATTCACAAATATTGCTTGGTGACGACCTATGAGATACGAAGCCAAAAGTCTCACCGTTGAAATGGAAAACTGGAATTTACTTGTGATTTTATCGCATAATATATCAAATGCCTTCAAGGAGGACTATAAACGTTAGCTGATCATTATCTAAGTTACGTCTTATGTCGTCGACAACCGTCGAGCTTAGTGCAGCTATGTTTAGCGCGGAAGCCGGACTGTTTAGATGTCAATAGATTCTTCGCGTTAAGATACATATTTATTTGTTTCTTCATCATTTTTTCGAAGGCTTTAGATAGGAATGAAAGTATCACAATTGGCCGAAAGTCATTCTTAGGAAGAGGTAAGATTTTGGATTTCTTCTGACTGAACGAATCACACCCGTATTTAATATGTGATTAAAGATATGGGTAACGTACGGTAATATTATGGGAAGAACAAGCTTTATAAACTTGGGATGCATTTCATCTACTCCGACTGAATTAGAATTCATGGAAAGTAGGCTCTCTGCCACATCTGCCTGCTCTATAGCAGAAAACTGCAAGGTTTGGAAAGGCGTTGTACTGGTGCTGATGTTGAGGTTGGAACCACAAGGAGGACGATGAGTAATCCGAGGGGAATACGACACAAAGTTTTTGTTGAGTACGTTACCATCAACATTGCCAGGAAGGCTACTCTTTTGTTTAGCCACGCCAATCTCCTTGAGGTTCTTCCACAACTGTTTACCAGACAATAACGCGTTCAGGCGTTTAGAATAAAGCTGTGTTTTAACTGCGCGAATTTTGCAAACAATGTTAATACGGAGAGTTCGATATTCTCGGAGATGCTCGTCTATTCTAAAGCGCTTCCATCGGTCATACGCCTCGTCCGGTTTTTTCATAACTATTTGAATGTCAGTTGTAAACCATGAATTTAGTCCATGGCTTGATGTTTTTGGCTTTAAGGGTACGTGATTCTTGAAAAGTGGAATGACTTTGGTTTGTAAGAATTCGACTTGTTGATTAGGTGAGGACATGAAATATAATTGCTCCCAGTTTATGCTGCTCACGTCGTTTTAAAACACCAAGTAGTCAACATGTCTGAATTTTTCTGGTTTCGCTAACGAAGAAGACATTAAGTAGTGTAATAGAGGAGTCTGTAAAGTGAGTGGGTGTAGTAGAGTTAACGGGAGAAAGATTAAGTGAACTCATATTACCGATAAGTTAACGCTCCCCCAAAATGAGCACCATTGATGTATCCGCACAGTATTACGTTGGATGAGTTGACTGAGATTTCTTCCAGCTAGGAAGTAAGATGACACAGATTAACTGATGTGTTTGGTCTATAAACGACTCAGAGAAGAACTGTATCAACGTTTCTAATCAGATTCGGAAACAAATAATCCATCTCATAGTTACGCTGGGACCGACACTTTATTTTAACATTAAGAATATACCAACTCTAACATATGTAGCGACGCCTCGACCAATACGATCAATTCTGTCAATCGATAAATTTGATAACCCTTTAAGTGATACAATTCATCATTTATATCCTCACTGTCGGAAACTGAAGGGAACCAACTTTCAGAAACGCAAATGATGTCGACCCCGGAACTTTAAAACAGATAACGAAAACCATCTATTTTTGGCCAAAGACTTTGTGAATTAATGTGGCAGATCTGAAACCCTTGTTTTTGTTTAGGAAATACTCTAACCAACGATCGTAATACCCCGCAGCCACCTGCTTCTGGAGAATCACGGCTCTGAGTTGTAGACATAGATGTTAGAAAAAAGATTTCAGAAAAAAAAAAAAAAAAAAAATGAAATACAATAAAAATTATGATAAAGGTTAAAATGGAATAAATAAAAACAATTAAAAAAAAAACATATAAGTTGGCCACTACTCTTGTCTCTGATCGGTCATAAAGCTTTCTGAGCTTTCGCCTCTGTCGATGATCTTGTGAAGATTGTCCATGGTTTCAACAGCATGAGCTTTTCCTGTTGCGATTAACTTGACGTATACCATACCACGTGAAGAATACATAGACACTCATTTTGTTCCCCTTTTGTAGCCGAGCGACCGAGTGGTTATATTTTGTTAGAGCTTCGTGGATGTGTCTGTAAACGTCAGAATGTATTCCGATGTCTCACAGGCAAAGTAGTGCATTTTTTTGTTTACGATGAGATGTTATCACAGGCTCAAAAAATCAATCAACAAAAACAACAACAACAGCAGCAGAAGAACCAGCAACAACAACAACAACAACAACCACAACAACAACAACGACCACATCAAAAACAATAAGAAAAACAACAACAACATCAAAAGACATCTAGAGCAAGGGTTCCACCAATAAACACTTATAAGATGGAACTCAAGGAAACGATAGAACTATGTAAGTCGGCCATAGGCAATAATTTTTATATTAAAAGACTTAGCGTAGATAGGCATGCGATCCACTGTAACACAGTGGAGCGCTACCATAAAATTAAAAGTTTATTGAAGGATTCGACGACGGAGTTCTTCTCCTACACCCCGAAGGGGGAGAAGCTGCAAACAATGCTGCTGAGGGGATTAGAACCGTCGACTGATCCGGAGGAGCTCCTTGCGCTGCTGAATGAGAAGAAGTGCGAAGGGCTCCAGTTCGTGGGGGTCAAGCCTTTCACCACAGCCAGAGCCAAAAGGGAGAAGCGGCAACGTTCGGGCACGCCGCGTCGAACTGCGAAATGCAGCCACGATGCGTGAAGTGCGGAAAGAACCACAAGTCCGAGGAATGCGCTCTGGGTAAGGACGGAGCGTTTGAAAAAAGCCAACTCTCTTGTGCTTTATGTAGGAACACGGGGCACACCGCAAATTATCGGGGTTGTTGCAAATTCCATTACATCAAAAGAATAAATCTGGCCCGGCAGCAGAAAGTGGAAGTGAAACGTGCACCCGTGCATTTGCAAACTCCAGCCGTTACTCCCCATGTTACCTACGCCCAAATATACGGTACAGCAAGCGAAGGTTGCTTCTCAGGCCCCAGCGCCCAGAGCACCGGAACCAGTACCTGAGATGCTAGCTATCTTGCTCTCTATACAGGGGCAGACAACGTCATTTGACTGAACAGACCGCGCGGGTGGATCAAGAATACGCTCTGCTGCCTGGCCTAACGCACATTTTGCCGTAATGGGTACGTGCGTGGCGGAGCAAACCCTGAAGGTCCTTGCTGTGAATGTGTATTCACTGATTAGGCTCGAACGACGAGCTGCACTATTTAAGTTGCTTAAAGACCAAGCCCCTGATGTGCTTTTGGTTAGCGAAACTAAGCTTACCAAGAGACACAAAATGAGGCACAGAAGATACAAAATAGTGCGGAGAAACCGACCCAACTCCATTCAGGGAGGTGGCGTTGCAATTCTCGTACGAAAAGGTATACGTTTTAAAAGAGTATACAGTCGTGTAGTAGGTTCCAGGTGCTGGAAGCGTGCATCGTGTATATCCCTCTCCGTAGTGGAAAGCGGTTGTACATGGTGTCTGTCTATGCACCTAAGGCTACTCAATCCACCTTATTTATCCCAGAGCTCGAGACACTTTTTCGATTTCTGAGGCTGGAATTGGAAGACAACTATTTTGTTATCGGAGATTTCAACGCCAAACATAGTGATTGGGGAAATAATACACCAAATACTAGAGGGAACCTACTATTCAATTGGTGGGGTCAGCACAGTGTAATGTATCGACTCTGGCTTAAGGCGACGGATAGTCCGTCGTTTCCCAGACACGGGTCCTATTTCGATCTTCTGCTGTTCGACTCACGAATACAACTGACATGCACTAACCAACAAACTATAAACTGTCTACGCACTTTCGTGTATGACAGTGACCATTGCGGTCTCAGCACCGAAATAACTGTTCCAAACGAAATTGCGGAATTGGATGAGCTTGTTCAAAGGCATTCCTACAATTATAGTTGGGTGCGTTGGACACACTTCACCAGAACACTGACTACGGCACTCTCCTCGAATTCGCTCTACACACCGTCCAACAGAAATCTGTCAAACGAGGAGATTGACAGGTATCTAAAACTAATGGACGAGACAATTAAACGAACAATGGACAAAACGATACCGCGGTATCAACACACTGACGAAGAATACTTATTACGCAACGCAACTATTGACGCATTGCACCGACATAAAAGTAGACTGCTGTCAAGACTAAAAACCTTGTACAGACGGTTTACTGACAGACATAACCCGGAGATCATGACACTGAAGTCGTCGATTAAAAACCTCCAAACATTAATAAAGGAAAATTACAGAGCATCTGTAAGTTTGTATTGGAATAATAAAATTCGGGCTGTAAACACCAACAACCCGAGTATGTTCCCGCAAATAAATAAAATATTTCGGAGAAAAAATCAAGTGTCTTAAAATCTCCCGAACGACGAACAACGAACAAATACTGGTAACAGCGGGCATAGATCCAAATGAGGCTGTTGATGATGACAACTTCTTTGTGATCGAGGATCCGCAGGAGCAGGTAGAGGCTATAGGAGCGACTTTCCAGGAAGTGTACAAGGCGAATGTTATCATTGGCCTGAACCACGATCTGGAGAATCGAGTCCTTGTGCACAATTTCTACCTTCGAAATGAAATTGTGAATTGGCGATTTGAGAGCTCGGGTTTCACCCAGCTCAGTGACGAGAATATGGCAAATAATGTCATCACCAACGATAGGGTACTACCCCCGTTCATTTCGAAGGAGGAGCTCCAAACGATCTTCGAATCACTTAGAAGTAAGAAATCAGTGGGAACCGATGAAATACCGAACATTGTGCTTCGATATCTCCCTCTAGAAGCGGTGAACATATATACCACCCTGTTTAATAATGCAATGAATAATGCACATTATCCAGCGCATTGGAAAACTGCGGTGGTACATCCCATCACCAAAAGGGATAAAGACACTTCCAATCCGGCGAATCTCCGCTCGATTAGTCTTCTTCCAAACATCAGTGAGGTTTTCGAGAGGGTGATCAATAAAGTCCTGACTAAGTGGGTTGAGGACAAAAACATAGTTCCGGATAATCAGTTTGGTTTCAAGGCGGGGCATGATATAATTCATGCTGCGTCGAAACTGGTTTCTGATATCCAATGGAACAAAGGCAAGAAACAGTGCACTGGTGCCTGCCTGATTGACTTGGAGAAGGCCTTTGATACCGTATGGTTAGATCGACTCTTTTTCAAGCTGAACAGGTTGGGCATTAGTAAACCACTGCTGTATATTCTTTTCGATATGTTCTCCAGTAGACAGATCATCGTGAAGAATGGCGATGTGACTTCTGCTGGAACATTTAACATTAAAAACGGTCCGCAACAGGGTGCGGTAAATTCGCCGATCCTATTCAACATTTACACGAATGATCTGATAGGTTCACTTCACCATGCCATAGCGTACGCAGACGACATAATCGCGTACAGATCAGGTCCAAAGATTGAGGTCATTAATATACTTTTGCAGCGTGATTTCTACAAAATTAAGCGATATTGCGATGACTGGAAGTTGAAAATCAACTTTCAGAAGTCGGAAACCATTCTGTTTAAGACGCCGTTGTCTGGGGCCTCTAGAGATACCAGAAAGAATTGGCGAAAGTTCTCGATCGTGGGGCAGCACGGGGAGCCACTTGCTTGTCGAAATTTAGTCAGATACCTTGGGATCTGGTTAGATCAATTTCTGTATTTTAACAAACATATAGATGTTGCTCTGGCCAGAGCCAAAGGTGCTTTTGCCCTTACAAAGAGACTGTTCTATAACAGACAACTCGATGCGAGGGTGAAGGTAATCTGCTACATGGCCCTTATCAGGCCCATGCTTGTATTTGGATGTCCCGTGTGGTTCAACGTGAGAGCAAGTTTATTGGAAAAGATTCGGGTGTTTGAGAGGGCTTGTCTTAGGACTTGTCTTCGCTTATACAGAACACCAGAGTCTCAGTACATCAAATTCTATCCCAATGAGGTCTTGTACAATAGGGCGAACCTGATAAGAGTGGACAATTTCGTCATTAAGTTAACTCGAAGACACATTTCAAGCAATGACCTCATCGAACAACCTGATCTCCGGGGTTTTCTACCCCAATTATATGTATCACGAGAGAGTTCGCTTTGACGGCTTTATTCCTCCAGATGCGTTCCTCTATCTAGATAGTAAATGTCTGATCCAGGACAGATTGGCGGTGCCGTTAATCTTCCACGTCGCTCGAACAGCTGCGGACAGGCGACTCAACTACTACAGAGACGTCGCACATGGCAGTGCGGATCGTCTCCGGTTCAGTAGGGGGGTGGGGAGTCGCGACATGAGGGATGTTGCTCGGCAGCACCAACACTTTTGGTGGCTAGTTGAAGGAGAGGATGCTTCGTCGTCGAATGCCTAAAGTAATAAATTAATAGATAGCTTCACCTGAGGCAAAGCGGGTCAGCCTAATTTTTTTTTTAGCCATGGCCGGCTTACGTAGTTTTAGGTAAGATTAAGTTAGTTTTAAGAAAAAAACAAAAATATAAAAACCAAAAAAAATAAAAAATAAAAAAAAATTTTGAAAAAAAAAATATATATATATACATGTATTTATATATTATGTATATGCATATTATGTATATATATATTTATGTATGGCTATGTTTGTGTTAGATGTAAGTAGGTTAAATAGATTAAGATTTATTTTTAGGTAGTTTGTAGGCTTTTAGTTTTAAGTTTTATAGAAAATTAAAATAAGTTCCATATACTAATATAAATATAATATATATAAATTTATTTTCTTAGTTTTACTAGTAATGAATGTAAAAATAGAAATAAAAGTAGACCGTAAGATTCGTCGAAAGACATAGTTTAAGTGTTAGGTTTAACTTAGAGTGCCCGCATGGGGCCAGTAAGTTAGAATAAGATAATTTTACTCGTAAGTTAATTAAGCTAATTTTTAAGCGTTTTTTGTTTAGCGTATAAGAGTAATTTAAGTAGAAAAAATAGAAATGCAAAAAAACTGATGAGATGTTATGGATTTTAATATGAAGTTCTTGTCATAAGTGGAGTTAAATTTAAGCATTCTTGATTGATTTTGAATGTTTCCGTTTTTAGGTTTAGTGCGATATATGTTTTTAAGTAAAGGGGCCTGTACGTTGACTGAGCAGCAAAGGTTATTAAACAATGAAGAGAGGTTTTCGACTTGCACAGTTGGAACACCGTATAGAAGGGCATCTGCAGGAATGGATTTATTTTATTGTATGTACCTCGATATATTGTTTTAGTGCGTTTACTTCGTTTTTAAGAGCTGCGATTCAGAGGTGTTTTTTTTCGAGATTTAACACTGCTTCATCTAAATAGGCGATACTGCGTTTAATAGAGTTCACTTCGTTTTCGAATTTGTTGAGGATCCTCTCTTCTGACTCCGCAAATTTTGGTGAGTACAAACTCACTCTGTTTCACAAGTTTCGCATCCAGGAAATTGTAACAGGAGGAGTAACAATAGAAGATTACACTTTGCACTGATTGGTTATTTGTTGTTGTTCAGAAGGGATAATGACAATCGGCGATTGCACTTTGCACTGGCGAGATTTTGGCGAATGGAGCATTTTTTGTTTTAAGGAGAAAATAATTATAGGGTTTATTAACTTAGAAGTCGCAAGAAATGAATGAATTTATAAGTAAGAGATGGGATTGGTGTTACTAGTTTATTTCACTATTTTGGAACTATAGTTTATCCAAGAATAAATGTCAGTATAGGGAAGTTAGGACATTTGCCTATTAGTCTGGTTGCAATAACATGCATAAATGTGTCCCTCTTTAAAGCTCTCATAGGGTTGCCATGGTGTATAAGATGAATCACCACAAGGAGAAAGAGCATTTCGCTTAGGGCTACCATCTCCCCATTTAAAATAAACAAATAAGAATATTGCTGAACGATATAAATTTCATTTATCTTTTTCCTCGCCATCCAGCGTCCCATATAATTTCCATTTTGCTAGAAAATTCGATTCCACTCTCCAGTCATCAATGGTTGAGACTTAGCTATTCAAGTATCGAAATCTTCTGCTCTTCTAGTATCGACATCTTCTGCTCTGTAAATCTAGATGTCGCTGCTCACATTTAAGTGGTTACCATAATATGATCACTAATTGTACAGTCAATGAATTCTAGTTACGAAACACCGCGAAAATAATCCCTTTTTTTTAAACACAACATTAACACCGACACAATAGAGTAATTTGAACCACTATTATTTAACACAATATCACTAAAACGCACATAGTCCAACAATAATATGATCATTTATTGCACGGCTTTGTTGCAATGCATTAAAACAGCGCGCGAATAAAATTTAAAATACAAAGTCGAAAAAATTGGTTTGACTACATTTTAACGGTTTCTCAAAAAGAGGAGAAAAAAACGCAAATGACAACACCACCACACATATTATTATACACAAATTCATTTTTGTGTTCTCAAAAGCTTCAAATCCCATGTGCTTTTTAACAATAACACTGAAAAATCAGGAACGATGTGCTAACACTTGAGAATGGTAACACTGCTTTGATGAAATTATTTTCAGTGCACAGCCAGCAGTAATGGCGAATGGTGATTTTATGATCATTCTGCCACGGCTATCGGGCAAGCAAGTGATCGGGTGACTGTGGTTAAATCTTAAAATAATTACAACAACAATTGTACACACAGTTCAGTGGCTTCCTTTGTGTTTCAGTGGTAATGTGCCATTGAGTCCACCTACAGGCACCACTGTTAGAAAAAAAGCTTTCCCATAAGCCCTGTACTGACATGTTTTGTTGGATAAGATATAGCTGGTAATTGCAGCTAATCGTCCTAAAGAATTTGAGAAGACTGGTGTTGTAACCCGGATTAAGGACTCCCAACACTCTCACATGTCGTCAGACTTTCTATATGTATTCTCGGGTGATGAGAGCCGAGAAAATCTTACTGTTATTTTTTTTTAAAGACAGTTCTTAGTTCAGTGTTGTTTATTACTGAGCAGATCTTTATATAGTCCAACTTCTTGTTCATTTTTGAAATCATTGAAATCATTGAAATACAATACAATAGATACATACGAGTATCTCACATTTTTATTCAGATTTGTTAGTGGCTCATTCCATCATATTACCCACCGTTTCTGTGGGTGCCATATTTGGGTACTTAGTTGGTTCCTGCTTCTTATAGAGTGAGTGAGAAGCATATTTTCTCTAGCTGCGAGATATACTTCAAAAACAGTCCACTTTATTCTCTGCAGTGGTTGATTGGATGAGCGAAATTCGAGGCTGTTAACATCTCAGTTAAATTGACTATTACATAGTGCAATACTAATATTGGAATCATCATTCTATCAAAATAAGTGTTCGTTTAAAATTCTTAGTATCGACTATTTTCTGGCCTGCCTTTGTGTACCTGTTATATCATTTTTACCTTCTGCTAAGACATGTCAACATTGTTTCTATTATAGCACATCTCAATCAGGAAGTTCTCGTTCTCTTCCACATTTTTATGGATTAACCAACAATCATCGTTTTTTTTTCTGCTCGTAGAGCTCGAAGGTTGCTCAAATCCACTTGCATAGGACGTCTAATAGTTCACAGCTAAAGCTATAAATCTGAGATTTGATCCGCTGTTACGAGTACATTGAAATATTAAGGTTTGTTGTATCTACATGTAGAGTCAAAAAGTGATTCAACATTGATATGAATTTCATAGCCTCCCCAGTTAATTTGGTGTGATACACACAAAACCTGTGTTTTTTTTTTTTGCAGTATCAGAATTTTCAATAGAGATTAAATTTCAAATCAGCTGTCACATTAAGCTGCCAAGCTTCAGTTATTTTCAGTACACTTTGCGCTTTCATCGTGGAAAGATTGACGTCAAAAAGATGATTTTAGAGTACTTCGTGACATCATCGGCCATCTGGACATGCTATTTATTGAAAAATGTCGCACACAATTCACGCTGTTGGAAACTCATACATCAGCAAGTATGATAACAGTGCATTCGATAGAAAATATAAATATATGGGCTGCGGAAGCTTGTGAGGAAGAGGACCCTAATTTATCGATTCGTCATCGTTCGCAGTAACTTGGATTTTGTCCATCCATTATCTGGAAAATTCTGGGTAGAGATCTTGTTATAAGATCAAATTGGTGCAAGACCTAAAAACTTAAATTATGAGTGATGAGGCTCATTGGCAGAATTGGCGTATTTGCAGCGAGGATAGTCGTTAAGAAGTTCACTCGCTGGTGGCATCATTGGTCCTCATTTCTTCAAAACTAAGCCGTATTACAAGTTTATGTCAATAGACACCGGTACAGTGTGATGATCAATGATTATTTATTCCCATATTTACGAGACATCAATATGGAAGAACCGTGCTTCCAACACGATGTTGATCCACCACATACTATTTGTATGATACCAACGAAGAAAACGCTTTATTGAACACACGATGTGGCAATTAATCATTTCAGGAAATGGATCGTCAGCTGAGCAGCAGATTTGACGCCGTTGACGTCACGTCACTAGTTTATGCCGATAAACTAGCAACTATTCACGCAGAACATTGTTCGAGTAATACGCGAAATATATTCCCAATTGCTCGAAAGAGTCCATCCAGCAGCAGTGGTGGACATATACCCTGCAACTACAATATTTTCAAATATTAAAATGAAATAATCTTCTGAATATATCAATATCAATAAATTGTCATCAAGTTAATTTGTTTGTCCTTTATTTAAAGAAAAAGTTTACATTTAATTTAATTTTAACAGTGCATCGAATTTTTCTGCCAGTAAGAATAGGTCTACAATTTTGCGTTCGACATTGTCATTTCTACACAAACTCGGGATTATTGAAGTTATGAAATGAAAATAAATTTTCCAAGAATACTCGCTCTGTTTTACTTTAGCTTCTCTGTATTCGTTTGCACTCAATCCTGTGTATGTCTATCATTAATCTGGTTAGTTGTTTATTTTTGCTGATGTACAATATACTAATTTGCACCACCTGGGGAATCATCGCTTGCCGGTAGATAACCTAAAGCGGTTTTGTGGCTCCAAATAATAAAATGGAATATTTTGGTCTTCAATCTAGTTTTTAGTTTACGTATGGTCGTTCTTTTTCAGAAGAAAAAAAATATATTCTTCCCATATACAGTGGCCGAAATAAGTATACAGACACAAGCAATGTAAATGCTTAAGTGAGTTTTACCACAAAATTATGAAAATTAAAGAGTTTATTTTTAAGGGCGAAACAAGTTTACTTATTTCCGTAAATAACAAAACAATAATAATAAATATTCCTTATCACAAAGGATAGTTTCTTCGAATTCCCGTTAATAAACTCTAAAAACAATCAAATTTAAATAAGTATAAGGACAGTCAACATTATAAACATTTAAACACTGAAGTTTTGAGTTTTACTTATCAAATTGTAACTTAGTACTTTGTGCAACCTCCTTGATTCTCAATAAGGAGATTCGATTCGGCATTGAATTTATCAAATTCTGCAGAACTTCCTCGTTGATCTCCCTCCATGCCTAGTTTATTTGCCTTTTAAGGTCGTCCACATTCCTACACTGCTTCCCATTTGAGTAAAGCCTTCTGGTCATGATCCCGCACAAATTGTCGATTGGGTTCAAGGTCAGGACTACACGACGGCCATGGTAAACACCGTGTTCCACTGACCTCAAACCATTCACGGACAGTTCTCCCATTGTGAATGGGAGCATTATCTTGCTGAAAAATGAAGTGTTCACCAGCCGGAATGTCTCCAAATTAATTCAGGGTATATTCTAGCATCTCCCTGTATTTTTCGCCATTCATTCTGGGTTGTACCAACATCAAAGGGATTTTTCCGAAAAAAGCAAACGCGCCTCAAACCATCACACTTCCGCCTCTAGAGTGCCGACTCATTTTGATCGCTTTTTCGTCTCTCAAATCACGCCAATAAAAGCTAAAACCTGGTCCACGCCATGTGATCTCTTGCAAATTTTATCCTCGCTTCCTTGTGATGCTGCTGCAAATGCTGTTTTTTTTTCATTTAGTGTATAACGAAGGTTAGGATTTGCCTTCAACATTTGCTCCACTCTGTAACTGGGAGATCCAGCTTCCTCTTTATCTGACCAGCATTCAGCTTATTTCGCCTTGCTTCATGAGAAATTGCATTTTTGTTGCGAGGAGTCAAAAGGCTTGGGCGACCAATTCTTCTTGCAGTGCCATAATTTTCGCCTAAATCTAAAAAATTGCAGACAGCCCAATCTTCGTGGATATTGAGCGGTTTGATAAGGCGTGCTCCTTGCGTGCTGCAATAATTGCCCTTTCTTCTGATGTCAAACCAGTTCCGCAAGGCATGGCTAAATAAATAATTGCTTACCATCATTTTGAGTACCAGTAAGTGCGATTTGCCCTTTAAAATATTGCTGAAATATTTTTACACCGTTTTAATAAAAAAAAACTCAACGAAATTGGAATATTTTTAAATAAACGCACTGTCTTTATACTTATTTCGCAACTTTGTCACTGTTTTTTTTTTTTTATAGGGAATGAGAAATCACTCCGTTCTAAAGCTTATCTTGTCATTTATTTTACTCGTACTCGTATATGAGAGAGATTTCACTTACATAGATTTTTGCTAAGCATTACGTTAGCATAAGTTTATGTCTTCAGGCTTCAACTCAAATTGAACAGTTTGAGAATGACTGTCTTTATACTTATTACGGCCACTGTATATGTAACTATAAAAGCCCGTATATTGGTAAATCTTAGCATTAACTACTCCATCTTAAGATTTATCAACAAGAGATGATTTTTCTGGCTTTTACCATTAGAGTTTGGTACATGCTAGGTTTTACCGATAACAGTTGGTAAATGTTGGTTTTGAGAATAAAACAATAAATATATTCCTCAATCATTTGTTTTAATTACCTATCAGTATCAACACCTTACAAGTATTTAGTTATCATTATGAACATTTTACATCCATAAATCTGCTGGTCCAGATGGTATATCTCCCCTTCTTCTGAAGAGGTGTTCCTCCACGCTGGCAAAACCACTGCGTAAGCTTTTTTATCAATCCTACTCTTCCAGAGCAGATGGAAAACAACATTTGTCCAGCCCGTCCCTAAAAAAGGTGAATCATCTTCTCTCTCCTCCTACAAACCCATTGCAATTACGTCCCTTCTTTCCAAGGTCATGGAAATGCTGATAAATCGCTAGCTAATAAAATATCTCGAAACACGAAAACTTCTCAATGACTTAATGACAATGACAGTATGGTTTTTGTAGCAACAAGTCTACTGGTGATTGCATGTCTCAACGAAAAGTGGAACCAAAGCGTAAATCAATCTGACGAAAGCAAGATAGTTGCAATTGATACTTCTAAGGCATTTGACAGAGTTTGGCATCAGGCTCTTTTGTAGGAAATGCGTGCATTTGGGATCGACGGCTCTCTTCTTCAATGGATTAGAAATTACCTTTCGGAACGTTCAATTCAAGTTGTTTTGGACGGTTTCAAGTCTGATATTCACAAAATAAATGCTGGTGTGCCCCAGGCTCTGTTCCTTCTCCGACACTCTTTTTAATTTTCATTAATGATCTCTTGACTGTTACTGTACTGGAGTACAACGCCCACATCTGGTCAGGTGCTCCTAAAACATCTCTGCACCTGCTAGATAGGATTCAAAACCGTGCGATAAAACTTATTGATGATACTAATATCAGTCAATCAATGGACACCCTCGAACACCGACGAAATGTCTCGTGTCTCACTTTGTTTGAACGCTATTTCCACCACCAGTGCTCCACTGAAATCGACAGTAGCATTCCGCCCATTCAAACTTTCAATCCTAACACCCGTCTTGCTATGAATGCTCATTAGTCTACCCTCGAGCCCATTTTCGGGCGTACTCTAAAATATCGTGATTCGTTCCTAAGCCGTACAACTCGCTTATGGAATGCCCTGCCAATCTCTGTATTTCCTGGTCGTTATAACTTGCAAACATTTAAAAACAATGTACATCGGTATCTCTCTTTTCTTCCTCCCTAAATTTCCTTTGCCCGCGCTGTGTACAATTAAGGGTACACAAACTACTTGAGCGTGCGCTGATTATAAAAAAAAAATCATATCGAGTAAGTATTATAGTTTTAATAATTGAATACAATATAATTAGTAATGAAATTACCTATCTGTCAAATCTTTACATTGCTTAAATTATTATCTCTCATACAAAAATAAATAGCAACATTTAAAAAATCTTCTCACAAACATAAGGCTTACGTTGGCTAAAATAATATATCAGTATTATTCTTATTAGAGCGCAACTAATGAATTGCCAGTTATTAATAGTAAAACAAAAACATTTCACTTACATTTAGAATTACGAAGTAGTCCTGATGACTTGCAAGCGCATTTCTTGTCATACAGTTTTTGAATCCTTGTCTTCCGGTCACAGATAATTTTCCGATAACTTCTCGAAAACTCACTTCTTTATCTTTTACAACTTAATTTCAAGGGTCACAAATACTCTAATTTAATAAAGTTGGTAATGTTCACCTTTGTTGAGGATGGGGAACATATTCAACAGAGAGTCATTTTGTCGGTAAAAGGTGTTCCGAAACCGAACAGAGGTCATAGAAGCCTTTGAAAATATTTAGCGTCAAAAAATCAAGCCTTCTATAAAAAAGGAATAATGGTTCTATTTTGATCATATTTTGACTAAATACAATTGTATAAAAAACAAATATTGACTTTTAATTTTTTTACAAAAAATCGGACATTTCATATGGTACAACCTAATATAAAGCAATTAAACTATAACTTAAAAAACGTTTTATTCTGAAAAGCCTTAAAAATTAACACAAAAAATAAAAACGAAAACAAGTATAAGACTTGTTTAGTAAATAAATATGGTCGGGCCACATAGACCATAAACTTTCAATAACTTGTTTACAAAATTCTCGACCATTATCGCAATGAAGGATGTTCGGAGCTCAAAAAGTGGTGAAAATATCCAAAAGACGGTATGCAACTTCTGAGCGCGTTAAGATTGAAGTGCACGAATCATCACAAATTTAGTTAGATGGCTTTGGTAAACTAAAATGAATTTATAATTTCCATCAGTCCACTAGGGTTAGTTTGTAGATTTATTAGATCTACTTGACAACGTGAGTTCATTTCACTATGAGGTATAGGCTTGATGACAATGCCTTTTTTTCAAATCTTCTGTTTCTTTTGACAAGGTTGGCATAGCTTCAAATACTCGTATGTCATAATAGCCTCAATTAGTACATTTTTATATTTGCGGTTACATTCCTTAAGCATCCTTGTCCTTCCACCGTGTCCAACAGCAACATACATTTCATCGTGAATGTTGAATAAGTCATCGTAACAAGCGTAATACTTGATTTTTTCAATCCCTTCCTTCACCGGCGCAATTAGCTTCTCTACGCCACCTACAGACAAAATATCATAACGCTTTAATCGCCTGTAATGAACGGCTTCCTTCCTTTTTACTTCCTCTAAACACTTTGCGTATTTGTCCTTGTCGATATGTATTATTATTATTAAGCTCATCCATTATTTCATAAAATCTCTTTTTTAGAGATTTCAGACAGTGAAGACACTCATATATGTATGTACGCGTATATCGAATTAATATCGAAACAAACAGAAATCAAAACAAACGTGTGCGTTCAAGCGTGTGAAACCATCGAATGCGACGAGTTGGGTTGGTGAAGGAGGTGATATGGGTAGCGGGGGCTGCAGACTGCCTACGAGTACGAAACTATACACCGAACACGTGTTCTATATACGTGTCTATTTTTCGACATTTACCGTGTCTCTGCGGTAAAACCTAATATTTACCGATTGGATGGTTGTTAAAGTTCGGAATGGAAAATGATCACAGAACATTTCGTACGAAGAAGCAAGCTTCTTTCGGAAATTCGTTGAACACTGTTTTATAATCGCCAAGCCATTAACAGAGCTGCTTAAAAAGGACCGACAAAATTCTCCTTTCCGATGGGAAAAGCCACTAGAGACGGCATTCAACACGTTTTGTGCAACAAACCTGTGTTGGAAGTGTTCGATATCAACAGAGAACATAAGGTGCATATGGATGCAAGTTCCGTGGAACTTGCTGGAATACTATTCCAATCAACGGACAGCGAAAACGAATGGAAACCCGTGTTCTACTTCAGCAAGACGTGCAGACCAGCGGATTCGAAGTACGCAAGTTACGAGCTAGAGGTGCTCGCTATAGTCGCAACGCTCGAACGATTTAGGATGTATTTACTAGGCGGAAGATTTATATCAGCTATCAGAATCAGAATAGCCAGATGGTGGTTGCTTTTACAGTGGTTCATCGGAATGCAAGGTTGAACCCTCTTGTGAGCTTTCGACTGTGGCCGCAGTGTCAAGATCGTAGAGTCGTTGAAGTTATGGATGCATTGCAAAGGGACGAGCAGACTTTTAAAAAAGACTTTGTCATGAAAGATGGGTGACTGTTCAAGAAAACTGGATGTGGACCTAAACTGGTAGTGCCGTCAGGTGTACGTTGGCGAGTAGCCAAACATGATCATTTCGACTAATGAGAAACTAGGTTAAGTCATACATGTTGTTACAAAAAACGATCGCAAGGAGTATCAGAAGGGCAGATGTACGTATACAGCTCTTATTTCATTTTTTGGTTTACCAGGTATTTTGATAATCGACCGTGGTACGGCATTTACATTAAGAGAATTTGAAGATTATTGCGAAAGGAATTATATTCGCTATACAAAAACGGCTGTGTGCACTCCTAGGGCGAACGGACAAATCGAACGCATTAACCAGACGATTTTTCAATTCCTTCAAACTTCGAACAAAGACGAGTGTGATTGAGATCTAGGGATAAGAAACCTTCAATGGATGATCAACACACAGCCCAACACTACGACAGGATTTTATCCAGCTGAGCTTGTATTCGATTTTAAGTTGAAGGACATCATTACTAACCAATTTGTTCAAGCCGTTCATGATGTAGATGATAATCAACCTGTTGCTGCAAAACGAGAGCTTACAGCTGAACGAATTTCTAAGAAACGTGAGGAGTGGAAGTTACTATTCGACAGGAAGCATAAACCACACATAACATATTGTGAAGTGCTCGTTGAGACAGAGCCAACCGAGCGGAGAATCACATAAATTGAGCCACGTTACAGAGGGCCATATATCGTTAAAAGATGTCTGCGTCATGATCGCTATCTCTTAGAGGAAGTCAACTTATCTAGGAAACGCAAATTCAAGATAGTTATGATCAGCGAGAGGATCAAGCTTTGGTGCATTCTAGGACCGGAGATGAAAAGCGAAGTTGACGATGAAGATGACCCTGTGGAGCCGAGGACGTCTCCAATGCCAGGTTTGGCCGAGCTGTCACCAGTCGAACATAGCCCAACGTAAGGGCATCCAACAAAACAGTGTAGTCAGATGTCAAATTAAATAAAATTAGAATTCGTTTTTGTTCTTTGAATCGAAACGGGTGGTTTTTTTTATCCTCTTTGAGGGATTCTAATGAAAAGCCATCGTGACACATTAAATAAAGAAATATATAAACAAAAATCCCCATACTATATATCTATAGAATTAAGTTTGCTCAAATACGAATAGATCCTCGAAAAACATGGAGCCTAATAAATGAGAGGTCATTGGAAAAAGCTTTTTAATCTATAAAGCAGCTATTGAAATTTCCAACCACTTACGGAGTATTTCGGAGAAAAAAACAAAAAAGATAATGCAGAAATGCGATTTAATTAAATTAACTCACCATAGAGTTGTCATTGCAAATACTATATTCCCAAATGAAATCAGTTTAATGGACTCAAATAGTACAACATACTAAATGCAAGGGACGAAAATAAATCTGCAGGAGAACGGTATGCGAACTTCTTACATTCTTACATAAAACAACATGCCAATGTTTTTGCGCCCATTATTAGTAAATTTATAAATGTAAGCTTATTACAGAGAAATTATCAATTATTTACCAATTGTCTAGAAGATCTAATAACTGGTAGGCTTCACAAATTTATCGAGAAATATAATGTGATACACAAGAGTCAGTACGGCTTTCAAAAGAAACAAAACTCAGAAAATTTGTTAAATATTTACTAACAGTATTAACAGTATTACAGAATATAATTATAATATTCGTAATATTACTGAATAAACTGCAATCTTTAGTTCTCGAGTAACTATAATCGAAAGCAGAAATTACTATTTTGCAAAACCCTAAGAAAATATACTCGCAAATCTAATACAATAAATTCAATTGGGTCAATTCAGTTAAGACGTGCAAACTGTTTCAGAAAAATTACTTTTACTATTTTTTAACTTTAAAAGTAATTATAAATAACAAAATCATATACATACATGTTACATACATATTATAATACATCGCAAAAGGCAAGAACTAACTAAAATAGCTAGTGACATATAGCAAAACTTCGATATCTTTTCAATTTAAATTAAATAGCTAGAACTTTATGCTTTCTAGAAAATTGGATTTATTTCGAATTTTTCTTATATCACGCGGCAAGATATTGAATGCATATTCTAGTGGGAACTGAAGTAAAGATATTAAAAAAGATTTGCAAGTTGTGAGGTTATTTGTTCTGAGTTGATAGTTGTTAGAGAATCTACTTAAGGGGCACACCTAGTGTGAAATTTTAAAAAAAATCTATTTTTTTCATATTTCGATAAGTTATACCTTTAAAAATAACATACTACAATTTTAAATCGATATCTCAAATAGTTTTTGAGTTACAGCCATTTGAAGAGTAACTGCTCGGCAGTTAATAGTTGTATTAGCATACGGGACGTACCTGAGGTATTGTTCGGAGTCTACCGTCTCTTCCTAATGGTTGCAACCGTTATAATACGATTCCAGTTTCTATTGTAGGCTTTCAGGTATACAGACATATATATGTATATATATGGGCCTGGAATAGCAGATCAGCTGTAAATATGATTTTAATCCATTTATAACAGTGAAAACGATCATTTTATATTTAAACGCGTTTTTCTCGAAACAGCATTTTTCAAATTTGCTGCAGTGATAACTCGGAGACAAATGATCCGATCACTATCAAATGTTCTGTATATAGTTCTCCATACAATGACCTACCAGTTTTTTGATCTGAACAAAAATCGAATTTTGGCAGGCCAAAAACGACCAAAATTTTGGGTAAAATTCAACTTTTTTTTTAAAAACGCCGCCATTTTGTCAATTTTTGATTTTTTTTTTCGATCGTAGATTATTGTACGGACAATATCTTTTAGTTTAACGAGAATTGTTTTTTTATATTTAATCCACGGAGAAGGCCGGAATCACTGCAGCAGTGGAGGACCTTTTTTTTTAGCGCCGTCGGAGATCGCGTGTATCTGGAAAAACATTTAATTTTTTTCTTCAAAAATTTAACTGTGTATTCTTAATATATGTATAAATATACCCTTAAAATTTTAAAACAATTGATACAGTAGTTTATAGGTTTCTGAGACAGTACAATAGAAGGGGGTAGATTTTATTATTATATGTGCCACCCCAACAAACTATGCCATATTGCAGCTTAGAATAGCGCACTATAACGTATAATTAATGCACTTAAGCAAATCCTGAGAGCAGAAAGATTTTGGTAAGTAGATATGTCTTGTGGCTATCCAGAAGGCGAACTCCACAGTTCCGGAATAATTCCCTTGCCAACGGGAATGCGTTGAATGCCTCAGCTACTGCTTCAGCAACAGCTGTAGAAAATAAAACGGTGTCAATGTCCATAAATTTATAAACGCATCACCGCATCAGTGATGATTCATAGAATTCACAAGACAGCCTTCACTTTAATGTTGTGCCTTTTGAATACAGCGACCCATATGATAATAACCCACGCTTACACGTTTATTTTTTTTACAACCACCAAAAAATGTTTCATTTATCGTCAACATTTCGAAATTGTTACACATTTTTACAATCCTATTTTTTATACAATTTTCCTGTTATTTAATCAGTTTTTCTTCCCTTTCAATGCAGACAAAATAGAAAACAACTCATCAACCAACTGAAAATGCAGATGATGTCCAAGGACCATCATTCAGAAGCCATAGTTATCGTAGTTTATTTTAAATTTTCAATGGTTTATCAATTTTCCGCTTTTGAATTCTAATTATTTAGCGTATCAAAATTAGACCTTGTAGAAAAACAAGTGGCTCAAGTGGTAGTGTATTGGCTTCTCAATCGGACGGTTCGGGGTTCAATACCAGCCGTGACCGAAAGACTTTTTTTCAGGCAACTAAAATCTCATGAGGTGAATGGTTACCCAAATATAACATAAAGTCAATTTACACTAATAATTTAGTCTCCCCAGTCAGTTTCAATTCAGTTTATATGCATTTTTATTTTTATAACTTAAATTACTCTTATACTTATGCTAAACAACAAACGCTTAAAAATTACCTTAAATTACTTACAAATAATCTTATTCTAACTTACTGGCCCCATGCGGGCACTCTAAGTTAAACCTAACACTTATACTATGTCTTTCGAAGAATATTACAGTCTAAATTTATTTCTATTTTTACATTTATTGATACTAAAACTAAGAAAATAAATTTTAAGCAAAAACTTAGTATATGGACATTTTTTAATTTTTTATAAAACTTAAAACTAAAAACAAATTTTAATCTACTTAACCTACTTACATCTAACATTTATATTTATTTTTTTTTTTTTTGGTTTATATATATATTTTTTTCTTAAAACTAACTTAATCCTAACTAAAACTATGTAAGCCGGCCATGGCTAAAAAAAATTAGGCTGACCCGCTTTGCCTCAGATGAAGCTATCTATTATTGGAGGCATTCGACGACGGAGTATCCTCTCCTTCAACTTTCCACCAAAAGTATTGGTGCTGCCGAGCAGCATCCCTTATGACGCGACTCCCTACCATCCTACTGAACCGGCAACGCTCCGCACTGCCATCTGCGACGTCTCTGTCGTAGTTGAGTCGCCTGACCGCAGCTGTTTTAAGAAAGCTGAGTTTGTACAAGAAGGAGTCGTTGTGGATGAAGAAGTATTGGAAGAGATTGATGTGTTCTCAACAGAAGGAGAGTTTGACGAGCTACTGAATTACGATGATGAATAAGAATGTTTCAGATGTTTAATCGATCAAGAAATTTGTGATGATGTGGTTTCATTTGAAGAATGTTTAGTAACGGACGATGAAGATTTGGAGATAGAAATTCCAGTTTTCGAGAATGTCGTTGAAATTCCTTCAAGGAAAGATACACTTAGTAACGTACCTGGAAGGAAACAATCGTCTGGCATTATTTGAAACGCTCTCTCAGGAGATTTGTGATAAGCCACCATAACAATGTCATCTGCTTATGCAAACGGGACACGTTTAAAAACATATAGGAGCTCATATGTGTATAGTGTGAACAAAATTGGGCCCAATTTAAATACTTACAGGACAAAGTAATGCACGGTGTTTTTTTTGCATTTAAAAAGTCATTTACTTTAACTCAGAACAGTCGACAATTTAAATAGTTCCTAAACCAGTTTGCTATTACTCGTACTTTATGAATGCCAATGCGTTCCAGTGTGTCAAAAGCATTTCTAAAATCCATGAAATCATAAAAAGTGACGTCGTAGGGTCAACACGTATCGTTCCGCTAAAATCATTTCTTTTGTTTTCCTTAAATTTTAAAGTTAAAAGTTTAAGTTTTAAGTTTTTTTGTAAACAAAAAGTTGAACGCAATCAGCCTAAAGTACAGTGTGTTGGTTGTAATGAATACTTTCATTGCAAATGTGTGAATTTTCAACCGAGTGATGTAGATTTTTTACAAAAAGCTAATAAGCAATTTCGGTGCAAAAATTGCTCAGCTCTTCGCCGGGATTCTCTTCGTTCTCCTCCTCTTCATCCGAAACAACATCAACCCAAGCAAATTACTCAACAACAACAAAGCCATGGAATACCCTCAATTCAGCAACATAATCATCATCATGATCAATCACAACAACAACAACAATAGCAGTATATAGAGAAAGAAGTCATTTTAATATTCGATGAGGTGAGTATCCAGGCGAATTTAACGTACAACAAATATAAAGACATAATCGAGGGCTTCGTTGATTATGGAGAAAATCAAAGATTAGATTTGTGTGCGGAATCAGTTTGCGTGTTCATGATTCGTGGTATATGTGGTAAATATAAATAAGTGCTTTATCATGTGATATATACATATTGACGTATGTAGAAATCTGGGACTAAACGTAAGAGGCATTTGCTGTGACCAAGGCCTTAGGAATTGAAGACTTTTCAATACATTAAAGCTAGCCACTGTGGGTGGCCGTGGCTCAAGTGGTAGTGGGCTTGCTCACAAATCGGAAGGTTTGGTGTTCGAATCCCATCCTCGCCCGATAAACATATTCATTTTTTCAGTTAACGAAAATCAAGTATGATAAGTAGTTGACTAGAAATCAATAACAAGCCAACTCCCACTAAGAATTTAGTCTCCCCATTAAATGTTGGATGCCACTCATGGAGCGAAATAACCACTGAGCCCAAACATCTATCTCTCTCTATCCAATTTTCTTAACAAGTTAACACGCGCTCCGGCATTTTAAGAGTAGTCATACCCTCTTGAGTGTTAAGTTCTTAAAAAAAAAGCAGATAAAAAAAAATTAATTGAAGAATTTGTGATCTTAGAGTGGCGGCTCATAATTTTAACAGCCAGCAATTGCAAAAGGCAATTTCCGAAAAATTTTTTTGTTGCTGTTGTTAACTTTGAAGTTGAATTTTCCCGCCGAAGTGAATTATATGCAAGAAATGTTTGTAATGTTGTGATTAGGTAGTCACAGGTTTTTAAAAAACGAAAAAAAAAATCCAAATCTAACGCACAGCAAGCATTGGAAAACAGAATTCAATTTCCACCAGGAGCGTCAAGAAAGAATAGAAACCATTATAGCTACAAAAAGGGAAGCGGGAAAAGCAGCGCCTGGGACAAGAACGACGATCGGAAGTACGACAACGGATACCAAAGGAATATTCAGTATTATAAATGCGGTAGATGGGATCACATGAGTAAAAATTGCTATCAGCAAAATAAAAATCATTAAAAAAAAAATTTGTTCGCAATGGTTCCAATATACGAAATTTAAAAACGGATACGGAGAGCGAAAGCGATGTAGAAGAATTTAATTGTATTCATAGTTTAGTAGAGTACTGTAAAAGTGTAATAAATGAAGGTCGTTACCATAGCTATAATTTAATTACTATAAAATATGGCGCCACTCATGTTAATAACATAGATTTCAGTAATGCTCCGTTGTACATAGAATTGGTTTGTGATGAAAGATTGTTGAAGTTTGAGATTGATACCGTTGCATGCATGTCTGTTATTCATAAAGAAACGTTATTTAGCCAATTTGAAAAGCATGATTTACAGAAAACCAATCAGAAGCTGCATGTGATTTCGGGAGGTTTGGTGAAAATTGTAGGATATACGAGTTATTTCAGTTTTAGTCAAAATGACTGGTCAAAATAAAGAATTTTCTAAATTAAAACTAGCTGTGGCAGAAAGTGATAAATATTTTTCACCTCTTTTAGGACGTCAATGGTTGGACTGCCTTTTTTTCTAGCTGGAGGGAACATTTTAGACTCATACATAAGCTGCGATCAGTAGATGTCAATAATGCTAAAGTAATCTCATTGATTCAACAATATACATAGTGTAGAAATAATTTTGAAATTCAAAGCCCAGATTGCCTGTGTGGATAATTATACCCCTATTGTCGTAGTAGAAAAGCCAAAGGGTGGTATTAGAATTGTGGACTGTAAAATATCAGTCAATCGTTTCGTACAAACAGACCATTATCCATTACCAAGAGTGGATGAAATTTTGTCATGGTTGTCGGGGTGTGCATGTTTTTGTGTCCTTGACCTTCAAGGTACCTATCAGCAGATAGAGGTTGTAGCGAATTGTCAGAAACTACTAACAGTTAATACCCATAGAGGTTTGTATAGATTTCGAAGACTTATAGTTAGTTTAGTTTTAAATGCATTTTATTTTCTTAATCACTAACTCTTACGTACTAACAAAAAATGCTTAAATGCTAGCTTAAAATTACTTAACAATTTCGAAAATTTAGTTGAAAAAGAAACTTAATGAAGATGAAAAACAATATTGGCCCAAGCACGGATCCCTGAGGTACTCCTAATGAGATATATAGTATTGAAAGAACTTAGTACACCATTGACGTTAACACCTTTGCTTTCTTAGTGATAAATAAAAACAAAACCATTTATAAATAATACCTCTAAACCCGCATTTATAAACATTATCCAAAAGTACGAGTATTTATGGTCAACTGTGTCAAATGCTTTAGTTATATCGACAAAGAGTGCCACAGAGAAGTTTCTGTCATTAAAGCTGTTGCAAATATTAGAACAGAAATTATTTCAGCAAACTTCAAATCGTTTGAGAAAATACCATTTAAAAGACTTTTTTTTTGAAAATATGACAAAGAATATCACATAAATTAAGAGCAATCTTCTTTAGAAACGTATTAAAAAACATGTTTGTACTGACAGTATTCGAATTCTTAAGAGCATAATAATTTTGTATAATTCGAAAGATGTGAAGGCTCAAAAAAAAGCTATGAGAAGTAAACTCTTCACTCGCCAGACAGGAGCACATATTAGTAACACAACAACTACCAGAAACCATATTACCTATCAGCTAATTCTATGGAATTTGTTATGATTTTATCCCAATCTTTATGAGTTGACCATTTGCCGATTTGCTTTTTTTTTCAAATTTCCATTCTTTTTTAGGATCTCCTGTGGCATTTTGAAAATTTTTTACATAAAAACTGTTTTTGCAGTACGAAACATCTTTAGAAATATCCTTACTCATGTTTTATATACCTCACTTAAATTAAGATTATTAGGATGTGTTCAGCCGAGGATGATAGAAAACACGTCCTTACCCAGTCAGTTGAAAATCCAGAAGAAGGTATTTATTGACAAGTTAAGAATGACAAGATATGTACATATACTCGTAAATAGATGTTTTTTGTTTACAATGAAGTTAGATGTAATAGTCAACAGGTGAGTGAAATTTTAATACAGCTTTAACACTCCCACTTATTATAAATTTCATACAATTTCTTAACATTTCATTTTAGTAAGATATATTCATTAGAAATCCATTAAAAAAATTAACAAATCAATTATTTGCGATACAATCCAAAAATATTTTAAACAAAAAACTACAATTCATTTTAGTGTTATGTTCAATTTCTTACGAAATAATTCAAATTTAGATTTGGGCAACGGTTTTGTTAAAATATCAGCTAATTGTTCATGTGTTGGTACATAAACTAAATTAAAAAGATTTTCTTTAAACTTTTCTCTTATGAAGTGGTAGGGAATGTCCACATGTTTAGTTCTTTTATGGAATTGCGGATTCATCGGAAGAAGGTGGTGGAAGAGTGTTTTAAGCCAAACAAGCTTTTTTACTGCTTCAGATGCGGCGATATACTCGGCTTCCGTTGTCGAACTTCAAACTAAAGCTCTTCTGCCTTTGTGAATCCCACGAAATAGGTGTTTCGTTGTGGAGAAAAACGAATCCATTTGTCGATCTTCTTGTATCGATATAGCCAGCATAATCAGCGTCGCTGTAAGAAACAATGTTAAATTGTAAGCTGTTTTTAAAAAGTATTCCGTAGTTTGCCCCTTAAGTATTTCAGAGTTCGTTTCACTATGTTAACATGATCAGCAGATGGTTTCTCCAAATGCTTTGAAACCGCTCCTACTGCAAACGAAATACCAGATTTGATCTGTACTGCGAGATACATTATACTGTCCACAGCTTCGCGAAACGAAAACTTGCTCACTTTGGCTGCTGACTCCAGTTTCCTTGGCATGGATGTTTCTGCCGCGGCATGGATACAGGATGATATTCTGATACATTAAACTTTTGCAGTAATCTTTCAGAGAAATTCGATTGGTTTAAATGAATGGAACCATCATTCCTCCGTTATATTTAAAGACCCAGATAGTATTCTGCTTTACACACCTTAACCTCAAAATGCTTCTCCAAATATCGTAAAACCTGAAGTACAAGGCCATCATTACTTGTAGCAATTAGTCCGTCGTCGACGTATCATCATTATTAGGTCAGAATCTACTTGACGCACAAAAACAATATGATTCCGCTGTATTCGGGCGAAATTGAAATTCCTGCTTTAAGCCAAACTTTTCTTTTCTTCAATAAGCACCCACAACCACTGCTGTCATTAAAACCTTCAGGCTGCGACATACACATAGGTTTTTTTCTTCTAATTCCCGGTAGAGGAATGCAGTTTTAATGTCGAACTGCTTTAAAATTAAATTTTTCATTACCGCGAATGTGAGAATGGATTTTATAGATGCGAACCGTGCTACCTGGCTAAATTTAACACTCTAACACCAAGTTTCGTTTTGTATCTTTCAATTTTGTTGTCTTTTGATAGCTTGGCCTTAAAAACCCACTTATTGTCAATCACTTTTCTATCACTTAGCGTGTTAACAAGTTCCCAAGTCCCATTTCGTCTCAATGCATCAATCTGTTCGCCTTTGTTCACTAAAGAAATGAATTAATCTACACAATGGAATTACCTCAGCAAATCTGAAACAATATTATTTCTTTTCAAATTTCCACTGATGACCAAGATTAAATCAGATTTCTTATAAGCTTTCACAGCTCTGGGCCCATAACCTGTTGAACCGGAGATGATAGAAAACACGTAACTTACCCAATCAGTTGCAAATCAAGAAGAAGGTATTTATTGAGAAGTTAAGAATGGCAAGATATGTATATATAAATAGGTGTGTTTAGTTTACTCATATAATGAAGTTAGACGTAATAGCCATAGATAGAAAGGAAATACAGTGGTGAAATTTTTAATACAGCTTTAACAGGATGTTTTAACTATTGTTGGTGAAGCTTGTGCTAATTCTTGATTTTTTGTATTAAGTCATCTGTTATCCAGGGCTTAAGCTTTTGGTTTAGAACTGCTTGCAACTGCAGACATTGAACATCGCTGAACATGCTTACTTAAGTGTTTTATAAAAAGGGAATAAGGCTCGGAACGATTGCTTTCATTCAATGCATTTTCCCAGCACTCAAAACGTAGTATAGTATTAAGTGCATCAAAATCAGTTTTGGTAAAAATCATACTCGTACATATTATACAGTGGTCGGATATATATACTCGTATTAAATTCGATTACAGAACTATTTAATGACAATTTTTGGTAGCTAAAAAAACGCACGAATATGTAGTCAATGCAAGAATTTAACAATTCAGTCAATCGAGTTGGTTTATTTATGCCAGACTCTAAGCCATAAGAAGACAATAATAATAACAAAATTATCTGTGTAAGCTGAGTTTTCTAAAGTATCTCTATTGATGTGCTCTACTAATATTAAATCATTAGATGGCGAGACGACCTTCTAATTCCTCAAGAAACACATTATTTGCAATGGAGGAATGATAAAATCTGTAAATACAGAAAAAAATTAATTTGCGATCATTTATCGAACACTTGACTTTTAAAACATCACAGCTTTGCAAATTATAATTATTATCAACAAAACTTATAGAAATATTTATAAAATCAGCAACTCCTCCAGCTGCATAATCGTTATTGCAACAGGATATAAATATATACCCCTAGATATTGAAATGTGACTTTTCTTTATCATAAATCCAAATTTCGGACAAAATAATTTAGTCAGTCTTAACAAAATTAGCAAAAGTATTCAGATGAATAAGAAAGTTATCAAAATTCGAACGCATACTTCTAATATTTTATTGAATAATAAGAAAATTGTTTAAATAATTTTGGTGGTGAATGAGATCGTAAGAGTTATAGTAATATCTGCACATGTGGCAAAAGGAATATTCATTAAATTTACTTGAGGATCGTTAAAATCATTTGACGTAAGTAACGCTGATAAAGTTTAAGCAACACAAAAATTGGTTACAAGTAAATTTAAATCCTCTAACGAGTTAATAATAATATAAATTATCATTATGCCTTTTGCGACTAAATACTCTACCATTTCCAATCCACACATATTTAAACAATTTTTCTTTTCTTGCTTGCTTGGCGGCTTTTAATAACAGTCTTGTCGAAATATTTAAGCTATCATTAAACAAAATTTGATTAACTTCTTTACAACCAAATATTTTAGAAGTTAAATTACTTTTATTACTAAATTTCTTCTTCACTATTTCGTGTTTCTTTAAACTTAACTTAACTTTAAACTTAAACTTAAATTTAACTAGTAATAGGTATATTTGTAAACGAAGTTCCCCTCGACTTTTTGGTCCTGATTTTCTTCACATAACAATGATCGATGTGGTCCGCAGATACATATGGTATATCTGCTCCCATACCCTTTGAGAATATATAGGTTTTCCAATAAGGACTTGACAACTTTTTTGTTAAATAAAACACAAACCATTTGAGATATTCCAAAAACTTTATTATCGGCCTGAAGTACAATCAAAACATTTATGTTCGGCCACACATTTCGGCCGAAACGGCCGCTATTTCGCGTTCAATGTTGGCTCTGAGCTCTTCCAACGTCGTCGGCGTGTTGGCATAAACCAATGACTTAACCGTAGCCCCACAGAAAATAGTCAAGCGGCGTTAAATCGCACGAACGAGGCCAATCGACTGGCCCATTTCTTGAGATAACACGCTCACCACAATGCTGTGTGGCTTGTGGCATCATCCTGTTGAATCCACATGTCGTCCAAGTCCATATCTTCCAATTCGGGCCAAAAATAATCGGATCATGAATCGGTGATCATTCCACGATACCGCTGACCATTCACAGTAACGTGACGATCGTTATCGTCGACGAAAAAATATGGCCCAATAATGCCGCCGGCATGCAAACCGCACCAAACAGTTATTTTTTGTGGATAAAGTGGTGATTCCTGAATCACATGTGGATTTTCACCCGACCAATAACGCATATTTTGCTTATTGACGAACCCCTTGAGCCAAAAATGAGCTTCGTCACTGAAGATGATTTTGCGATGAAATTCATCTTCTTGGCGCATTTTCTCCAGAACCCAATCGGAGAACGTAAGTCGCTTCAAATGGTCCATCGGCTTCAATTCTTGAGTCAGCTTGATCTTGTGGGGTGTAAACCAAGATCCTTATGCAAAATACGCCATAATGTGGTCTGAGCGATGCCAAATTCTTGAGAACCCTGTGGAATTGACTGATTTGGACCGTTTGCTACGGACGCCTGAACGGCAGCGATATTTTCGATACTTCGACCAACCCGTTGTCTCACTGACACGGCAACATCACACAACAAATATGTGGACTCAAATTTTTGCACTAAACTTGTTATTGCCTGTCTACTACGGCGAGAATTACGACCGAAAATTGGAGTTAACGCTCTTCAAGTTGCAGTCACCGACTCCTAATTTCGGTAGAAAATTTTTATAATTTGCAGACGTTGCTCGTTAGTGTACTTTACCATGATGAAAATGTTGAGTTTACTGAATTAAATTCAAAGTTGTCAAGTCCCTATTGGAAAACCCTTTATTTGTAAAGCACAATTTAAGGCATTGTTGTCGTCGATATTAGGTACCCTTACAGCACATGTAATAAACTTACCCAGATGTCGCATCCCCTTACAAAAAAATTTTGATTTTTTTTGCGATGAGCAAACAACGATGGGCAAACAAAAAGCTTTTCTGCTTCACAAAGAAAAAAAACGGAAAATAAATTTTCTGTGCAAAAGCCCTTTCTTTTACTTTGCGAAAGGCCTTCACCACCAGCGTAGAATTTGTGACATACCCACAGCGAAATATATTTTTTGTTTTGTTTTGTATTCTCTTATATTTTGTCCTGGCCTGCGACTTTGGCACTGTGAGGAACAGACAGAACAGAAATATACCTACATATGTACATTAAATTAGGGTTAAGATCAGGAATAATTTTAATGTGATCTGCGATGTTGTTAAGACTTTGTAGGACCGGTACAAAAAATTGAAATAGTAGGTACTGTAGGCTAACTTTATTTTACTTTACTTTATTCATATGTATGTACGAGTAGGTATGTACATATTATAAGATTGAGGCTGAGACAAATAATTATGTTTATTTATTTCCTAATCATTTGAATATGTTTGATGATTGGTCCTTACATTTTACATAAAAGAAGAGGTCTGGTAGAGTGGCTATGGCTACCTTTTATAATTTTTTTTGTTCATGCACGTTAAACAATATGAAACAAAATCAACTCTGATCTTAACCCACTTTAGTTAAAGGCATTTATGTATTTACATAATACATATTAGAAGTATGATTTTTAGCTATTTACAGTGCCTTAACCAAAGTTATTCCTAGGGGACACGAACGCGGACGTGGCAGAATATTTACCCCCACCACCTCCCTTATTCATACATTATGTACATATGTAAATAATTATTTTAGCTTACATATTCATTAAATTTTGCAACTTTTTTGTCTTTTGTTTTGGATTCGTTCTCTTGTTTATGCTCTTGTGAATAAACCACTTACAATTTCATTTATTTGTCATTTCAAACCGATCTACATAGTGCAAATTTGCTTTTGAGATACATTGATAAACTATATTTTCTCTAAGATTAGATGCAAATGGACATTTCTGAAAGCAAGTGGTAAATACTTGTATATGAAGTTGACATATTTTGAAGTACTTGTCTGATGGCCAGACAAGTATTAAATTTCCATTCGAGTGTTCATATTATTTCAATTTGATCAATATTTCCGTGAGATCGAAATTGTTTTTGTCCTTTGTCATTTCTTTGACACAGTTCTCAGAAACTGCATTAATTTTTTTAAGTTTTTTTTAAAAAAAACAGTAACCTGCAAAATACCTATGAAATCGTGTCTTCATCTGGTAATTCTATCGCTAGAGGTTCGGATTCACAATATTTGGCTAGATCGAATATGTTTACATTTTTCTCTTGCTCCAGTGGACAATCTTTGTTTTATTTTTAGTATCCAGCACAGCATCCTAATCTAACTGTAAATATTCAGAATCTTCTTTTTCACAATTAGAAAATTTTGACTGAAACAAAAATTGTAGAGCCATAATTTTGACCAGTAATGAGCCAAATTCAGACGCGTTTGGATTATTTCTATTAAAATTTCTTGCTCTTATTTTTCCAAAATGGTTTTCAAGTGGGTTCTGATTGAACTTGTTAACATATATATAATGTAACTTACAGTAATCATTGAATAATTCTTTTTTTATCATTAAAACACTTTCAATTGTCATAATCAGGCCCTTAAAGCAGAAGGGTTTACATTTTGCATTGATTGGCTGAATTTGTTTTAAATATGATTGCATTTCTTTTAAAAATCCAATGTTTGAGTCATTTCGAATAAGTGCAGGTCTTCCATTCAATAAATCAAATATTTTATTGATTTTATTTATAAATTTTGCTGTTGGATGCGCAAACCGTACAATTTTCTCTGGAAATTTATTCAAGCGCTGTAATGCGCCAGCCATGGATCTGCTAAGTACTTGTGCCGCTAGTTTCAGATTCATTTTTTTAAATTCTATGGGATCTGTATGAGCATATTTTAGTTTTGAACACATTTTTGTAGTATCATTTCTTTATGTATTATAGATATACTCAATTATTTTCCAGCTTACAACTTCATCCAGAATTTGTAAGTCTGATCTTAAAAGATTGTTTCTTACACTTTTGATTAAATGTGGCACATCATACATGCCATACACTTTTTTTCTTTATAAAGAAAGGAACTGTTTTTTTTTTTTTTTTATAAAAGAACTTAACACCCAAGTGGGTATGAATACACTTAAAGTGCCTTAGCATGTGTTAAGTTTTTTGGAAAATGGGATATAGAGGGAAAGAAAGATGTTTGGGCTCAGTGGTTATTTCGCTTCATGGGTGGCATCCAACATTTAATGGGGAGACTAAATTCTTAGTGGAGGCTGGCTTGTTGTTGATTTCTAGTCAACTATTTACTTATCATACTTGATTTTCATTAACTGAAAAAAATGAATATGTTTATCGAGCGAGGCTGGGATTCGAACACCGAACCTTCTGCTTTGTGAGCCAGTCCACTGCCACTTGAGCCACGTCCACCCACAGTGGCTAGCATTAATATATTGAAAAGGCTTCGATTCGTAAGGCCTTGGTCACAGCAAATGCCTCTTACATTTAGTCCCAGATTTCTACATATGTCATTACAGTTGTATACTTCAATTTCGAGCTACTTTGTTGGTATATTGCTTGGACAGATCACATGATAAAGCACTTGTTTATATTTACCATATATACCACGAATCATGAACACGCAAATTGATTCCGCACACAAATCTAATCTTTGATTTTCTCCATAATCAACGAAGCCCTCGATTATATCTTTATATTTGTTGTACGTTAAATTCGCCTGGATACTCACCTCATCGAATATTAAAATGACTTCTTTCTCTATATACTGCTATTGTTGTTGGTGTTCCATTCCCGACTACTGGCATTTCTATCTCCAAATCTTCACCACCCGTTACTAAACATTCTTCAAATGAAACCACATCATCACAAATTTCTTGATCGGTTAAACATCTGAAACATTCTAATTCATCATCGTAATTCAGTAGCTCGTCAAACTCTCCTTTTATTGAGAACACATCAATCTCTTCCAATACTTCTTCATTCACAACGACTCCTTCTTGTAGAAACTCAGCTTTCTTAAAAAAAAATTTATAGTCTGGGGAGTAACAAGCCACCAGGAACGTTTGGTAATTTTTAATGCCTCTAAAATATTAATTGATTTTACGAAATCTGGCAAAGTTTGTTCATTTTCGGGTGCCAATAATAGTTTTCTTATAAGATTCCTCCTATAATATGCTTTAAAATACCTGATTATGCCCTGATCCAGTGGCTGGTGTATTTGGGGACACCATACGAATTTTCACATGTTGAAATTCCACACCAGAAAGCAATTTATGGCAACCTATATTGTCGACAAATAATTGTATTTACCTATTTTCCTTCTTCATCCTTTTTTCGAGGTTTGTTATTAGTTGCGTCCATAGTTCAGTAACCATCCATGATTTCTTTTGGTGAAAATACGGAATGGGAATCGTTTTACCTCGAAAGCAATGAGGATTTGTTGCCTTCTTTTTCAGATCCATTTAATAATATTGGTAAAATATTTTCGATCCATTGCGATGCAGCTGGAACATCAGCATCATTTCTTTCGCCGTAAACTTTCTTGAAACTAATGTTTTCCTTTTTTTGCCACCTCCAAAGCCAGTCATTGCTTGGCACGAAATCAGTAACGTTCAAGGTTTGAGTGAATTTTACGGCTTGTTCTTTTATAGGTGGTCCACTTATAACTCATTTCGTTAAACCACCGAGCAACAGCCTTATCCAGTTTTTCACCGTGTTCCAGTTCTCTTTAAGTTTTTATTCTCTTCGACAATCTTACGTATTGCGCTTTCTTTTTGTAAAATACGTGTAATAGTTGAGGCATTGCATCCGTATTTTTCGATAATATCTTTCCTTTTGTCTTTAAGTGAATCCAAGATATTGATTTTGTCGAGAATTGAAAGTTCTGTTCTTTTTCTGGGTGCCATATCTAATAAAGATAAAGTTATCTAACATACATAATTCCACACCGAGATGCAATTTTACCTTTTTGTCAGATACGAAATCCTTTCATTCCCTTTCGAGGAAAATAAAACAACATATTTAATCCTTTTTTGAGACAAACAAGCACAGAAAGAAAAACCAAATTATCCAATCGTCGCAGGAGATAAAATAACGGCACGAATGCGTTATTGTATCTTTTTGTAAACGTGTTCATAGACTTATTCATACACATAGAATATAGTCTAAAGCACCCTATGGGTTTGAAATATACTGCTTAAATGCCGGTAGTTTAAATTTGTCTAAATTAGACTAGTTTCAGCATATATTATTTGACTCGGGAGTCGACGTTGTTTGTGTTTCTGAGACTTGGTTCCAATTAGTTGAGTCGGACCTAGAACCAGAAAACAATATAACCAATAGTTTGTATAAAATTGTGCGCCACGATAGGGTCACCAGCACAACTGGTGGTGGAGTGCAGTGGCTCAGCGAATCCCTTAAATGCTTAAAAGTGGCTTGATCAAATGACAGTGATATCGAGTATATTTTGCTAGAGATCTCTGACGATATCACTAAATGCATCGTTGGCGTTGCATATAATCCTAATAGAAGTTGTTCCTCTCTCCCCTTATTTTCTGAATTTCAAGCCTGTTGTTAACTCTATGAACACATAATTATCTGCGGTGACTTCAACTTTGATCTTTTTAAATTTGACTCCAAGGCATGTCAGCTCTTAGACAATATCGCTGCATCTGGACCTGTTGCTATGAATATATACGCCACCCGCTTTGCTATAGCTCACCTCAGAGTCTCCTTGATTTCTGTCTCGTATATGATTGAACCAAGATTCTACTTCATGATCAAATATCGCTTGATCAAATGGCTCAATTGTTATTGACGTGGATAATAAAATTAACTTTTTACAATCGTTACTCTTGGACCCCTACAAAAGACATTTTTAAGACTGTAGCAATTCGTAATAAGAATTGCCCCTAGTTCACGTCTGAGATTAAAAATGCGTTTAGGATTCGGAGAAATAAGTACTCTAAATAAAAATAAAATCCCTTAACTTGGAATTGGGAAACTTTCTGTCGTTCTCGCAATAACTCGTCTTTTATTATATGTAGAGCCAAAAAAAGATACTTTTTGAATAAACTTCATATATATTAAATCTCTAAACCATTTTGGAGTAATCTTCGATCCATTGGGATAGTAAAAAAAAATGACTTTGAGAGCATACCAAATGTGAACAACCTTAATAATACTTTTGTCTCCAGAGAAATACGGGTCCAATTTTTGATCCAAATGATCAGCTGTTTATCAACCCGCCGAATGACTTTGTTGTATCAGAGATTAAAGTTATCAATACTATCCGTTCTCGCAAATCTGATGCAGTGGGTGTTTATGGACTACCAGTTCGATTTATAAAAATGATTTTACCGCACTTTCTGAGTTGTCTGACACACGTAATCAACTTTTGCATTACTTGCTCGACTTTTCCCGACTGTTGGAAATTGGCTAAGATAAGAAGAAACTAAATTCCAATTCGGCCGCAGACTTTCTCCCTATTAGCATCCTCCCATGCTTACCAAAGGTTTTCGAAAAGATTATTGAGGATTGAGGAGCAGATCGGGTTTTCGAACCAATTGTAGTTGCTCTACAGCTCTAGTTAAAATCGATTTTTCGAAAGCGCTTGGTAGTGTAAAGCATGACATCCTATATGCATGTGTATGAAACTAAGAATGTACTTTGGTTTTTGTTTAATATTAAAATAACATAGAACACATATCGTACGATTCACCATTCATTCATTCACCAACAACATTTACTGTTAGCACGGTTGCATCGAACCACTCTTGAGAGCAGTTGCATTGCAACAACAAATCACAGTGAAGCATCGCCGGACCATCGCCTGACCATCACACTGTACAACTATTTACATCACCAAGTGCATTGAGGTGGTGTGCAATATATGAATTCTGGGTTGTGTAGCGTCAGCCTATTTACAAAAAAATAAATATGTTTAATTGTGGTGTTCTATTTGTGTTCCCTCAGTGTACCAAATCCATTAAATTGACCCCTTTTTAAAAACAGACCTTTTCCCCTCCCAATCTATTAATTGGACCTACTAATCTCTCTTTCGCAACTCACAGCAAAACCTGGCTCTGTCAAACGTCCCTCTATTTTCGAATTCCCTCATTCCACTTTCTTCGTAGGCACACTCTCTCCCCGTGTTCTTGTTACCATGGTGAATATGTCCCTTTTGTCGTAAAGAGCATTGTGTTTAGTCAATTTAAATTCAGGAGAAAGAGGTGGAAAGCTTCGCTAAGGAGATAGATCGTGTGGGAGGCAGGTTATTATAGGTATAAGTTTAGGCATGAACCCACAGTTGAAGGGCAGAGATTAGAGTGGGGAATAGAAATAGAAATTGAATAGAAAGAAGCAAAGAAATGGGACATTTTTTTTTTTTACTTAGAGAACGAGACCAATTATATAGGTCAATGGCCTTTACGGGTTTTGATCAGCTGATGGAGTCAGCAGATGAGATGGTTTTTTTTTTGTGTCTCGGGTCGTGTTGGGTGGGACTTTTTTCTTTTTCCCTTTTTGGGAGTTAAAAAAGTCGAGACAGTCGATGTCTGAAAATAGAGCGACAAGGTCGCATTTCATTCGGGTCCTTTTTCAGTTTTTTTAGACTTTGGAGATTTAGTCGGCGCGAAAAGTGGTTACATAAAAAAAAAAAAAAAGGATTTTATACAGTCTGCGCGAAAAGTGTTGAAACGAAAAAAAAAGAAGAAAAGGATTGTACACAGTCGGCGCGAAAAGTGGTGAAAAAAAAGAAAAACAAAAAGGATTTTAAAAGGTCGGCGCGAAAAGTATATTCGCGGCCATATTCCTTCTTTAAACACCCTTTAAAGAAAAAAAAAAAAAAAAAACTGGAACCCGTTCGCCAAGAGTCGGTGAAACTTCTCCCCGGGCAAAATAAGAAAAAATAAAAAAAACATAATGCAAAGTGCCGCGGTGCAGAAAAAAAAGAAAATTGAACTACCCCTATCCGCCCCCCCATCATACCTACGCGGTGCCATTTTTTTTTGTTACCGGTGCAATAAGGACAACCCACAAATAAGCTGGTGGGCGAAAAGTCCTTGTGGTGTGGTGCAAATTACAAAAATAAAAACACAAAAAAAAAAATAAAAAAATAAAAAATCGTAGTGCGAGATACGATTTCCCCATATACTCCTAAAGCTGCATCGCCTGCAAGAGGTGCTCCGCGGGACAACCACAACAACAATAACAATTAATTGAAAAAAAAAATAAAAATTAACAATCAATGAAAGACGCAGTGACAAGAAAAAAAAAGAGATTTGATTTTATTGTAAAAAAAAAATATATATATAAAAAAAAAATAAATAAATAATAATAATAAGAGTACATATGCAGATGTCGTGTATATTAACAAAAAATATATATGTATATAAACAATTTGGATTTAGTCAATAGGTTAAGTTATAGCCTTGAGTTTTTTTTTGAAATTGTTTAGAGTAAGGTTAGGGTTAAGCAAGTTTTTTTAATCTTTTTTGAATTTTATTTAAATTTAGTTTTGTGCGCAAGAAAAAAAAAAATTTTTTTGAGGTTGCAAAGGTTCTTCAATTGCTGGCGCCAGAACTACGAGGGACCTGAAATTCGGTAAGTCTTTCATATATGTATTCAAGTTTCTATTTTTTTGGCTAGAATAACAGTAGCCTTATAGAAGTTTTTTTTTAATAGAATTCAAAAAAAAAAAAAGTCGTATTAGTTATTAAGTTTTTTTTTTGTGAATTTATCTTCTTTAATAAATCAATTGTCATGGTTATGAGTTGAGTTAAGTGTTTTATTGTGATAATGGAGTAGGCTGTGGATGGGCGGACCGACCATCCTTCGATGGGGCGACTGTGACCGGACGTGACGTACACACGAAGACGACATAACGAATATGACGTGACTGACTTCCGCTGATTGTTTTTTTACAGGTGGTGACTGGGAGGAATTTCGTTAGGGGCTACCATTCACAGATCTGGCCAGAATGGCAGCAATTGGTCGCATCCAAGTGCGATAAGGGTGGGTTGGCCATCCTCAGCCAACAACACCCGGCTTATTTCAGGTCGTAACGAGCTGTCATCGCTGTGTGATACTGGGACGCATTATTCGGTGTAGGGTACGTAGGGTTAAGTTAGTATTAGGTTTAGTTATAAGTCGTAAATTAAGTTCGGTAGTTAGGGATTAGGATAGAGTAGGTTTAGTTAGCTACATCGCGCTAGTCCCGGTCTTGCACAGTGGTGATGGCACACAGATGTGATCCTGCTGTTTCTTTTCTTCTGCTTTTTCTATCATCTTTCCCTCCTCCTATCTTTTAAGTCCGTCCGTGAAATAACGTAGCTTTCTCCAAGCTATCTTTGTTTTCTCTTTTTTTATAACCCGGCATGAAAACAAAAAGGTAAGTTGAGTTGCGATGCACGGGGTAGTGGCAAGAACCTACCCAACCCGACGAGCTAGAGCCGAGCAACCGCGAGCGTGCCACTGCCAACTACTCCTGCATCATGGATGTCTCCGTGGCCAACTGACTCCTTACAGTTGGACTAACTGGTTCTGAGTTTGGGCAACTCACTCGTGATGAACTCGCTGTACACGTCGCATCAATCGTAGTAAAAGAATTAATTTTACTTGGTTGTTTCTTTTATTTGGTCATTTCGTTTTTCTCTCGCTTTTTTTGTATTGGCTATCGGGTGTGATCATCGAAGGGTTCATCCGTCGTATTATTTAGTTCCGTTTAAAACAGTTTTAGTGTAAGATCGGTGCGTCTCTTAAGTTCATACCTACGAGGTCGTAGTCAAATGGTCATGGCTGGTAATAAATTATTCTCCATTGTCCCTAACATCAGGAGTACCTCAGGGCTTTACACTAGGGCCTACCTTATTTTGTCTCTTCATTAATGACCTCACTACAGTATGCTCAAATGTCTCTGCTCACTTTTACGCCGATGATGGAAACATTTACTTGTCATGACCGATTGGTTTGGTTATAGATCTCATTTGCAAGCTTAATGAAGATCTATCTGTAATATACAACTGGTCACAGAACGATGGGCTTCTTATCAACGCCACTAAAACCAAACTACTATAATTGCAATATCAAACAAACTATTTAATACTGAAGAACTACACCCAATATATCTAAATAATACTCAACTTCAAATTGTGGATACTGTGACAAATTTAGGATTTAAAATGAACTGTTTACTTTCCCCTGTAGACCATATAAATTACACTGTCGGTCGACTTTATGTGGGACTTCGGAAACTCTGGTTATATTCCAATTTCACACCAAAAGACACAAAGCTCAGACTCGTTAAAACTTTACTGGTGCCTATTATTGGGTATGGTACAGTAGTTTATCTTAAGTTGGACTCTGTGTCACAGAATAAACTAACAGTCGCATTCAACGGTTTGGTCAGGTACATTCATGGGCTTCGCAGGTATGATCACGTCTCGGACTACCATAATAGTACTCTCGGTTGCACTCTCCAAGGTTGTGTACATTATCAATGTAAAGATTTAATAAAATACTCGGTTGGCTTCCTTTTATGACTTTATTATTATTATGCTCAATCACGACTGACTGACTTAGTAAAAGAGTTATATATATATAATCGTACGTATATATGAAAATGCGTGTATGTATATGTTAAAGTATACAACATCTTCCTTTAAAAATATAAAGTACTTAAATGTTATGTAATAGGAAATTATTTAGTATGCTTCAAATAAGTATAATATATGCATAGATATATCGTTATATGTATTATATATACATATACACACTAGTGTTTTTTTTTTTACAAATGGAATTTATTACTTAAAACTAAAAACTACAGCTTAAACTACATTCTAATTCTATTATTAGGATATAAATAAACTAAATTAAGAGTGGAATTCAGTGTGGCTAAATTTAACAGGAGGTACAACTTGTCTACCATATCGAGTTGTAATTATCTTATTAATACTTGCACTTGTTGTAGGCCTATCTATAAAAGTATCTTCTTGAATACCCGTTGTCTCTTCAGTTGATTGATTGCTGTTATCTGAGTGATCGTTTTGAGGAGTTTCAAGAATGTGTTGACGACTTCGTCTGTAATAAGTTCCATTATTGTCTCTTATTATATATGTATGAGCGAGGTTCACGGCATTTATTAACTATGGTTCCTGAAAACCAATCCGAGTCAGGGGTCTTCTTGTAGTATATGCGTTTACCTCTTTTTAATGGTTTGAGTGCTTTTGTGCCTCGATCATAAAATGATTTCATCTTGTTTTGTTTCTCTTTTATATGTTTTGCATGTTTTTGTTGGTCTACAATCCTAGGTTTGAAGTTTTCACTACTGGCTGGAAGTTTAGTTCGAAGCTTACGAGACATTAATAGTTCAGCTGGTGAGCTTAATATTCCTTTTGGTGTTGTTCTGTAATGTAACAGGGCAATATAAGGATCTGAGCCAGTTTCATCGCATTTTAAATTTCTTTATTGTTTGGAGAGACCTCTCTGCCAGACCATTCGAACGTGCGAGATATGGACTAGAGGTGACATGGTCTATATTCCATTCTTGAGCAAAGCTTCGAAAGTCGTTGGAATTGAATAGTGGGCCATTGTCACTAATCATGGTTTGCGGAATACCATTCCGCGAAAATATAGATTTAAGTTGTGTAACAACTAAACGGTTCGTATATCCCCCGCACAATGGCGCTATTTCTATGAATTTTGAATAATAGTCTACTACTAATAGGTACATTTTCGCTTTTATTTCAAACAAGTCCATGCCGACTTTGAACCACGGAATTGGAATAACATCATGTGGCTGCAAAGGTTCTTTTGGGATGGCATTTCTGTGACGTATGCATGACTCACAATTACTAACTATGTTATAGATGTCGTGGTTAATATTTGGCCAATATATGCAATCCTTTGCAAGATTTGTACATCGCTCTATGCCCATGTGTCCTTCATGTAAGAGATTAAGCATTTGATGGCGAAGTGATTGTGGAATAACAAGTCGATTGCATTTAAAAATTAAGATCAACGATCTGTATATCCGCTCTTATGTTAAAGTACGGCATAGCTAATGAATCAATAGACTTTTTATGATTCGGCCAACCATTATTGTGATAATATTTCACTTTTGCAAGGGCGTCATCATTTATTGTTGCACGACGAATTTCATCTAATTTAGATACAGATGCTGGTAGACTTTTAGTTAACAAATTACAGTGTAAGCGTAGATCTTTGTCGAATTCGGTTAAAGCGGTTTCTGGCAGAGCAGCCTTTGACAATGTGTCAGCGACAAATAAATCTTTTCCTGGTTTATAACTAACAGACAAATCGTAGCCTTGGAGACGAAGCATGAATCGCTGCAACCGCATTGGTATCTTATGCAGTGGACGCTTAAATAACGGTACTAATGGTTTGTGGTTTGTTTCCACCATAATGGGTCTACCTATGATGTACTGGTGAAATTTTGTGCAACCGAAGAGAATAGCAAAAAGCTCTTTCTCGATTTGGGCGTAGTTTTGCTGACACGCTGTTAAGGTTGCAGAAGAATATGCAATCGGGGATGTTCCGTGTAGGACGACTGCTCCTACTGCATTGTTAGATGCATCAACAGATAGTGTAAGAGGTTTCTGTGGATCATAATAAGTCAAAATTGGAGAATTAGATATCAAAGACTTTAAATTATCAAATTTCTTTTGATGTCTTGGAGACCAATGCCATAAGACATCCTTTTTTAGAAGTTCACGTAAATTTGTATTTTCTGTTGATAAATTATTTATGTATGACCCTAAATAGTTTATCATGTCAAGAAAACGTTGAAGATCAGAAACATTTCCTGGACATAGCATCTTGCAAATAGCTTTCACTTTCTCTTCATCTGGACGTACACCTTTTTGGTTAAATACATGTCCGATAAATTTAACTTCCTTCTGAAGGAATTTTGACTTTGACAAATTGAATTTTAGCCCGACAGACCTAGCTCTTTCGAGCACAAGTTTAAGTACATGGTCATTCTCTTGTTTGTTTGCTCCGAAAAATAGAAAATCATCAATGTAAATGATTAAATTTGGAATATCGCCGAAATTTTCTATCATTTCTGCCTGAAATAATTCGGAAGCAGCGGCAATTCCGAAAGGTAATCGTAAAAAACGATAAAATGTGCACAGTTTTGATGATTCCTCATCAAGTGGAAGAGCCTATAATCCTGAGTAGGCATCTAGTGTACTATTATACATGGCGTTGCTTAGGCGGGCTTTGCATTCGTCCATCAAGGCACACTCGCAAACTACCATTCGATTTTTTAACAACAACAATATAACTTACCCAATCGGTTGGCTCATTAACTTTAACAATTACTTTTAGGTCTTCCATTCTTTTAAGTTCCTTTTTTAGATCACATTCGAGGCCGAATGATATCCGTCGTGGGCAATCAATCATTGGTTTGACATCAGGCTTTAGTTGTAGGTTGATTTGCTTTTTTAAGCAACCAAGACCTTCAAATAAATCTTTAAATGCGAATGTTCTCTTGTGATTTCAATGGCTCTTGCTCTCTATTGCTTTCTCCAATTTGATATCACCTTCGTGAAGCAGACGTTCTTTTATGCATGTGTATTTATCGTTTAATCCGCAGACAAAAATGTCCCGTACCAACATTTCTCTTAAGTCGCCAAGTTCGCATGTTAGGCTCAAGTTCTTGAGCGCGGTAACATGCGCGTCTATTGATTCGTCCAATGTTTGTGAGCGGGAAAAGAAATTATGACGCTCCACAGCAATGTTCACTTTAGGTAGAAAGTAAACTTCAACTTTTTACCAAGGTTTCAAAGGAGACACTATCCAGATCAATATTGAAAGAATTCAAAATATCGAAAGAATCTGCTTGAATCTGCAACTTTCCGTTGATATGCTTGACTTTCTAGATTTGATGCTCTCATATAGACTTTAGACTGGTTGAACCAAATTTTCCATGTAGTCGCGAGATTAGTGCTTTTTAAGTTTAATGGTGGAATTGTTGACGAGAATCCAGGAGTCGATACTTCACGCATTACAACTGTACCATTGTTTTTACTGTTTTCACTCGTCTCTGGTTTTGGAGGCATTTTGTATTATATAATTTATAACTGTTTAACGCCTGACACCATGTAAAGATTTAATAAAACACTCGGTTGACTTTCTTTTATAACTTTATTATTAGGATGCTCAATCACGACTGACTGACTTAGTAAAAGAGATATATATATATAATCTGTAGCGTCAGCCTTTTAGCAAAAAAAAAAAAAAAATTAATATGTTTCATTTTGATGTTCTATTTGTGTTCCGTCACTGTACCAAGTCCAATAAATTTACCCCTTTTCAAAAAACAGACCTTTTCCCCTCCCAATCTATTAATTGGACCTACTAATCTCTCTTTCGCAACTCACAGCAAAACCTGGCTCTGTCAAACGTCCCTCTATTTTCGAATTCCCTCATTCCACTTTCTTCGTAGGCACACTCTCTCCCCGTGTTCTTGTTCCCATGGTGAATATGTCCTTTTTGTTGTAGAGAGCATTGTGTTTAGTCAATTTAAATTCAGGAGGAAGAGGTGGAAAGCCTTGCTAAGGCTACAGATCGTGTGGGAGTAAGCTAGATTAGGTTGTGTACTGGAATGAAGAATCTAACGTAGACAGGAACCTATTTTTGCGAGAGAGAATCTAGAGCAGGAATAGATTATATGAGTAGTAAGCGAAATAGGAAGCAAGGAAATGGGACAAAAGAAATTTTTTTTTAGAGAACGAGACCAATGATACAGGTCAATGGCCTTACGGGTTTCGATCAGCTGATCAAATCAGCCGACGAAATCGGGTTTTTTTTTGTGTCTCTAGGGACATGGCGACAAGGTCGTGTTGGGTGGGATTTTTTATTTTTCCCCTTTGGGAGTTAAAAGTCGAGACAGTCGGTGTCTGGAAGTTAAAGCAACAAGGTTGCGAGTATTCGAGTTTCGCTCGTTCTTTTTTTTTTAGTTCGGTCAAATCGTATCGCGAAAAAAAAAAAAAAAAACGGAGTTTGGACTACGGCGCGTACAGGTAGCCACTCCAGAGATACGTAACCGATCCTTTTTGCGATATCCACCGGGTGTCCGCGTTCTTTGATTTTTTCTTGAAAAGAAAAAAAAAAAAAAAGAGTTTGCCGAGAAATCCTTACGGGCAAAACAAAGAACAAAAACAAAAAAAAACAAACCCAAAGTGACTGGAGCAAAAAAAAAAAAAAGGGACATATTAAATTTGAACTACCCCCACCCCCTCCCCCTTATACCAACGCGGTGCGTAGAGCAGAAAAATAAAGGGGGTGCAAAATACGATCCCCCACCCCATATACTCCAAGCTACATCGCCTGCAAGAGGTGCTCCGCGGGACAACCTCAACAACCTCAACAACCTCAACAACCTCAACAACAACAACAACAAAAAAATATAAAAGTGAAAAAAGAAAAAACCAAAAACAATAGCATACGCAAAATAAGTGACAAAAAAAATAAGTGTATTAGTATTAAAAAAAAAGGAACATTTATATGTACATATACATATACATATATATAAATAATAATAATAAATAAATAAATGGAAAGATTTTGAATTTAGTGAATAGGTTAAGTTATAGATTTGAGTTGGTTTTTTTTTTTTTCATTTAATGTGTAGAGTAAGATTAGGGCTAAGCGAGTTGTTAATTTTTTTTTCTTTTGAATTTTATTTAAATTTAGTTTTGTGCGCAAGAAAAAAAAAATTTTTTTTTGAGATTGCAAAGGTTCTTCAAGTGCTGGCGCCAGAACTACGAGGGACCTGAAATTCGGTAAGACTTTCATATATGTATTCAAGTTTCTATTTTTTTTGGCTAGAATAAAAGTAGCCATACAGATTTTTTTTTAAATAGAATTCAAAGAGAAAGAAAACTTTCATACATTAGTTTTTAAGTTTTATTTTGTGAATTCATCTTTTTTAATAAATCAATTGTCATGGTTATGAGTTGAATTAGTCTTTTTTTATTATAATAATGGAGTAGGCTTAGAGCAAGTGGTGTGTGGATGGGCGGACCGACCGTCCTTCGATGGGGCGACTGTGACGAAACATGACGCACAAACGATGACGACATGACGAATATGACGTGACGGACTTTCCGCTGATTGTTTTTTTTTTACAGGTGTGACTGGGAGGAACTTTCTTTAGGGGCTACCATTCACAGATCTGGCCAGAATGGTAGCAATTGGTCGCACCCAAGTGCGATAAGGGTGGGTTGGCCATCCTCAGCCAACAACACCCGGCTTATTTCAGGTCGTGACGAGCTGTCATCGCTGTGTGATACTGGGACGCATTATTCGGTGTAGGGTACGTAGGGTTAAGTTAGTTTTAGGTTTAGTTATAAGTCGTTAATTAAGTTCGGTAGTTAGGGTTTAGGTTAGTGTAGGTTTAGTTAGCTACATCGCGCTAGTCCCGGTCTTGCACAGTGGTGATGGCACACAGATGTGATCCGGCTGTTTCTTTTCTTCTTTTTTTTCTATCATCTTTCTCTCCTCCTATCTTTTAAGTCCGTCCGTAAAATAACGTAGCTTTCTCCAGGCTATCTTTGTTTTCTTTTTTTTTATAACCCGGCACGAAAACAAAACGGTAAGTTGAGTTGCGATGTACGGGGTAGTGGCAAGAACCAACCCAATCCGACGAGCTAGAGCCGAGCAACCGCGAGCGTGCCACTGCCAACTACTCCTGCATCATGGATGCCTCCGTGGCCAACTGACTCCTTACAATGGCGCCCAACGTGGGGCTAGTCCGCTAGTTTTTTTTTTCTTTTTCAAAATTGTTACTTTCCTATCTATCTTTTATTTCTCCAAGATCACATTCTGATTATGCTTTTGGTTTCTGAGCAGATCAACGGTGGCTGTCCGGTCTCCAGGCGAGAAGCCAAGGGACTTAGTGAGGTAATCGGAAGTCTGTAAAGGATCCAAAAGCGGACTAGAAGTGAGAGGTCGATAAGTTGACTGCTGTCCGATACAGTTAGCCCTAGGTTGACTTATCGTGAGGCGTGGGCTTGAGATCACGAACTTCTAGTCGTGTTGAAGTATAACCTGGACATTCTCTGCCAGCCTGGGATGTGGTTCAGCCATATACCCAGTGTGGAGGAAGTTAAGGGTTATGCTTCAGCACTCGTTACGATACTGAAATACCAGTCACCACACCACGTATACGCAACTTGACGCAACATTACACTACGAACTATACTTGGACCGACTCTAGTACCCATCGAGAGTGACTGGAAAATCGGTTCCCAAATTCCACACACCAACGCGATGTATAAAATTCAAACAATCACCAACAGTCATATACATAACGATACTTTCCTTTTTAAATTATTTAGTTAGCCATTATATATTATGTTATATATATTTCCTTTTTTTTTATTTTTATTAGGTGTCCATTTTCCCTTTTTTTTGAATTTCTTTCATTTTCTGCATTTTTTTTTTTTTTAATCTTGTTTTGAATTACATATTTTTTTTTTTTTTCATACGCAAAATATTAGCTTTAATACTTACATATATACCTACATTGATTAACTTTTTTTTTAAAAAGAACGTAAGTCGTAGCAATTTTTTTTTTTTGTTTCACCATTATGAATAACGAGACAGGGTCAGTCCCTAGGGACACTTCTTCGGGCGATGTAGCTACTGGAGGTTTCGGTTTTGAGGATGAGCGGAGAGCTCCAAGGGACAGCTCAGATAGCAGCCTTCTAGAAGTCGCAACACAATCTCCATGGAGGAACGATGTGTTTAGGATGGGTAAGCACCGACACACGCGGCCCAAAGCAAATGCCGAACCCGGAGCGGATGTCCTGGACCTCACGACGATCTCGCACGACTTTCTGCGATTTAGTCCAGATCGTCAAAACACAAATGAAGCCGCAGAACCAACAACCCACAAGGCGGTTCCCGTGTTGACAGGGATTCCGGAAATTCCCGGAGAAGAATCTGGCTCTCATCCCTCGGAAGATGAGAACTTCGAGCATCGACAAACACGAGCATCGACAAGCAAACGAGTACCGATAAAACGCCAAGACGCCTACGAAACTTACACTGGACAGTACGAAGCATACGACGAACATAGTGAGAGACGACCAGGAGGGAGGCGCAGAACAATGTACGAAGACGAAGACTACAACGTACGTAGACAGAAACAACCAGAGGACAGCCAAAGGACATACAGACCACAAGACGCCTACCCTAGGAAGATGGAAAGAAAAGAGGACAACGTAATGTCGAAGCTCGACGACAGGATGACCGCAATGATAGCAACGTTCGAAAAGAGCATTGCCATCATGAGCGAAAAGATAAGCTGTCTCGAGCTTTCAGTTGCCTCATCTTCCAAGGGTAACATGACGACGACTAACAGACGCTTAAACGAAACCAGGGAACGACAAGACAGACCGGAATCGCCTCCATACGATAACATGACTTACACCAACAGACCACGACGAAATAATCACTCGACAGGGACGGACAGGTACCAGGACACACCTGGATACTACCATCGCGATGATGCTCGGAGGGCAGATACGGCGATCCATAAGTGGGGGATTAAATTCGACGGCACATCCAAAACGATGCCGGTAGAGAGTTTCGTCTTCCGCATCGAAACTCTTAAAAAGAAGAATGGGGTGTCTTCTGATCAGCTGCTAGCCCAGTTCCATCACCTAGTTTCAGGCCCGGCTGAAAGATGGTACTGGGAATACCTAGAGGAAATCGGGGGGGATGAGCAGCTCAGCTACCAAGATCTTAAAGTTGAGCTGATCAAACAATTCAGAGATGGACGACGGGACCACGAAATTCTTAGGTCCATCATGGATAGAAAACAGTTGCCCCATGAGACATTCGACGACTTTTACGCCGACATACGGTCGATGACAATACATATGACCAACCGACCGCACGAACTGGACCTGGTAGACATACTGCGACATAACATTAAGGACCGAGTCGCGACACTTATCTTCGGTTGCTCCATACGGAGCATACAGGACCTCCGCGATGAGTGTAGAAGAGCGGAAAGGTATTTGTCGACCAGAGACGAACGTTATAAACGCCACGTGACCGAGATTGACGAACCACCTTTACGCGGAAGACCAGCAAGACAGGACCAACAAGACAGATCTACAAAATCAGCGCAAAAGTAGACCCACTACGTACATTAAACCTGACCGACCAAGGACCGAAAAAACGAACGTCTACAAAACTGAGCCGACGATAAATTTGACGAATCCACAGGCTTGTCCTTCCGGATTCCATACGTTGACTTGCTTCAGTTGTGGGCAAGGGAACATCAATTTCCACTGCACTAAGTGTCAGGGAAACCTGCAGATCGGCGGGAATGCCGGGGGTCATCCGTCGAAACCGACCACAACCCCGGCGAACCTCGATAAACCCAGCCAGTAAGCATCCTGCAGCGTGACCCAACGACACCTAGAGCACAGACGTGTCCCGACCCTCCTCAACGGAAGACTCTCCACCAACGAATAGTGGAGTACAACGAAGCGAGGAAGCGGATTTTTGGAGAAGAAGTGGCAGTGCCTGTGGAGAATACTAGAAAATATAAAAAAATACATAGGCTAAGGGAGAAATGTGCAATAAAAAGACGACGACTAAAGAGAATACTCGATACTGTGATAACAACACGACATGACAACAGACCGTTCGCCCAAGTGAATATCGCGGGAGAGGATGTCCTCGGTCTGCTAGACAGTGGTGCATCCATAACCTGCTTGGGAAAAGGGGCGCTAGACTTTTTGAAGAGACATAACATTACCCTGACAAACATGACGACCGATATACGGACAGCTGATGGCAACCATCAGAAAATACTTGGACGGTTTACTTCTCCTGTCTCATGGCATGGCAAAATCAGGGACTTAGAAATATTCGTGGTCCCGAATTTACAACAACCATTATATTTAGGGGTAGACTTTTGGAAGAGCTTCGCGGTCGCTCCTAACATTATATCGGGACTAGACTTGCCATCGCCGACCGGAAACGATTCCCCAATCCAAGCGCTCACCCAATCACAAACCGAGCAGTTGGAGAGGGTGAAACAACTTTTTCCGTCGTTCGCAATCCTGGGGTTAGGCAAGACGAAGCTTCTGGAGCATGTGATTGAGGTAGACGACCACCAAGCTCCTATCAAACAACGACATTACCCCATTTCGCCAGCGATACAAAAACTCTTATATGACGAGCTGGATCGAATGGTTGAACCAGGGGTAATTGAAGAAAGCAGTAGTGCTTGGAGTTCGCCAGTAGTCTTGGTGAGAAAACCGGGGAAGAATCGTCTATGCCTAGATTCCCTAGATTGGTCACGCTGTGACCAAAAAGTATGCCTACCCTCTTCCTCACATCGACGGCTTACTAAGCCGCCTTCAAGATACCAGGTACATCTCCGGTATTGATTTAAAAGACGCGTTTTGGCAGATTCCTCTGGAGGCCAAATCAAGGGAGAAGACAGCTTTCACAGTCACTGGTCGGCCACAAAAGGATCTGTCTGGTCGCTTGGCCAGGTGGAGCCTGAAACTTCAGGGCTTCGACTTCGAGATCGAGCATAGAAAGGGTACCCTAAACGTAGTGCCCGACACTCTCTCACGCGCCCACATGGAAGAGATCAGTACCCAATCCGACATTCTGCAGGTTGATCTCAACTCTCCATATTTTTCGTCAGAGGAATATGAGGAGTTGAAGAAAATCGTAACAGAAAACCAGGAGCGACTTCCTGACACATGCGTCTCAGACGGATTTGTGTATAAGCGAACTGACATACGAACAGGAGACCCGGTACAGGACGACTTATCCTGGAAACTCTGGATTCCGAGGGAGTTGCGCGAGAGCTTGGTGGCTGCAGCACATGTTGCACCAGCCGCTGGACATGGCGGGATTCACAAGACTCTTGCTCGCCTGAGGCAGATGTACTTCTGGCCAGGTATGGTATCTGATGTCCAGAATCTCGTCAAGTCTTGCGAGGTCTGCAAGTGCTGTAAGCCACTCAATACAGTATCTAGACCGCCGATGGGACAACAAGTCATTACGGAGCGGCCCTTCCAAAGGCTATATATTGATTTTCTTGGACCCTATCCGCGAACTAAGAAGGGGAATACTCATATTTTTAACGTGTTGGACCATTTTTCTAAGTATGTGTTTTTGAAACCAGTAAGGAAGGCAACAGCAGTAGAGGTAGTAAAATATTTAGAGGAAGGCGTATTTCATATGTTTGGTGTGCCCGAGTATGTGCATTCGGATAATGGCAAACAATTCGTCTCCGAGTCGTTTGCCAGTTTCCTAGGAAAATATGGCGTCAAGCATGTTCGAACCGCGCTCTACTCTCCTCAAGCTAATGCGTCAGAGAGGGTCAACCGGTCTGTACTGGCCAAAATACGGTCATACATACATGATGACCAGAAGAACTGGGACCTCCATGTCAGCGACGCGGCATTTTCTTTGAGGAGCGTGGTGCACGATTCGACCGGGTTTGAGCCGTATTATGCCATTTTCGGGACACATATAATTCAACATGCCAAATCATATGAAATACTAAGGAAACTAGACGTAGTGAAATATCTGAACACTGAGGTATTAGAAAAGAATGACAAATTAGAGCTTATTCGAAGGAAAATTTTTGACAATCTAAGGCTAGCACATGACAAGGCGACGCGATCGTATAATACTAGGAGTAAAGATATGAAATATAACGTAGGACAAATAGTGTATAGACGCAACTTTAAGCAAAGTAATTTAGCTGACAGTTACAATGCCAAATTAGGACCCAAATTTTTAAAAGCAGTGATACTAAGGGTGATAGGCAATTCCCTCTATGAAGTTGGTACTCAAAATGGGGAGAGAGTGGGTATTTTCCACGCAAAAGATCTCCATTCCTAGCTTCATAAAGGGAACCTTATAAACTTGACGCACTCTACCTGCTGTTGCTGGATGTTTTTATTTATCGTTTTGTTTATTTATTTATATATTTTATACTCATATTTATTATATTTATTTTACTTATTTATCTATTTATTTATGTTATTTATTTATTTTATATATTTAGTTATTTTACTTATTTATAATTTATTTATTTATTCATTTATTTATTTATCTTTCCTTCTAGTCATTTACATTAACTTATTTATTATATTTTATTTTACTTATTTATTTATTTATTGATTAGGTTAGGAATTTAGCTGTGATATTAGTATAAGTTAGATAGGTAAATGTGAGAGGTTTTCTGTAAGCATAGATTGTGATGTTCGTAGATACAGGTTTTAAATAAGTAGGAGTATCTCAGGGAGTGGGCCTTTGCACCACGTATCAAAGGAATAGGCACGCTCGTCTGAACAGTTCTTGTAAAAGGCCTCCTTGGTTTATTTTTACGAATTCAGAATGTTCACGACCACTCACACTCTGCTTTCGAGCCTGTAGCGTCAGCCTTTTAGCAAAAAAAAAAAAAAATTAATATGTTTCATTTTGATGTTCTATTTGTGTTCCGTCACTGTACCAAGTCCAATAAATTTACCCCTTTTCAAAAAACAGACCTTTTCCCCTCCCAATCTATTAATTGGACCTACTAATCTCTCTTTCGCAACTCACAGCAAAACCTGGCTCTGTCAAACGTCCCTCTATTTTCGAATTCCCTCATTCCACTTTCTTCGTAGGCACACTCTCTCCCCGTGTTCTTGTTCCCATGGTGAATATGTCCTTTTTGTTGTAGAGAGCATTGTGTTTAGTCAATTTAAATTCAGGAGGAAGAGGTGGAAAGCCTTGCTAAGGCTACAGATCGTGTGGGAGTAAGCTAGATTAGGTTGTGTACTGGGATGAAGAATCTAACGTAGACAGGAACCTATTTTTGCGAGAGAGAATCTAGAGCAGGAATAGATTATATGAGTAGTAAGCGAAATAGGAAGCAAGGAAATGGGACAAAAGAAATTTTTTTTTAGAGAACGAGACCAATGATACAGGTCAATGGCCTTACGGGTTTCGATCAGCTGATCAAATCAGCCGACGAAATCGGGTTTTTTTTTGTGTCTCTGGGGACATGGCGACAAGGTCGTGTTGGGTGGGATTTTTTATTTTTCCCCTTTGGGAGTTAAAAGTCGAGACAGTCGGTGTCTGGAAGTTAAAGCAACAAGGTTGCGAGTATTCGAGTTTCGCTCGTTCTTTTTTTTTTTAGTTCGGTCAAATCGTATCGCGAAAAAAAAAAAAAAAAAAAACGGAGTTTGGACTACGGCGCGTACAGGTAGCCACTCCAGAGATACGTAACCGATCCTTTTTGCGATATCCACCGGGTGTCCGCGTTCTTTGATTTTTTCTTGAAAAGAAAAAAAAAAAAAAAGAGTTTGCCGAGAAATCCTTACGGGCAAAACAAAGAACAAAAACAAAAAAAAACAAACCCAAAGTGACTGGAGCAAAAAAAAAAGGGACATATTAAATTTGAACTACCCCCCACCCCCACCCCCTCCCCCTTATACCAACGCGGTGCGTAGAGCAGAAAAATAAAGGGGGTGCAAAATACGATCCCCCACCCCATATACTCCAAGCTACATCGCCTGCAAGAGGTGCTCCGCGGGACAACCTCAACAACCTCAACAACAACAACAACAAAAAAATATAAAAGTGAAAAAAGAAAAAACCAAAAACAATAGCATACGCAAAATAAGTGACAAAAAAAAAATAAGTGTATTAGTATTAAAAAAAAAAAGGAACATTTATATGTACATATACATATACATATATATATATATATATATATATATATATATATATATATATATATATATATATATATATATATATATATATATAAATAATAATAATAAATAAATAAATGGAAAGATTTTGAATTTAGTGAATAGGTTAAGTTATAGATTTGAGTTGGTTTTTTTTTTTTTCATTTAATGTGTAGAGTAAGATTAGGGCTAAGCGAGTTGTTAATTTTTTTTTCTTTTGAATTTTATTTAAATTTAGTTTTGTGCGCAAGAAAAAAAAATTTTTTTTTGAGATTGCAAAGGTTCTTCAAGTGCTGGCGCCAGAACTACGAGGGACCTGAAATTCGGTAAGACTTTCATATATGTATTCAAGTTTCTATTTTTTTTGGCTAGAATAAAAGTAGCCATACAGATTTTTTTTTAAATAGAATTCAAAGAGAAAGAAAACTTTCATACATTAGTTTTTAAGTTTTATTTTGTGAATTCATCTTTTTTAATAAATCAATTGTCATGGTTATGAGTTGAATTAGTCTTTTTTTATTATAATAATGGAGTAGGCTTAGAGCAAGTGGTGTGTGGATGGGCGGACCGACCGTCCTTCGATGGGGCGACTGTGACGAAACATGACGCACAAAAAATGACGACATGACGAATATGACGTGACGGACTTTCCGCTGATTGTTTTTTTTTTACAGGTGGTGACTGGGAGGAACTTTCTTTAGGGGCTACCATTCACAGATCTGGCCAGAATGGTAGCAATTGGTCGCACCCAAGTGCGATAAGGGTGGGTTGGCCATCCTCAGCCAACAACACCCGGCTTATTTCAGGTCGTGACGAGCTGTCATTCGGTGTAGGGTACGTAGGGTTAAGTTAGTTTTAGGTTTAGTTATAAGTCGTTAATTAAGTTCGGTAGTTAGGGTTTAGGTTAGTGTAGGTTTAGTTAGCTACATCGCGCTAGTCCCGGTCTTGCACAGTGGTGATGGCACACAGATGTGATCCGGCTGTTTCTTTTCTTCTTTTTTTTTCTATCATCTTTCTCTCCTCCTATCTTTTAAGTCCGTCCGTAAAATAACGTAGCTTTCTCCAGGCTATCTTTGTTTTCTTTTTTTTTATAGCCCGGCACGAAAACAAAACGGTAAGTTTTGTTGCGATGTACGGGGTAGTGGCAAGAACCAACCCAATCCGACGAGCTAGAGCCGAGCAACCGCGAGCGTGCCACTGCCAACTACTCCTGCATCATGGATGCCTCCGTGGCCAACTGACTCCTTACAAATCCTACGAACATATATGAAAAAGCATGTATGTATATGTTAAAGTATACAACAATCTACACCAAATCTCCCACGTATCTTTTTGATAAGCTCCAATTTGTGCTGTCATCCAGAACACTTCGTCTCACAACACATCAGACTTTGGAACTCTTTACCAATGGCTACAAAACAATTAATGGGAACCAATAAATTTAAAAGTGCAGTCATAGCACACCTTCAAAACCAGCTCTGGTTAACAGAATCTTTTTGTTTGCTTTCTTCGCAGCAGCAATAAGTCTCCACATAAAGCTCTACCGCGATGAAGCTTATCATACTTGCAATGGTCTTAGTTTGCATAATTACAACTAATTAGTGCTTACTCAGCGAATATTAGAGAATCTATTTTGGACTCGACTATACTCAACTTGCTTGTTATACGTAGCTTCACTTCTGCCGAGATCACCAAACAATAAAGGCGTACTTTGCTAATCGATTCGTTTAATTTTCTTTTTTGTCTTTTCATTTGAGTTTGAACAATAGGTGGTACAAACTAGTGCCTCCTCGCAACAGTCTTTCTTCACTCTTTCTCTTCACCTTACTGCTTCCCTTTCACATTCCTTATTCTAATTCTATTTTTCCCTTTTCTACTTATTATTAAAATTGTTAAAATTTACTCGTATATTAATAGCCTAGACCTAAACATGAATTATTGTATAATACACTTACCCACACTAATTGTTATAGTATTATAAAAGTCTAAGTCTTACTTATACTTGTACGTTTGCTAAAACAAATAAATTTAATTGAATTGAATGTAACATTGTACATTTTGAATGTAATTTAAATATACAATTGATAAATAAATAAATAATAAAAATCATCTTCTTAATGATGATCAGTAAAAATCCTACACAGTTTCCTGCTCCTCCGTGTTGATTAGTCCAAATACCAATAGTTCGTCATTCGAATTGCTCGGCTCAATAATTAGTTGAAAGATCCCGATTCTGAACTGCTGTGAGTGAGTCAGAAACCCATCACCGAGACTCAGATTGTCGAACCCCATCGACACACTGCCAGATGTAAACTAAGTAATTCCAGTGCATCCATCATTACTAAGGGGCACACTCACTCAGCTGTGTTTTGTACAATTTGTTACTGAAATATTGTGTTTTTTCCATAAGTAACAGGCCTTATGCTTTAAGGGATTAGATTGTCAGGACCCGCCAAAACAGTCGAAGAAGCTCATTAGTAACTGATTTAACCTTCAGCTTTAAATCTTTCGAAATGATTTTCTAAACTCTCACATCTTCATTGGAATAAAGTGAATACTTTCTGACTTAGTTTCCTCCCAAAAAGACAAAAAAAGAAAAGCACAAAATCGGCATCCTCATACATACATACACATAAATAAACATAAATTCATAAGTAGATACAAACGTACAAAGAAAAAACATCTTTAGCAATGTTTATCCATATTTTTCTGGGGATATATTCCGTCATATTTTAACTTAGACTTCCAGAAAAGTCGGTGATTTAATATTTAAATTTGCATAATGAGCCAGCATTTTTCCAACAACTAACAGAACAGTATACGCAATTGTTTTCTGAAACTTGAGCCAATTTCACGAACATTTCAGATGTTCTTATTCAACCAAACCCGCCACGTTTGTCCTTGAACTCACACAGACAATCGGACAGAAGAATTCTCACTGTACTCGTGGCATCCAAACACAGTAGATATTTAAAACGTAATTTGTATGCAAAAATCTTTACAATGGATTTCATATAACTAAACTAAAAAACCAACAAAATCACCGACCCTGAAATGATTGAATAGAAACCAAAATCAACATGGCACCGAATTTAAAGTGAATAAGCCAACTTCCATTCGGCACACCACCAAACGAGCATCAATTTTAATAATAGACCGAGAAAAAAAAATTCTCCTTCAGTTATCTCAAAATATGAGCTTATCCTTGCTGAAACCCTTGCAAATGTATCTCCTTACCACTCGACGCCTTTGGTTCTTTTCACTGTCGAATGAGTTAGTCATTCTAGAAGGTTGGCTACAAAGACTCCGCCGCCGACAACATCGATGGTGGGAAGAACAACAGGCCAGTGGAATCACATAAATAAACAACAAAATCAACCTCATCCAGCCTGGTACACTCTATTACTCTGAAGAATAGGGACACACGAATGCACAGCACCAAGGCACCCGGCTACCAAGGCAAAGGTTTAAAAAAGTTAATTTATTCGAACACCACCACCCCTAAGAGCTACGGATAACCCCGGCAAAGATATAAATTCATTTTAACTTTACAATTTTCATTTTATCCACCTCATAATACGAGTGGCGTTGGAAATACTCTTACTTGTACTGGTGCTCGTACTGATACAATATCACCTTTAGGTCTAGAGAATCGCCGGCGCTACAGCTAAGGCTGCGCTGCGCCTACTCCATCAGACCAAGCCAGAACAACGAACGGAGAAATACTAACGTCATCTATAGCAAATCGTACTTAGATACACTTCAGGAAATTTATTGCGTATCCTGATAGGAATTTATACATTCAATGAGGAAGAGAACCTGCTTTCGCCTGCTCTGCTGGTTAGCTGTTTAGCTGTTTAGCTGTTCGGTTGCTATTGCCTGTTAGTCGACTAACGATGACGCATTCTCTCTCCATTGGGGCAAAAAGAATAGGATTCAGAATACCACCCATCACCGTAACAGTGGTGTTATGCTGTGGTGGTTCTTCCTCCCTATAATAATACTTCGGAAATTCCACCCCCTTGAATAGGTGCCATAGATTCCACCGCACAGCATCCACTTGTGCGGTAACCGCAAATGGATTTCGAAGGATGACTACAGGAGTCGAATCTCGTTATTAGACATAAACAAATACATTGGTTAGGAAATTGGTTTTCCCAATGCTCCTGCTGCTACTACTCCAGTTGCCGGATCTTCTGGATCCACCTATGCGAGGCTCAATAAATTTGTTCCTTATACGAGTATCGTGTGCGTATGCCAGCTCAATCGGCCAAGGGCTTATGCTGTTGTTGGTGGTGCGTTGTATATCCTGAATGTATTTGTTGAATGGGAATAAACACGCATTTATTGGATTGCGATTACTATCATCAAATAGGTTATAGCCTATCGGTGAATTTATGAGGTGTGAAGTTAGATTTTTCATAAGCCAGGGTGACGGTGCTGGTGGTTTTTAAAACGGCCTTGCTCCACAAAATGTGCCTGCCATCCTTTTTCGGAGGTGGGCGACGACATTTACAAGCATACTGCTGAGACAGAGGAAAGTTATGATTTATGGAGTAGTGAAGTCGACACATGCTATCAGTGCTGGTGTGAATTCAGGGAGTGGATAAATAATTGTCTCACTAGCGCGATAGGGACGATGCGTCGTGTAGTGAGTTTGTTGTTGTCGTCGTCCGTTTGGAGATTGGTAAAGATAAAAACAAGAATAAAGGACGACTTCCTTGGTATGATAAGCCAACTTTTCGACTTTTCGGTTTGCTACTGATTATTTGTACGAGTAATGAATTGTTGTCACAGGCTATGGAGGTGTAGATGTAGATATCGTCTTTTTGCCAATTCATTGTAAGTGAAACAGCTTGAGTGCATTGGAGCGTAAGACGCGTAGCATGTTTTAAGCATTATACTCCTATCACAAGGGAATGTCCTGGAAAAAGTGGTACAAGTGATTTGAGGAAAAACCAATTTTCAGGCTGACTATGGAGGACTTCTACTCTTCGATTGGTGCTATTAAGGAGCATCTGCTCTTTGAAAATCACAATAACAAACGACTTGTGTCTGGTGGTGATACGCATATTTAGTTTAAATTAATATTGGCCTTGGGTATTAGAGAACATTCTGCTCAATTTCGATCTAAATATCTTTTATACTAGACTGCACAATAAATTTATGAAGCCTTTAAGATAAAAGCTTTAAGGTCAATTGAATTTTGTTACCCTTGTAATAATTTAACTTTTTTTTCTCGTCGGAACAGAGCAGTAAGAAAATCAACCAGTTCATTACACCACACTACATCATTCTTCTTACCACAAAATACTTTACTTGGGGTCGATATCGTAAAAGAAAGTGCCGCCCGATAGTGGTATCATAAATGACTAACATATAAATGCGATATAAGAAAACATAGTGCTCTGCTTAAATGGCAGGCAGTAGGTAGTCTCAAAACCTTTCTTCAGTCTCCCTTTCCATTCCGTTGATAAGAATAACATTATCTGTTTAAGAACGTCCAGAAGGCTTCCTTTGCCTTTGCCCATATGAAAGTGAAAGCTCTGATCGCGACAGACAATCTGAATATTATTCCTTTGAACCTTTCATCCTGGACAATGTAGACCTACAATTCCGTCCACTCGACGTGGATCAAGTGAAGATAGCCATATTTAAGCTTAAGTCCAACAAGGATACTTAACCGGACGACCTTCGTGCCGGGCTCTTTAAAGCGACAGGCGATGGCTTGGGAAGGAGCATACACCAAAACCTCTCCACTGTGCCAACTACAGAGGCAGCAGTCTTCTTAACATCGCATACAAGATCCTATCTTCAATATTGTGCAAACGTTTGAAGCCATTCCTCAACAACCTGATTGGTGCATATCAATGTGTCTTCAGGACAAGAAAGTCCACCATCGACAAAATATTCACAACACTACGGTTGATCTTTTAAAAAGCAAATGCGCTCTAAATCGATACACAGTACACACCACGGATTTTAAGGCCGCATATGACAGCATCCACAGAGACGGTATATGCAGAGCAATTTCAAGTTTTGGCATTCCTGACAAGTAAAGAACTCACCGAGACCTTTGATGTCAAAAAAGGATTTAGACAAGTCGATGCGCTATCATGCGATTTCTTTAACATTATTCTTGAAAGAATAGTAAATTCACGCGCCAACACAAGAAGCACAATCTTTTAATTTTGATAGGGGTTGAAGCCCCCATTTTTTGCCTCAATACAATCCTAATCTAACTTTGAAAAAAAGGTTGAAAAACTAACAAAGTAAGAGTTAGGAAGCAAGGGAATGTTGGAGAAGATCTATCGTAGTTTGAGATGATAAGTGTTCAGGTTGAAATCTAAAACGGAGAGGTTTTAGTTGACCTTTCAGAGCATGCGATAGATTGGTTCGTTGAAAACATTAGAGGTGCGATGTCTTGAAATATAGAATAGACAATGACATCATAAATTGATTTGCTGGAAATGCACACGTAGTTAATCGTGTACGCGATTAACTGTTTTGGCAATTGTGTGCTACTGCAATGGTGGTGACAATAGCAGAATGCAAAGAAGAAGATGAAAAAGAACACTGCGAGAGAAAACATTTGAAATAAGTCATAGGGTGATTCACAATTGAAAAAAAATATAAAGTTATGATTAATAAACAATTAAAAATTTCATTCTTAAACATGCCGCTCCCGCTGAAGGAATTTCAGCAATTTGGTAAAATCGCGAGTTTGGTGATCGGGCGCTTGAACGATCCGCTTTTGGTGCTCAATGTTACCACTCGCACATGTCCATCTTGTCCTGGGTGAACTTCCAAAATTCTTCCTAAGGACCATTGTGAGGGTGGAAGGTTTGGTTCCTTGAGAACGACTATATCGCCGACCTTGAAGTCTCTTTGAGGTTCTCTCCATTTTGGGCGCTGTTGCAGTGATGTTAGATAGTCAGTGTACCATCTTCGCTAAAAACCTTGTACCATGTTCTAGATTAATTCCCATCGTCCTAGACGATTTATTGGTGTCTCCAGATAACTTGGTTCCGGGATCGCTGTATATAGCCTGCCTATAAGAAAATGGGAAGGTGTTAATGGGTTAAGATCTAAATCAGAGGAAACACAAAGGGGTCTGGAGTTTAAAAGGCTTCGATTTGGGCCAACAAAGTGCACATCTCCTCGAAAGTTAGAACATTTTGGCCAACGACGTGACGAAGATGCGTCTTGCAATAAACCGTTTAAGTGCCGCCAAAAATGAATCTATAGTTAAGTCAGAAACCATCTCAAGGTGAAAGGCCTTGGTAGTCATACACACATATAAACAAATATATCCCTTTACCAGCTTAGGTTTCCTTCCCTTGGACAGACGAAGATTTATGGGTCCAGCGTAGTCACATCCTGTGTGAGCGAAGGCAAAAGAGGGGTTCACTCGAGACGATGGCAAATTCCCCATTAACTACGAAGAAGTAGTTTGTCGATGACGGAAACATGTGATACAATCGTGAACCAATTTGCGAATAAGGTTCCTGCTCCCAATGATCCAGTACTCCTGACGAATTAATCCAAACAGTCCTGAAACTCCAATATGCAGAAAATTCCTGTGTGCGTCCAAAAGAATAAGTTGTGTTATGCGATGGTTCTTGGGTAGAATAGCATTATGCCTGACACTATAAAGGATATCTCTCGCGTTTGATATTCTATCTTCAACACGCAGCAAACCATATTCATCTATAAAGGGAGAAAGTGCAAACAATTTGGATATTTTTGGAACACATTGATAAGCCGTAAGAGCAGAAATTTCAGCCTGGAACACAACTTGAGTCCACCGGAGACAAAATTGTTTAGCATAGCGAAGTTCAGACAGCAAAAGATGTCCAGATTTTCTTTTCCCTTTTGGCAAACGACATAATTTTGTAAAGCGAAGCACATAACAAACAATTCTTACTAGTTTTCTCCAAGTAGAAACCTTAGACGAAAGTTTTTCTAAAAAGTGTTCGACCGAAATAGAAACGTAGACTCCAATACCATTTTTTCTCTCTTCGGAAATCTCATCCATCACAATTTCTTGATTACTCGGCCAATGACTGAACTTTTTAGATAAGCAATCAGGACCTTTCCACCATAGTCCGAAATTCAAAAGATCATTGGGAGCAAAACCTCTGGAGGCACAATCAGCAGGGTTTTCAGCGGAGGAAACATAATTCCAGGAAGAACGAGGCAAAAACGATAATATTTCAGACGTACGATTCGCGACAAACGTATTGCATCTTCGCGGGTGAGCGGCCAACCAGGATAATACTATCTTGGAATCACAAAATGCACAAATTCGGACTGGTGCTTGATCTAACGACAAACGTATAAGTTGAATTAACCGACATAAAAGTACAGCTCCACAGGGTTCGAGACGAGGAATGGAAAGTTGTTTAATAGGGGCAACCCGTGTTTTGGTTGCAACCAAATAGACCTCGAAATTCCCGTCTTCTAAAGAGCTACGACAGTAAACGATGCCTTTTCCGATGCATCTGAAAATCCGATAATGTCCAATTTTTTCGAGTTAAGGGTGAAAAAATTTATTTTATAGGTGAAGGTGTCAGTGTGCGGTTTCCATACCAAACCAAGTACCTTGGTGCACTGCGATGAATTATTCAAATCAAGTGAAATACTTTCCTTACATTCAATTTCTTGCAATATTTTCCAACAATTCGAGCTGCATTTGCTGAGCTCTAGCCCTCCACAAGACAGCATTTCGCCCACTTGCTTCTTCAGCTCCAATGCCTCCGACAGCGAATCAGCCCCAGTCATAAGGTCGTCAACATACATGTCACGCAAAATTGCATGCGACGCTAAAGGGAACTGCTGTTTGTAGTCAAACGCTATTTGACGGAGAACCTTCATAGACAAATATGGAGCGGGTGAAGTACCGTATGTTGCAGTACACAAGCGAAAATGCGAAACTGGGCTATCAGGAGATTCTCTCCACACAATCCGCTGGAAATCACGATGTTTCGGGTGCACCCAGATTTGCCGAAACATTTTAACAATGTCAGCGCAGAAAACAAAACGATGCAAGCGAAACCGAATACAAACCTCCACCAAATTACGTTGAAGAGGGGTTCCCGCGTGGAGCATTTCGTTGAGGCTACAGTTATTGACATCCTTATGGGAACCATCAAACACGACACGGATTTTGTTAGTTATAACAGCGTGATGAGGCAAATAAAAGGCACTACCCGACGTTGGTTCTACTTCAGCATCCGGAATGCGTTCCATATGTCCTAAGTCAAGATAGGTTTTCATAAATTTTACATATTCGAGCTTAAGACCTTTATCACGTAAAAAACGACGTTCCATAGCAAAAAGTATGGATAGGGCTCCAGATAATGTATTGGCAAACTTGATATTGTCTTGTCGGAACGGAAGTTCTACCATGTACTTGGCATTCGACGCTCGGGTAAGAGTCTTCGAAAAGTAGATATCTACCTCATCTTCACCTAACATCAAAGATGCTATATTTGGAACCTCCTCAATTTCCCAAAAGGACTTTAAAATTACATTTATGTCAAGACCTGTGTGCAAAGAAACAATAGGTTTCTCACGCATAAGATTAACAGCACCTTGGGTCACACCAGCAGCAATCGAAGAAATGCCAGATATAGGTAACCGAGCATGAGAGCGACAGAGACCCAGCCTTTCAGTTAAATTTTCGGTCACAAAGGACACCTGCGAACCGGTATCCAACAGAACGCGCGCGAGATGAGTCCTTCCAAGTGCATCGAGCACCTTAACAACAACAACAGGTAATATTCCCGAAGAACGCGAATTAGAATTAGCGAATTTTTTAGAGTCATCAGCACTAGAAGATTGATTAGTTTTGTCAAGATGCACTAAGCTGTGATGACGAGTATTACAAAACGAACAACGCGCCTTAACTCGTCATCGAACCGACGAATGTTTAGTACCAAGACAATTATAACACAATCGATTATCTCTTGCAAAGCCACGGCGCGAACTAACCGACATCAAAACGAATTCCGGGCACTGCGAAAGATAATGTTCACCTTTGCATTTCGGGCAAGACACATTTGACACGGCTAAGCTTTTTAGGTTCGGAGAATTTAACGCACGAGGGTTCTTTACAATACGAGAGGGTTTGGGGTCACTAACCTCTAAAGCACTTGAACGATCTTCTAAAAAGTTCAAAAGATCCTTGATGGAAGATTGATCCGAGTTTTTGCATTCTAATGCCCAAGCCTTACGAGTTTCCAAGTCTGTTTTGTTAACTAATAAGTAAACTAACCACGGATCTCTTCCTACTGCTTTGACCGCTTCCAGGCCGCGTATGACCTCGTCCGCTTTGTCAACAAGCTTGCGTAAGTGAGCACCATCACCCGAACCGACGTTCGGCAATTTTAGAAATTGTTCAATAAGTGCATTTATGATGTAGAGAGGCTTGTCGTACCGGCGTTCAAGCTTCTCCCAAGCGAGTAAATAGTTCGAGTCCGAAACATTTACACCATTCAATAAATTGAAGGCATCGTCGCGGAAAACCGATTTAAGGTATCGAAACCTTTGTGCACCACAAAGTTGTTTGTTGCAGTCTATCGTTTGTAGGAATACATCGCGAAATCCCGGCCATTCACGATAATCACCAGAAAACGGGGTGATATGCATGGGCTGTAAAACTACCGACGAAGGTTCTTTATGAGCAGTGCCAGAAGAAATACCTTGGCCTAACTTATCTAGGAGTTCAGTTTGCGAAGCGACTAACTCTTTGAGCGACGTGTCATGTTCCACGTCGATGGGTGGAGATAGTTCCTTGATACGTTTTACGAAAGCACATTTTGCCGTAACATACTTTGACTCGATCACCTCAAACTCGGCTTCGGGATCACCGTATCCTTCCTCTGCGTGAAATTCAAAAAGAGCAGATTGGGTATTACAAATGTCTTTCCAATCCCTTTCTAATCTCTCTAACCGCACTTCTAATTCAACGGAATGGACGTTTTCCGAAATGTTCTGGGCAAATGTAAAAGCCCTAGTAATCGCGCCTTTATAATGTCCACGTGCTTGTTTTAAAGCTTCCATTATCGACTTCAAATACCGAACACAAACGCAAACGACCACGAATCGAACCGAACCGAAAGAAATTTTCTTTATTAATTTTCGCCTTACAGCCTCAAAATCCCAACACAGAAAGCAACAGCAGATCGAGCCCCAAAAGCATCCAAAACGACAGCAGACAATAATTCAAAGTAAATTGTGATACGAGTACTTATCAATCTGTTGTGGAATCCAAATCTAGCAACCACCAACCAATTAACAACGAAAGTTCCAAAAAATCCGTACTTGAAGGACCAACTTTGTTTTAGAATTAATTTAAAAAAAAAAACAAGACGTTCAATTTTCTTTACGTTATAATTATTGAATTCTAAAACAAGACAAATTACTGTCACCCTATGTCTTGATTACCGCATGGTTTGGTGGTTGCTACAAAAATGCCATCTTCTTCTTTGCATGCACTTGACCAAGACGCCAGCAGAACGCCACTTGCCAAAACCAGTATTTTCTCCTAGTCACCAAAGATCAATACAGTTGGTTAATCGTGTGAGCGATTAACTGTTTTGGCAATTGTGTGCTACTGCAATGGAGGTGACAATAGCAGAATGCAAAGAAGAAGATGAAAAAAAACACTGCGAGAGAAAGCATTTGAAATAAGTCATAGGGTGATTCACAATTGAAGAAAATATAAAGTTATGATTAATAAACAATTAAAAATTTCATTCTTAAACAACTACGAGTAGAAAGGTTTATTGGTTGACACTCAGGCCTACCTCAATTAGATGTAGCGACTTCAACATAAATAAATAAAGTTCAGATGTTTGTATTTAGTATTTTGAATGCTAAAACGTAGGAGACTTTTTCTTACAATTTTCATATCCAAAATACTGAAGATGTCTATTGATTTGTGTGATCAATCTATTACACAGTCTCGTGTTCAAATAATTTAATTATTGTTATTCTTTTTATATGGATAAATAAAAAGAAGAAAGCTTACTTCAACCGTATTAGCACCCTTATGTTCTTTGTGCCTTCTGCCATACCCGGTCCCAAGGCCAAGTTGGAAAAAGAGAAAAGTCGCTAGAAGTTGAGCAAGCACAGCGCAATATTAAAAAGTCGGCGGATGAATCTCCAAGATGAATACTCCGTCATCGCTAGAGGCAGATCCGACAAAACCTCATTTGAGCTAATTGACATACAGCAAGCCGGAAAAGAAGTGATGTCGAATGAACTACCAGACCAATGGTACCGTTCATACTCCTGACACCATCCTCAGAAGGGTCTAGCGTCCACCCACGTTTTACATTATGTATTGTAAAACGATAAATAGCCGCGAATATGAGATTACTCTTAGCGATATCAGCGAACTAAAACCGACAACTTTCGGTTATGCGCGTTAGCAAAAGCCCCAGACCGGTATAAAAAGAATGTCACTTCGTATCCTTGGAGTGCTTCAAGCTATCAAGCTTCCGCATAAAAGGAGGATGATCTGACCAAAAATTGCTTGTTCGTCCTCCTCAACCAACGGCAAAATCGCGTTGCGGTTTCATCTTACCAGCTCTGAAAGCAGACTTTGATATGTAAATATCTACAAAGGATCCTTGTAGTTTCTGGTTGAAAAAAAAAATTCAACTTGATTAGGAGCCAATACTAACTCAGACCACGTTAATGCTGAGTACCTGCACCTTGATGCGTAGGCCGGACATTCACAGAAGAGGTGCTCCGCGGTGTCGTTATTAATTTCACAGCACACGTCGCAGAATCCTGCGTCACTTATGCCCAGCCGATTCAAGTGCTTAGAAAAAGCCCCTGACCTCTAAAAGTCGTTCCGACGTATTCGTTACCTTCAACTTGGAGGCATGCCATATGCAGTTATGCTCATATGAAACCCAACTGTCAATAAAAGCCCTAATCCAAGACACAGCAAGTCCTAAAGCATTTTTGGGTCCTGAAAAACCCTCCCCTGAGCCATAACTTGGAAATTCATCGATAATTTTATTTCATGTGACCTTTTATTTCATTGTGACCTGGGACCCAAACAGGACACAGTAAATTCAACCCTTTCACCACGTTCAGTGAAGTCTTGTATTCTCGAACTCTAATAGTTTGGAAGTCGCGAAAGGGTGTAGGATGGCTTTAAGCTCTGCTTAATTGTTCATACAGACACAATTGCTTTGCCTTCTCTACCGTTTCTTCGCAATATAATTCTCTGCCATCAGAATTGAGTATATCTCCACTTGAAAGACAAACATAAATTTTCCGAAGGAGGCTGCGTCCAAAATCGGTTTCGGAATCATCCATAGGTTAATTTCTGGCTCAGATTTTAGCCGAAATCATTACAGGGCACAAGGGATGTCGGCTCACAAAATCATCAAAAGCTATAGTTCGTGTGGTAACAAAGACCTCTTCCCTTTTAACGAAAGATGGCTTTGGAGTACAGCCCGTGATATGAATGTCAAAAGGAGGGTGATTCATCAGTACAGAGACAGACGTCCCTTGGAATTTGTAAGAGCAAAACCGCCGTATACGCATAGTGAAAGCATCTTCAACTAGACACCAGAATTGGCTGAAAACCAATTTCTAGTGCACCCATCGTCGCCTGAGCTTCAGAACAGATACCAGCTTTGCCTGTTGTGTTATAAACAGGTTCTGATTAGGTTATCTTGGAAGAGACTCTCAAGCATGGGATTCAGAGTCTCTGATTTCGACTCAGTGTAGGTGCTATCAGATTTGCTGACTGATTTCATTCTACCTGATCTTCCGCTTTTAAAGACTTTGAGTCTTACGCTGCCGGCATAAAGCACTGATTTTTTGAACTGATAACCCGACTGAAAAATACCTCCCTCTTTACATTGTATTGAAGCGTTGTATAAGATCTTTTTCATACCAGTCGTACTGTATAGCACAGAAGCTTGGACCTTATTAACAGTGAACGAATTTGCAGTTGATTAGAGAAGAAAATAAAAACACTAATTGTTGGGATATACTGCGACATTGGCACCGTCAGACGAGCCAGAATTTATGACCAATTACATTTTGACCGAATGAACACCACGAGCCGAAGTGTATTCGATTGCATCCAGGGGGACAGAGCGGTTGAAAATGCCTCGCTAAAAGTGGCGAGCTTTGTGTGCACAACTGGAAGCAAGTTGGCACAAGATCCTGCTAAATGCGAATGCAAATGATTACCTTAAGTAATCCAAATAAATGCTTTCCTTGCGATGTTGACCATCTTCAAAACACCGTCGAGGAACATTTTGCACCTGACACACATGAGATCTTTCAGAATATTTTCAGATTTTTCATTCATACGATTACGGGTTTAATCGAAATTCACTTTTGTCGGAAAGCTATGGAGGTTTTAAAAGAATTCAGTAGTTTAGTTAATCCTAAGACAACAAGGAATACAGTTCTGTAACAGATCACAAGAAGAAGCTCAACATCCTTTCACCAGAGCAATAAATTTCAAAGCATCTCTTTCAATATAGACAGAACTTTTACAATGCTATAATGTACATGGCATATCGCACTACACTACTGCACAACACTGCGAGGATCTAAAATTTAATTAAACGAGCGCATCGAAATTTTGTTGCATTATTCATTTTTGCTTTAGGGTTTCTCCCGATACAAAACGTTTGAGGTGAATAGTCGTACCTTAAAGATTCACAGAGAGAATATAACACAATTGGGTTTTGAAAGGATGCGAATATAATGCAAGTATTGTGTGCAATTTCTGTAAAGATGAATCCGTACAAAAACAAACATCTGACGGAAAGAGTTATGCAAATGCATTCCCTTTTATTGAAAGATGTAAAGGGTTGGTGAGCCCGACGTTACTGAAGTAGAAGTAAAATAAAAAGGAAGCTTATGTTTGCAGCTCTTACATTGAGAGTTTTATTTTACTGAAAAAATAAAATACCTTCATTGTAGTTTGTTTATTATTTATAGTATTACGTATTGCAGCAAAGAAATCTATTGGTTGATGGATTGACGGAGACGTCTGATGCCTGAATTAGTAAAGTGAAAGCTGTCTGCCTCTACAACCATAAAGCAAAGACGATGCGAGAATCTGAAGCAAATACCAAGTTTCGTATAAAATGAAAATTTCTTTAAGTGTTAGACAACAGGCAGTAATGAACAATAATTAAAGTTGACAAGATTCCGTCGTTGCAATATGTCATTAACTATGAATAATACTGGACGAAGGTAAGCGAAACGTAGCCATATCCACGAATTTACCTCGTTTTTTAACAATATTCGCTGAGAGCTAGTCCTCATTATGAAAAAAATGCATCACTCGACTTACCCTTTTTTAATTGGCATGTATATACATATACCTATAAGATAGAATATCACCTAGGAATAAATAAAATATCATACAAGTACAGTAGATTTTTTTTAGAACTCCGAGATTGTGAATCGAATGATTTATTAAAAAAAAAAATCTGCCGGCAACCGACGACATTGGTAACACAACAAACGAGAAACAAACTGCAGACTCACAGATGGTTCTTGTTTTCGACTGAAGATAAATGTGCAAATGGAATATGCAACAACCAGCTGCTCTCGAAGGGTGACGGAAGGACAAAAATGATTGGCACGTAGCAACAAATTGGACGAAAAAACCCACATGAAGTGCGATTGGATGACCCAATGAAAAGAAGGTGAAAAGCTGTGATATCTACGACCTCTACATTGATTTCAAAGCCGCATATGACAGCGTCTTTAAAGACGAGTTTTACAGAGCCTGCCAAGCTTATTCTTCTATGCAGGATGATGATGCAAAATGCACGTCATGTGATTTTTTCAATACAGTTCTTGTCTCTCTTTCGAAAGCCAGTTACTCGCAGTGCTCAGTTATCTATGTACATGTACATTCTTTACAGGGAGATGTCAATGGAACATTCTCGGCCATTGAAAAAGAAGCAATACAGGTGGGTTTTTAAAGTTCACTGAAGGAAAAACAAAGTACATACATATATGCTGTCAACAAAGAGAGACACACAATATCGACGGAAAAAAACCTCACTCACGGTAGCCTTTGAGGTTGTAAAGGACTTTGTCTACCTCGGATCCGCTATCTACTCCGACAACGATAACAGCGCGGAAATCATGCGACTTCTAGAGGAGGTACTACGTACAATATTTTCCACCATTGCCGCTGAGGTTGCTGTGTACTTGAATAGTTTTCTGCCCAACGTTTAGTCCAGTCACCCTTGTGATAAATTTGGTTGTTTCTTTGAATCCACACTTGGGAAGTTGTTGGTTCTATAATTTTCTCCTGGTGTGGTGCTCTTTTTGTTATTTGCTGTTCGTGGGTTTTCTTTAATTAGATTTTATTTTATTTGTTTATATATTCTTTTTTAGTTTCCACTCAGTGGCACTTCACCTTCTTGAAGGTTGCTTATTCATGTGACTAGTCCCAAATTTCTGACACCTTTAAATTTAATTTCATTTTATGGGGGCTTATGCCTCCAATCTAATCTAACTTAAAAACTAGGCCTTAAAGACTAACAGAAATTAAGGGTTAGGAAATAAAGGAATGGTGGAGGAAATCAGGTTTGCGACGAGAAGTGCTCAGGTTAAAATCAAAAAACGGGAGGTTTGAGTTGACCTTACGGAGCATGAGGGCGATTGGTTCGTTGGAACCATAAGAAGAGACGAGGACACCGTAAATTACGAGGGTTAGTGTTGAAGGAAATAGAATTTTAAAGGGAGGCGCAATCCACAGAACCAGACATCAGTCGATGCATGAAGAGAATGTCAGCTACATCTTTAACTTCCGCAACCACCTAATCAACCACGTGAATGTTTTCTTGTGTTCGTTTTGTCTGCCTGGTGAATGCTCATATTAGACCCTCGGAGCTGGAACACTTTTGAGAGACAATTTAAAGAGAGCTCAATTCCAGACGAACATTTCCCATTTATCGCTATAAGAACACGTAAGTCTTTTTGCAGACTAAGATAAGAAAGTCGCATGTGTTTTCTTTAATATATTTTTTTTTTTGGATTAGGTGGGTTCTACAACATTTGAGTTTTTGGGCAAGCAGAGAAATGTATGATGGGCTTTTGTCCGTGTCCGACGTATTGAGGAATAATGGAGCCGTCAAAGCGTCCGCTCTATGTGGGGTATCTGGATCATCGTAACATCTAGAGACTAACGAGAAGAAAATAATGAATACAACCAAGAATAGGCAGAATGCTAAAACAGATGACGAGAGGACCAAAGGATTTTCCGCGTGAATTACAACGTATTCAGAATAAGGTAATTCTAATGATTTGATATGGATAAAAATACTCAGTATAAGTTGTAAATTAATTTACTTCAAACAAAGCAATTCAAGCTGATGAGAAACATTGCCTGTGATGTGCTCCTAAGTAGAACAAACGAATGCTCACAACGGCTCTTTTCTTTTTCTCTACAGAAATTACTCAAAGATTCTAGCTAAAGCAATTCAAGCTGATTAGAAACATCGTCTGTGATGTGCTCCTAAGTAGAACAAACGAATTCTTCACAACGGCTCTAGGAAGTCAGCACTTTTCTTTTTCTCTACAGAAATTACTCAAAGATTGTGAAATTAAGAGACGATTTTATTGCTAGTTCGCTCTGAAAAAAGCAAAAAAAGATAGATCTGCATGATTAAATATCTCACTATCTTACTATCTTACCAGATTTCTCTGCAAATTGCTGTTTATGTCCCCTAAATACACTGTGATGTTAAAAATTATTCGTAAGGTCACTGGATTTAAGGCTTTTTCTGGATATCAGGTTACGAAGGGACATCAGAACAAGAATTGCTGGACATGGGTATGGACAACTTCTTTTGAACTTATAAATTCTGCACTTTGCTCTACAATTTGGACATTAGTGACATCTTAGATACATCATATGTACATCTGTTCTTGTACATATGATACGAACGGATTTTAAATAAGACTCCTCCATAACTGTTTTTGAAACCAATTGAGAAATTAGTAAGTGTCAAAGTTTAGGGCTGTTCTTTGATTTTCAGAATGACTGCTCAAATGCAACCAAATTTCAATAAGCATACGTAAGCATCATTTTAACATTTTGCCTGAGATAGAGCTATCATTGATAAAAATATTAATTAATTAATATAAATTAATAATATAATTCAAACTAATGGAAGTACCTTCCTTCATTGTTCTTCCACATATACTCGTATGTAACCACAATATATTTTTAAGAAACTTATATTTTTCAAAATTTCAGCAAGGTACGTTCTAATTTAGATGCTTGAGCATCTAATTTAGATACTTGAGAGCTGGCCTCCTTTGCAGCGGATTAATTACGAGTCTTTAGTCCACCACAGCAGGCGTTTACTCTCTGTCCTCATCGCAATAGGACAGGACGAAGTGAAGGTATGTTTAAGAGAGGTGACGTCAGGAACTTAGCGTTTTTATTGTGAGTGATAAAAGAAAGAGTATTCACTGTGTTACAGACTATACGATTGGTATCTACTACATACCCATATGCGTATTTGTCGTATTTTGAGATCAGTAAGGATATCACAAAGTTATTTGCGATCTTGAAAAAAAAAATGCTGGCAAGAATACAAACTCTCTTTCATTCTTTAATCGACACCAAGGAGATACCCAACTGACAAACACGGAATTATTGTTACTGCTTATTTGACCAATTTTCGGTCTGTTGTTTTATAGCAGCGTGAGTTTCGTCGTCGTCCTGCACCATGTGCGCGAAGAATTAAGCGTCTGGCTGAGCGTCTCGGTCAAACTTGGTCCATTAGATATGTCGTAGGAAGTGACCGGCCCCGTATTGCCCGTTCGATCAAAAATATCACTACTGTGGCCAACATTGAAGAAGAAATCACGAATTTAGACCCATATGTTTTGCGAGCAAAAATTCAAAATGTCGTAAAACGAGAACATATGTGAATCAAGTCAGGAGGTGGTTATTTAAGCGATATCATTTTTTCAAATTATTATCATCAATTTTACACCATCAAATAAAATGTTCGTGAAAACAGCGCCAACTTTGTTTTTCATTTCTAACAAAACAGCAGCCAATTCACATTACGACATTTTGCACCATCTTGTATCATAATTTGATGCTCTTATCCTGGAGATGCCATCCCAGACAAGCGTCGTGAGATAAAATTAGGAGGGAAATATTAACCCTGCGGAAATTGGTACAGCTCATTTATAAATAGGTGGCATCTAGGGCGCTCGAATAAAATAGTGGCAGGCTCCGATAGGAAAGACTGAGTGAGTAAGTCCTATCAAATAGCCACGGTATCCGAAGTTAATAGTAAATTTCATTGCTTGAGTCGGGTAGAAGACAGACTGATTCATACGAGTATCTACCTCTATTCTATAAGATGTCTTGTGTTGGTTTAAGAGACAAAATTGGAGGAAAAGCTTCCAGACAGGAGCGTAAAATCCAACGCTGGCACTAGGCCATACCACATTTAGATCACCGAGGGCTGTCATGACAAATTTCACCGAACCCTCATCCTGATCATAGTTTCGTCAAGTTCCTGTGCCAGCTAGCATGCTTGAACATGCAAGGTTTTAAAGAGCTTTCTTCAGAGGAGGATAAACTCGTTGATATCGTCACCATTGCCAAGGCTTTAGACATCACATCGATTGATCTGGGTCTTTTAAAAGTGTTCCAATTGGCAATTTTGAAACAATTTGGTTGAGCTCCTAACACAAAAACTAACGTTAGTTCCAATTTTTAACTTAAATTTGTATGCTCATTAAGAATCTTTCCAGACTGCCGAAGTTAACCACACCACCTGAAATGAACTGCATCGACGGAAATCGCCAGACAGCACTATCAACAACAGTATAAAGTTTCAACACAAGCTACATAGTCAGCAAACGTTCGTGGAAACGAATTTTTATTATTATATTACAAATTATTCGTTTATTCTAAAGTAATAAGACACTTTTGTTTTTCATGCATTATAAATAGAACTACATTAAAAGATTGTATTTTAGAATTAAAATTGTAATGAATAAAGCAACATCAGTTGCCTGAAAAAAATCTTTTTTTTTAGTTCTCCGTAATAAAATACGTTAACTGGCGCCCGAGCAGGGACCTGACCCTATAACCCATAAGAACATAGGGACAGGTAGTTCGTGTAATAAAATCCTAAACCACAAGAACTAGGATTCGGTTGCGCAGACCCTAAAATAAAATTTGTTGAAGTTCATCTCGGTTTTGGTTTTTTCCGTGTGAATTAATATTCGCGAATTGTGACTGTAACTGTACAATAAACGGTACAAATATTATAGTGACGTGAATAGTATTCGCGAATTGTGACTGTAAACTGTACAATAAACAGTACAAATATTATAGTGACGTGAGTAGTGCTCGCAAATTGTGACTGTGAACTGTACAACAAGTAGTACAATTATTTTAATTAAAGAAACTAAGTACAGTGACGTGATAACATCCATACCGCAGTAGGCCGCTTGCGAAGACAAAGCTGGTGGCTAAAAAGGAATTTTACGGACTATCCGAACGAATACAACAATGAAAACAGGAGCTACCCATTATACCATAGTTTTACTGCTGTGAGTACCAATTTTCTTTTATTAAAGTTCGAATATATATAAATAAAAAAAAAACCTTAAAATTCCTTTTACAATTATAAAAAAAAGGAAGCATTTAAATAGCATTATAAATCACAAATCATATACATTACCATTGTTTAATTTTTAACAAAATAATTACATAATGGAGGAAATTAGTGTTCAATTGACTGATTTAACTGGGGCTGTAAATGCCCAACTTGAATTGCTCAAGCAGCTAGATCAGCGAGTTCAAGCGCTTGAAAATAAACCTGTAACAATTGGCATTAGATCCGGACAAGGACTTAAAGCACCAGCAACAGAGCAAGACCTGAAAGACATCTGTAAACTTCCAGACTGCGTCAAGGAGTTGCAGACCTTCGACGGTAACCCAGTGGAATACTTATCCTGGGTCCACAGTGTTGAGAATATACTTAGGGACTACGATATCGTTAAAAATAAGCCAATATATAAGGCCATACTGCAAAGCATCCGACAAAAGGTTAGAGGTGCTGCAAACTCTGCCCTTATTTCCTATAATATCTTTGAAGAAGATTGGAGAGTCATAAAGAGATGTCTCTCTTTACACTACGCTGATAAGAGAGACATACGCACACTGGAATATCAGCTGAGCAACCTCAGGCAAGCAGGAATGTCAATTGATGAATTTTATGCCAATGTGAACCACCAATTCTCATTAATCATCAACAAACTTAAGACCGAAGATTATTCCAGTGAAACAAAAAATGTTCTTGTAGAGACATACCGTAACAGGGCTTTAGACGTCTTTATTCGAGGCCTTAATGGAGAATTAAGTAAAATCCTCATGATCCAAAGACCTCAGAAGCTTACGCAGTGTAAGTCTCGAAATTCAAAATCTGAACTACCGCAACTTATCAGTGCAGAAAAAAGGAAATATTAACGCAATTACCATACCTATAAATCAAATATATACACCTAAACGTGATCCGCCACCAAGGCCACCAACATTAACTGTACAACAAAGAAATTCAAGTTATAATATACAACATCAACAACGAGGAGAAACGCATCCACCAAAGCCAACTTATAACCCACCTCCTCGACCAAACTACCCTAACCAAACCCGCCAATGGAAATAGATCGATCCATTCAGACGAAACAAGTAAATTATATGAGCAATCCCCAGCAGTTCAATACAGGAAAACGGGAAAATGAATCTCTAAATGCCCCACATAAGCAACAAAGAATTTATAATTTGGAGACCCAAGCTGATGACGAATATACCGAATCAAATGAAGAATATCAAAAAAGGGTCAATGAAGAACTCGAAGTTAATGAGAATCCTAGAGAGGAAATCCTAGAAGCAAATTTTATGACGGACGCCTCTCTAGCATCCCTTATATAGAATATAAAACCAAGGATAGGAAAATTTTGAAGTTTCTCGTCGACACAGGCACAAACAAAAATTTTATTACAGACGAATTAGGAGTTAACTCTATGCCAACAGAAAAGCCTTTCAGAATTCAATCAGCTACCGGCGAATCAGAGATTAAGCGTAAAATCTGTGGAAGGTTCTTTGCATGTGTGGGAATTGACGCAATAATAAATTTTTTCATCCTTCCGGGTCTGAATTCATTCGACGGTATCATTGGCGATGATACCCTTCGGGAGTTAGGAGCTGTAATAGATCGCAGAAATAATATCTTAACGAACGACTCAGGAAGCAAAATTCAACTTAAATCAAAGGAATCTGCCCAAGTAAATAGTTTAGAAATTAGAGATGATCATTTAGAAGAGAGCAGAAGACAAAAAATTCGAAGTTTAGTGGAAAATCATAGTAAAGTATTTGGCCCTATCAAAGATACAGAATTAGTGGACACTCATATCAAAGCAGAAATCAAAACGATAACAGACGAGCCAATTTACTCTAAAACATACCCTTGTCCAGTTAACATGCGGGAAGAGGTAAACAGCCAAATTAAAAAGCTACTTGACGACGGGATAATTCAACCATCAAAAAGCCCATACAATTCACCTGTATGGGTGGTCCCGAAAAAACTAGACGCATCAGGCGAAAAGAAGTACCGTTTGGTTATTGACTTCAAGAGGCTTAAAGAAGTTACCGTGCCAGATACCTACCCGATTCCGGACATATCAAATACATTGGCAAGTTTAGGGAAAGCAAATTTGTTTACCACCTTGGATCTAACATCTGGGTTCCACCAGATAAGAATGAAAAAGTCTGATATACCAAAAACAGCTTTCTCTACTCTTGACGGGAAGTTTGAATTCTTAAGATTGTCCTTTGGATTAAGGAATGGACCTTCGATATTTCAAAGAATGATAGATGACGTCCTTAATGAATACATCGGCAAAATTTTCTATGTATACATTGACGATATCATCATATTCGGAAAGACGGAAGAGGAACATCTTAAAAATCTTGAATTGGTATTTGATAGACTAGAACAGGCTAACTTAAGGGTTAATTTGGATAAGACCGAGTTTTTTTTAAAGAAAAAGCAGAGTTCCTAGGCTACTTGATTACAAGAGAAGGCATCAGGCCTGACCCAAAAAAAGTTGAAGCTATTCAAAAAATAAAAGCTCCCGAAAATTTAAAACAGCTTAGAGCATTCCTGGGCCTAACTTCATACTACAGGCGCTTTATAAAAGATTTTGCCAAATTGCCAAACCTCTTACCAATCTTACAAGGGGAGGAGGTGCACAAACAAAAGCAAGTCAATACAAAAATTTTAAAATCAACCTCAATAAGGAAGGGCTTGGAGCGTTTACAAATCTGAAAGAACTACTCACATCATTCGAAGTTCTTACCTTTCCCGATTTCCATCAACCATTTGTACTTACGACTGATGCATCAAACCACGCAATAGGGGCAGTCCTGAGCCAAGGCGAATTGGGGAAAGATAAGCCTATAACTTATATTTCGCGCTCATTAAATAGGACTGAAGAGAATTATGCCACCAATGAGAAGGAGATGTTGGCGATTGTGTGGGCATTGGACAACTTGCGGAATTATCTTTACGGCGAAAGAAAGAAAAAAGAAAATCAAAATTTTGACAGATCACCAACCGTTGACATTTGCTCTCAGTGCAAAAAATACAAATGCGAAATTGAAAAGATGGAAATCGCGAATAGAAGGATACAATTATGAGTTAATTTACCAACCTGGTAAAACAAACTTTGTCGCAGATGCGTTATCCAGATTAAAGACGGAATGTAATATCCTCACAGAAAGTACAGATACTGCCGAAACTATGCATAGTGCAGATGAAGACAGTACCGAATTAATACCTCACTGTGAAGCACCGATAAATGTATTTAGGACGCAAATCATTTTTGGAAAAGGTCAAGTGAACGCCCGTGAACAACCACACTCATCCTACAATAGATACTACATAGGAACTAGTACGCATAACTGGAATCAACAAGAAATTGCTAACATTTTAAAATACAGATTAAATTTTAATACTATCAAATCAAATTCCCAGAGGAACACCTCAACTTGTTGCAGGAAATTTACAAAAATCATTTCTCCAATAAGAATAACTCAGCGGGTCGCCGAAGATATCTCAAACGAAGAAAACCAGTGGCGCATTGTACAAGATACGCATAACCGAGCTCACCGCAGCGCTGTAGAAAACAAGGATCAAATACTCGAAAGATACTATTTCCCACAGATGACTAAGAAAATTAAAAAGTTTATTAAAGGATGTGATGACAGACACCCTTGTAAGCCGGAACTTCAACCTACACCTACACCTACCTACCAGTCGGAAATTCTGCACATCGATATAATGGAAATAAAACACGACAAATTTATAACGTGCATTGACAAGTTTACCAAATTTGCAAAGTTTTTCCATATAAAGGATAGATCAATTCTACACATCAGAGGAAAAATAACCAAAATACTTCATTATTTCACAGCACCCAAAATGATTGTAATGGATAATGAAGGAAGCTTTAGCAGTCCTCTTATAAGTAGCTATATTAAGTCTTTGGGAATTAAAATCTACAGAACGCCCTCAGGTAAGAGTGTAAAGGAAGAGCAATAGTAAACATCTTTGAATATACTACACCCATTGTCACCGTATAACAAGGGCATGGAGCAATATTGAACGGACACTTCAAAATCATCCACGTAATTAGCATTAAACAGTATGATGAACTAATCAACAGGATTACAGTTACCATTCGAGATTAAATCTGTAATACAAGTATTTTAAAGCCCCAACTAAATTATCGATTAAAACAGGTTCAGTCACTTATCGGCAGCCTCAGGATCAAAAAACCCAGAAAATCCAGATCTATAAACTGGATAGGTTCAGCCTGGAAATGGGTGGCTGGAAATCCAGATACCGCCGATTGGGATGCCATTCTTAAGAATGAAAATAAAATCATTGAAAACAATAATCAACAAAACAAAATTAATAGAAATCTAACAGACACTATCAATAAACTAATAGCTGATTATAACAAAATCGTTAAGAACTTAAATCACGAAGAAACAGAAAAATATGAGCAAATAATATACAATAAACCCAACATTATAAAGGAAGAAATAAATGAAATAGTAATAGCAGCACAACTTGCCAAATCTGGTAGTAGGGAACTGATCAGAATCACAGTTTCTATATACATACCTGACAACGAACTGCCGATAAGAGATCCCTTTGGTGCAAGGATTAGCTCAGTTGCTGTGATAGAGTTAATAAGGACAGCATTCTATGCGGAAAACTCAATGTAGAACGGTTTTTTTTTTCAAAGCAAGGCTGAAGAGTTAAACCACATAGTGTTGATACCCTTATTTTCACAGGAGTACTTCTATGAAAACCAATGATGAAGTTATTGGATCAAATTGAATTTATTTTTAGAATCTGTCTAGGTGGTTTCTTTACTGACTCAACCCTACGATCATAATGTTGTTAAAGAGCATTTCTGACATTATAAGATACCACCTTCGGAAACGGCTTTGAGATAACTAACTGGACCATGTTATCACATGGTCATTTTCAAAAACTTGTCAACCAAATTTATAGCATTACTACCGACGAAAAATATACAGTACATAGTAGGTATCAGCATTTTAGATTTCCGAATTTTCTAAGAAGCCAGCGTAAACTTTGAATAATACCGGCTTTCCTAGCTAAAGAATGGATGTAAAAAATTAAGGAAGTTCAGAATTAAACACTGTAACAATATACTGAAGCCTTTTCATATCGATTCTTCCAAAGCAGACAAGCGCATGCAGCGATTCAAGAGGCCGAAAAAGCTGTACATTTTGAAAAAAGGGTAAATAGGCCGGAAAGTAGTAGAAAGAGACGGCTAAGACACAAGACCAAATCTACGCTCTTTCCCATATCTTGGAAAAATCACCAAACATTCAGATGACGCACCGTAGTACGTTTTCATAACACAGGCGCTACATCCTGGAGTAGGGTATATCGAAAATAGCTATGTCCATATTTTAAATTTTTTCAAACTCCATGCTCCTGCAATATGGGCAATGACACCATCGGTTACTTTCTAGGAAGGAAATAATTTCAACATAATGATAAGCAACAACAATAACAACAACAACAAGTAATGTTCAGTGAAAGTGAGTAGACGTATCGACAGTCTCGTCCGGCAAAACTTTTTCAATATCTTTCACTTCTCTACATTAAAAGTAAAGAGCGTCCTGTTGCAAGTCTTTAAATAGTTTTAAATTGTGTCCACATCACAATTAAAAGTGAATTAATAAGTTTATTTTTATTTTATAATTTTAATTGCAACTAGCAAGAGAGCTCTCGTTTCACTTATCGTACTCTTACGAACATAATGGCGGGTAAAACACGATCAACAACAACTCTTGAAAAAGAGAAACAGTCAACGCCAACTCCATCTAAAGAGTCTGTACAAACATCGAAGCTTAACACCATCCCAGCTGAGAGAAAAGGCGCTGTTAACAAATCTACGCCAACTGCCAACAAACCTGCATCGGCCGTAACTATGTTTGACTTGGAGGAACGACTCGCAAAGCTAACCGATGAAATCGTAAACCGCATCTCCGTGGAAATGAATCATTTGCGAAATGATATTATACTGCGTATTTCTTCCATTGAAGAAAGGCTGTCTGCACGTTAAAGAGGTTAATCTTTCTCTTAGTAACCTAAAAGAACGACAAGCGAAAGTTGAGAATCGTATTGACGAATTTGAAACGTCCATTCATACTCTTCAAACGCAGGAAGACGAGATGAAAACGCGGTTAACTGAATCGCAGACCCTTGAAGAGGAAGTGGCTGATCTCCAAAAAAGATGTGAAGCCTTCGAACGACGGGAAATTGCAGCCGATGCCATTATTCTTGATGTCCCACAGCTACGAAATGAAAACTTGATGACAATTTTCCATCACATATGTCACAACATTGACTGTATGCCTCCACCTTTGAAAGGCATTTTTCGCTCTCAGCAAAAGCAACGAACGTATTCAAATACAATGAAAAAAAGTCAAATTCAGCTCTCCAGCGGAAAGAAACACCGTCCTGCATGCAGTTGCTCTTTACTGCAAAAATCATAGGCAGTTATGTCTTCAAGATGTGGATATCAAAACAGAAAACAACAGCAACATCTACATGTTCGGTAATGTTATGCAGTCAGCATTTCCCAAAAGAAAATAACAGGAAAGCGCACCAGACATTAGGTCAGCAAAAACAAAATTTTATATTCCCACAGTATTTGGATTTGTTTAATTAGCAAAATGAATGCTTCCCATTCCCACATTATTGTATTTGATTTAGCAATATGAGTTAGCAATATGAAATTATAAATTAAGGTAGCAATAAGAAATCAGACGAGTTGAATTTTGTAAGTGACAAGTAAATGTTGAACTGTTTTTAATCGTCAAATAAATATTTATATTAATTACTCCTAAAATATTCTTTGTGTATTATTGTCGTTGGTATTATAATCGTTGGTGTGTTATTGGACATTCGCTAAGAGATATTGCATATTCGCTATCGATAACCGTTGGTGTGTTATTGGACATTTGCTAAGAGATATTGCATATTCGCTATCGATAATCGTTGGTGTGTTATTGGACATTCGCTAAGAGATATCATATTCGCTATTCAATAATTCGTGTGTGTGTGTTATTGGATATTCGCTAATAAATTCCTCATTCCTCATCTCTGACGGTAAAGCCAGAAGTCCAGGACCCGACTAATACTGGCCCGACGAGGGACTTTGTGCATCCCCTTTTTTATTTTTGTGCGTTCCTGAATCCAGGCATAACACAAATTTTTGGTGGCAGCGGTGTAATTCTACAAAGTCACAAGAGGAATATCCCAAGATGAAAGTAGTTTTATTGTAAGTAACTTATTTTCTTTTGTAAAGTGATTGTTTCATATATTTCATATATGTGTATTAAAGAATTAAGTTAGAAACAATAAGCATTCATGTTCTCAAGATTTCGTGATTCAATTAGTGCGTTGAATAAAAACGATAGTTCAGATAGTTCAGATAACGAAACCAATACCGGTGTTGACAGTTGCATAGGAAACAGTTCAGATAATAGCTTTAGGGAACATCTCGTTAAAATGACCGAAGTCCCAATTAATGTCCTTACATCATTCATTCCTACCTTCAATGGTACTGGTGAAGAAGTTTTCAACTTCATTGACTCGTGCAACGATTCCATCGAACTGGCATCCGAAACACAGAGGCACATTCTGTTTAAATTCATCAAAACAAAAATCCGTGGCAATGCGTCGACAATTTTGATGAATAAAGAAATAGATAGTTGGGAATCATTAAAAAAGGAGTTGATAGCAGTTTTTAGAGAACCACATAGCGCTCTCCAGTTGCATCGAGAGTTAATCTCCATTAGACAAAATAAAGACGAATCTGTGGTACATTATCTGCAACGGGTCGAAACGCTTCAAAGGCGTCTACTGCAGACGAAACTTTCTGATGTTAAGGAGGAACACAAAGGTGGCCAGATTGAATATATCCAAAATGAAACAATAACTATTTTCATTAATGGATTGCACGAACGACTTTCCACTTATACAATTACGCAACGACCTAAAACCCTATCTGAAGCCAGCAAATACGCATGTGAGGAAGAACAGCGTATTAATCTTTTCAGAAGTAACATACAAAAAGACTATACTACAAAAAACTTGGCTAGGATAAATCGTCAAGAAAGGCTTTGTTATAATTTTGACAGGCCTGGCCACATCGCTAAATTATGTAAACTACCAAAGAAGAATGATCCTCAGAATAAACAAGAAAGGGTTTGCTTTAATTGTGGAAAGCCTGGCCATATCGCTAAATATTGTAAATCACAGAAAAAGAATCTAGTGCCGGTCCCAGCACGTCAAACTCTAACGGCAGGATGTTTAAGCAGGAAAATTTTCAATAGGCTGTATGAGGAATGAAACATAAATACAGCTTAATGCTTTGGATAGTTTTGAAAGTCCTCATATATTGATTGGAATTAACGGAGATTTATAGAATTTGATATTAGACACCGGTGCAGAAGTGTCTCTTATCAAAGCGAATAGTGTGTACGAAAAAGACGTAGATTTAGGCAATAAGATAAAGTTTAGTGGAATAGGCGGTCAAAAATGTGAAAGTTTAGGACAAATAGAAGCGAATATAGAATTTATTCCCCTAGTTGGAAAAGCGATACCTGCAAACATTTGTTTCCAAGTTATTGAAAACAATTTGTTACATCATTATGATGGAATAATCGGAAATCACTTCCTGAGAGAAGGCGGATTTTCAATAAATTATGAGAGAAATGTTATGAGTAGTAAGATCGGTGTGATACCATTGAGATATTGTAGCGAGGAAACTATAGTAAAAGAAAGGTCTGAAGTTTTTAGAGTTGTAAAAGTGAATAGGACTTTGAATGAGGAAATTGTAATACCACAACAAGAAATCTCTGATGGTGTCATAATTCCAAATTGTATTACGCGTAATAATAATGGCAACTGCATAGTTTCTATAGTAAATACAACAGACGAGCCGTTTGATATAAAAGACGTAGAAGTAAAGGGAGATAATCTAGCCGATTACAAAGTTTTGAAGAATAGATCGCGAGTAGTTTCAGCCAACATCAGAACAGAACATCTAAATAAAGAAGAAAAAGATAGTTTGATTGATATTGTTAAAAAATATAGTGATATTTTTAGTATTGAAAATGAAAAACTTTCGAAAACCCCCGTAATTAAACATAAGATCCGGACACAGAATGATTCTGCACCCATCTTCACAAAGACCTACAGGTATCCTAAGGTCCACGATGAAGAGGTTCACAAGCAAATTGGTAAATTAAAGGAAGACGGTATAATCCGAAATAGTTGCTCGCCATGGAGCTCCCCTCTTTGGATAGTTCCAAAAAAGGTGGATGCAAGCTGTACAAAAAAATGGAGGATGGTGATAGATTACCGCAAACTCAACGAGTTAACAATTGCGGATAACTATCCCCTTCCAAATATCAATGAAATACTTGACCAGTTGGGGAAAGCCAAATATTTCTCCACATTGGACTTAACGTCCGGCTTTCATCAAATCCCGGTTGAAGAGGAGGACATTGAGAAGACGGCATTTAGCACCCCGTATGGTCATTTTGAATACACCAGAATGTCATTCGGATTAAAAAATGCCCCCGCCTGTTTTCAACGACTCATGAACACGGTCTTGTCAGGTCTACAAGGGATAAGATGTTTTGTCTATTTAGATGACATTGTTGTTTTTGGACAGAATCTAAAAGAGCATAACGATAAGCTGGTAGAAGTATTTGAGCAACTTCGCAAGGCAAATCTCAAACTACAGCCCGATAAGTGCGAATTCCTACGAAAGGAAGTATCTTATTTGGGACATGTCATCACAGATAAGGGTGTCAAACCAGACCCATCGAAAATAGAAAGTATTAATCAAATGGAGCCACCTAAAAATATCAAAGGTATAAGATCATTTCTTGGAATGATCGGCTACTATAGGAAGTTTATCAAGAATTTTAGTCAAGTTGCAGAGCCACTAAACAGGTTGCTGAAAAAAGATGTCGATTTCATTTGGACCAGTGATCAGCAAACAGCTTTCGATAAGTTAAAGAATTTAATCACGAGTTACCCAATATTACAGTATCCAGATTTTGACAAAATGTTTATCATAACAACAGATGCATCAAATCGCGGAATCGGTGCGGTACTCAGTCAAGTGCGCACAAGTAAAGATTTACCAATCCACTTTGCCAGCCGGACATTAAATAAAGCCGAAGTGAACTATAGTACCACCGAGAAAGAATGTCTGGCCATTGTATGGGCAACCAAGCAATTCCGGCCATATATTTATGGAAAGAAATTTATTATCCAGACGGACCACAGACCCTTAACATGGCTGTTTAGAGTAAAGGATCCAGGAAGTCGTCTTGTTAGATGGCGCCTCAAACTGGAAGAGTTTGATTACGACATTGTATATAAGAAAGGAAAGGACAACGTCGAAGCAGACGAACTCAGCAGAAATGTTAGGATCACGGAAAAGGAAAAAGAGGAAACCTGGAACGATCTTATGGAATTAATGGAAGAAGAAGGATTCCCAGTAAACAATAACGTGAGTACTAATAACGAAGAAACTGGGCACATTGAAGATCAAATAGATGAAAACCTTGAGAATGAATTGGATGGAGATCAACCGGATAATTTATCCGAAGTTAGCGACGACTCAACATTCAATCCAAATAAAGGAGAATCAGATAAAACAGAAGAAGTAGCTGATCTGGAAAGAAGAATGGCCATCATCAAAGAATATCATGAAGGGTTATTAGGAGGTCATACTGGACAGAAAGCAACTTATGCAAAGGTAAGAAAAAAATTTAAGTGGAAAGGTATGCAGAAACAGATAGAGAATTTTTTTTTTAGGAATTGTCCCCAATGTCAGACCGAAAAGGTAAATCGTGTACCAACTAGAAACCCTATGAAAATTGTGACTTCATCAGAAAGAGCCTTGGAAAAGATCATGATTGATATAGTAGGCCCTTTTGAGGAAACAAATGAAGGTTTTAAGTTCGGGTTAACCATACAAGACGATTTATCCAAATTTATCAAATTTGTACCACTAAAATCCAAAGATATGCAAACTGTATCATGCGCATTGATGGAAGAATGGATACTTAACTTCGTGATGCCAAAAATCATTTTGTCTGACAATGGATCAGAATTTTGTTACAAACTGTTTGAAGAGTTGTGCAAACTTGTGGGGATAAAGCACATTACTACCAGTGTAGCTTACCCGCAAGCTAACGGAAGCGTAGAACGAGCACACTGCAGACTTCTAGAGTATCTAAAGGCAACAGGTTCAGAATTGAATCAAATCAAAGACTGGCATAAGCGAATGTCATATGCTGGATTTTGCTATAATGGCACAGTTCATAATACAACGGGGTATACTCCCTACGAGTTAGTATTCGGCTTTGAGTTAAACAAACCTAGTAGTGTAGATTCATACAATGAGAAATTAATGTTTGATTATATGGATGAATTAAGAACGAATCTGTTTGAAAAACATGAAGAGTAGAGAGAAATCAAAAATTAGGTATGACAAACGACTAGGAAAACCGGTAGAGTATAGAGTTGGTCAACAAGTGTTAGTTAAAAACGATAGGAAAGGTAAATTGCATAGTCGATATAAAGGTCCATTTAAAGTTTTGGAAGTTAATGAGAACAACGTAATAATACAACTAAATAAAAAACGACAAAAATTTAACAAGTCTAATGTCAAACCATACATTTCAGAGCCCTGTTCTTCACACAGATCACCGCTGAAATAGATTTGAAAATAGAGGAACTGCGAAATAATACTGGGATATACTTTAACTACCTTGGAGAAGCCAAGGAAATTAAAAGCAAGGTAGCATTAATTATAAATTAAACATAAGTGATTTAGAAGATTCAAGTTCTAACATACGAAGTTTAATTAGTTCAATTGATAGTATCTGTTTAGAGTCGCAAAAAGGTTGTAAAGAATTCCAACAATCAGCTAAGCGCGAAATATTAAAACTTGATCATAGAATAAGAATTATTTTTGGAATAGTAGGGAAATCATTTAGACCAAAACGCGGGTTAATTAATATAATAGGCTCAGGATTTAAAGTTCTTTTCGGTACAATGGATAATGACGATGCAGAGTATTATTACAAGGCAATCAGCATTAATAATGAAAACGAAAAACGTATAAAAAACGGCATGGATGAAAATATTAAGCCATCTCAATAGACAAGTTTTAGAAAGTGTTAAAAACAATAATGTCACCCTTAATAAAATAAACGAAATCATTAATGAAATTAATAAAGTTCATGATATAGAAAGAAATATTAATCGGACACTTTAGTTACATCATATTTTGAGGAAATATCAAGGAAGATTAACCATAAATTACTTCAATTAGAAATGGAAGTAGAACAGATAGTAGATAGCCTTTTATTTATTCAAGCAGGTATATTACACCCTCGAGTTATTGAACCAGCTGAATTATTAGATCAACTTCGATTATTAGAAAATAATAATATATTTGCAATATAACCTACAATGGAAAATTACTCCGAAATTCTGAGAACAATAGAAATTAAAGCTTTTACAAAAAATTCGAAAATTGTTGTAATTGTACAAATACCTACGTTAACAAGAGATAAATTTGAAATATACGAAACAATCGCTGTACCTAAAATTGTTGAAAATGGTATTGTTATATTAGACTTAAAGAATAAATTTGTAATGATTAATAAAAATAAAGAAGATTTTAGTTTGAAAGAAAGCTTAACCGATTGTAATAGTTTTAAGAATATATTCATATGTAAACCTCAACCTTTAAGGAGTACTGTTAGCAATAACTATTGTGAACTTAATCTTTTTATGCGAAACAGAGCTGAAAATTGTAAAGCAAAAATAATAAATTCAGATGTGGAAATATTTCATAAATTAAAAGAAAACACATATTTGTACACAATAACTGATTAAACAATGTATAAATGTAAATGCATAAATGAAACAAAAGTAGGAAAACTTATAGGTACTGGAGTTATTCAAATTAACGGTGACTGCGTCTTTGAAACATATGACATCGTAATAAGAACAACCGTCCCTGAAGTACAAATTGAAATAAAAAATAAGCAATCTTACGACGAGCTAGAGGAGTGCTGCATCAACGCTAAGCTCCGTGAGATCACCATTGATCAAGAGCCAATTTCTAAAATAACAGCGAAGGATGTCCATGAGTTACAAGATTTATCGGCGGAAATCCAAAATCAAAAGAATTTCTGGGCGAAAGCATTGGAGAAGATACCTGAGAGATCACAGGGTATTCTAATGTCTGCAGTCAGTATCTTAACTATACTAATAATTGGCTTCACCATCTGGAAATTTAGCTGTGGATCGGGCAGAACAACAATTACGCACTTTAATAGATATTTCAATAGAAGAACCAGAATGGCACCCGAGGTAACATTGAGCGTAACTTCAACTCCAACCCAATCAATAGAATCCATCGAGATGAATTCACCGAAGTCTAATCTAAGAATTAAGTATCCTTAGATATAACTAAAAGGGGGACGTGTTATGCAGTCAGCATTTCCCAAAAGAAAATAACAGGAAAGCGCACCAGACATTAGGTCAGCAAAAACAAAATTTTATATTCCCACAGTATTTGGATTTGATTAATTAGCAAAATGAATGCTTCCCATTCCCACATTATTGTATTTGATGAATTAGCAATATGAAATTATAAATTAAGGTAGCAATAAGAAATCAGACGAGTTGAATTTTGTAAGTGACAAGTAAATGTTGAACTGTTTTTAATCGTCAAATAAATATTTATATTAATTACTCCTAAAATATTCTTTGTGTATTATTGTCGTTGGTATTATAATCGTTGGTGTGTTATTGGACATTCGCTAAGAGATATTGCATATTCGCTATCGATAACCGTTGGTGTGTTATTGGACATTTGCTAAGAGATATTGCATATTCGCTATCGATAATCGTTGGTGTGTTATTGGACATTCGCTAAGAGATATCATATTCGCTATTCAATAATTCGTGTGTGTGTGTTATTGGATATTCGCTAATAAATTCCTCATTCCTCATCTCTGACGGTAAAGCCAGAAGTCCAGGACCCGACTAATACTGGCCCGACGAGGGACTTTGTGCATCTCCTTTTTTTATTTTTGTGCGTTCCTGAATCCAGGCATAACAGTAGCCTAACTAGGAAGAACCGCTACCTTTATCAACAAGCTGTGCGTCTCAAGCGCAGTAAACAGCTGTTTTCTGTTTACACACATTATGGTTCCGTATATGTGAAAGAGAATGCAGAAGCTGAAGCGATACTGGTAGAGAATGAGAGAGTAATGGATGCTATTGCCTCGAGATGTCAAACGAGGAAGACTTAAGAAGAAGACGCAAAGAACAACGGCTGATCGAAATCTTCATCTATCAACAAGCATCAGTAATTTTTTTATTTTTGTTTTGCTAGTTTTCTTTTTTTTTTAATTTTTTTTTGCTACTTTTTGTCACTTTTTCCTTTTTTTCTTTTTATTTATTTATTTTTTAGGGAAGAGGTTTCTTGTTTTCAGAATGCTTCATTGGAATGGAGTGGGTTCCATTGATGGTGGTAGTGATGGAGTATTGCGACCTATGATAAGAGTATTTTGTAATCATAGAGAAGGTTTTAAGGTTTGTCATTTAAATGCACAAAGCTTAAATCCTAAATTAGACGAGTTTAGAGATATTTTTGTAGATTCAAACGTTGATGCCATCTGAGTGACGGAAACTTGGTTTGTTGATGGTGTGAATGATGATGTGTATGCTTTGAGCGGATACAAACTTTTTCGAGCTGATAGATCTGATCGTATTGGTGGCGGAGTGGTGTCACTTGTTCAGTATTTTTTTGCACAAATTATACGCGGCGAAAGAAGTATTTGCTTAGGTGTTTTGTATAGGCCAAATCGAAATATTGACTTGACACCCATTTATGAAGTAGTTGAAGAGGTGTCGACATGCTCAACGAATATAATTATTTGCGGTGGTTTTAATAGTAACTTGTTGTGTGAAAGTCTCTTAATCGAAAACCGGTAAATAATGATGTTCCTACTCATTTCACCAGCTTTTCCAGCACCCTGTTAGATGTGTTTTTTGTAAATAATACCGACATGGTATTACTTTACGATCAAGTTGCTGCACCAACCTTTTCTAAACACGACTTATTGTTTCTTACATATGATTTTGATATCGGTGATTGCGTAGACACATCAAATTATATGTATAAGGATTTTAAAAATTTTGACCTCATTTATTGTATGCCCTCACCAGATGAACAAATCAATTTCAACAATAAAAACATCAACCTTCTTTTTGGTCAGAAGAGGGATTGTAAGAGACAGAACAAAAGCGTGGTTCACGAATGAAATTCGAGAGTTGATGTTGCAACGTGATCAGGCGTATCGACGGTGGAAACGTTTTCGGGTGGAAGAGCTTCATCAAATCTATAAAAACTTGCGTAATAGTGTTATCCGTGAAATAAGAACTGCTAAGATGCAATTTTATTCCAACCGCTTCAGTTCTACATCCGACGGTCGTAAAATATGGAACAATATTCGTGAACTAGGAGTCGATAAACAAAAGTTAAGTTGTCCTACTAATATCGATCGTAATGACCTAAATCGCAAGTTCTTATTAAATCCAAATTCAAGTGCCTCTGTTGATAATTGTGTGTTTGATGGTACTGTTCTACCAACTGTAACGTCTTTTGCTTTCAAAAGGGTGGATGATACGGACATAGTAGAAAGTTTCCTGTCTGTTAAATCAAATGCTATAGGAGTTGATGAGATTCATCCGATTTTTGTTAAAGCAATTTTACCATCATTCCTACCATTTATTACGCACGTCATTAATACAGTTTTTATGACTGGCATTTTTCCTTACCAATGAAAATTAGTAAAAATAATTTCTATTCCTAAAAACTCTATAGGTGAAGAATTCAGGCCAATATCAATCCTGCCTTTTCTTTCAAAAATATGTGAACGGATTATGCATAAACAACTTAATAAGTTTCTTATGAACAATAATTTGCTGCTTCTGGTTCAGTCAGGTTTCCGTGCAAATCATAGTTGTACTACAGCTTTGGTCAATGTAGTTGAAGACATAAGAGATAGACTGGATAATAACAATGTTAGGTTCTTATTACTATTGGATTTTTCTAAGGCTTTTGACATGGTAGATCACTCTATTCTGATCAATAAATTAAGGCACTACTTTTCCATTTCTCCTTCTTCAATTAAATTAATCTCGTCATATCTTAGTGAAAGAAAACAGGCTGTGTCAATAGATGGTGTCCTATCTGATTCTCTTCCCTTAACTAAAGGTGTTCCCCAAGGATCGATCTTAGGGCCTCTCTTATTTTCAGTCTATATTAATGGCATACCTTCTGTAATATTGAATTCATCGAAACACATTTACGCTGATGACGTTCAAATTTATCAAAGCTGTCCCTTAGGCCTCACTGAGAATTGCGCTAGTGATTTAAATGAAGAGCTTCAACGAATTTCAAATTGGTCGTCAAAAAGTAGTTTAGTTAGTACTAATCCAGGAAAATGTAAATGTTTAGTTATCTCTAAAACTATTCTTGATATTTCCTATTTCCCACAAAAACATATGGCGTTCTTCGAACACTATGGACTGCCCAAAAGTATACACAAACTAAAACCAGACTGCTACTTGCCAAAGCCTTAGTTATTATTCTGCTGGTTTATGGATGCGAAATTTTTCATGAATGTGACGCCGAGAGCAAAAGAAAACTACAGGTAGCATTTAACACCACAATTCGATATGTATATTGTCTCAAAAGATATGACCACGTTTCACACCTAGCCAAAAACTTGGTAAAGATGTCATTTCAAAATTATATAAAATTTCGTGCTCTTTTATTTCTCTTCAGCATTATTAAAAGTAGGCAGCCGACATATCTATACGAAAAAATTAAGTTTCCGGTGTCTAGCAGATCCGCCTGTTTATTACTTCCGCGATTTTCATGTTTAACATCTGAGAGACAGTTTTATATTGCTACTATACGTCTTTGGAACACACTCCCACGTACTATACGAGAGCTAGACGACGCGCGACGGTTTAAACACGAACTTCAACATTTCCTTGAATCAGAGCAACTAGGTTCACCCAACCCTTTCCCCTCCCCTTTCCCCTTCTCAGGTAATTTCAATCAAAATTTTACTTTTTGAATTAAAGGATAAAATATTAAATTGACAAAGTTTCATTAATATTAAACTTAACTTACTTCTACTTTTAATAAATAGTTTCACTAGAGTTAAAATGTAAATTTTAAATTAAAGCTTAAGCGCAATAATGTTTATCTTTCACAGATTTATAAGTGAATTCTTACTGTGTTAGCAAGTTTAAATAAATAAAATAAATAAATAAGCTGTGATGTAATATCCTTATAGAAAGAGGATGACATTATGATTTGAATGCAAGAGCAGTTAAATTTGTTTTATTTTTATCAAACGTCAGATGATAAATCATAATGACAGTAATCAAAATGTGAGCGATAGTCAACTTTGAATTTACAAAATGACATTTGATCATATGCACAGTAGATAGCAAATAAATTGTGTAAATTTGTTCACTGACCAACACTCCCAACTCAATCCGTTTGTTACTCCATGCGACGTGACTACAAGTTTCAGATGTGTTTAATGACCTTCCGCACGATGTTTCTCTAGTCTCGTTTTCTCTTTACGAATCCCTACAAAGTAACTTTACCCAATTTTTGTCTTAAATTGGTCCCATTTCATGGAATGACGGATCTCCTCATTCTAAGCGAATAAAAAACTCCGATCCATTTGGCCCAGAGTCTAGTCCATGCTATGAAGCTATCCACCTTAACCGAATCCCCAGGCACAAAGTTCTCATAAAATCTTCACATGTCCCAATGAAGTGATATCTGCTCTCAACGCCCAACGGATGTACATACATATGTACGTGCATTTATTTTGTCATCCAGGGCGTCTCCACGTGACAGATGTTCCCTTGCCTGTCACTAAGTTTCCCAGATTTTTTTTTACTTATTCTGACTCTGCGGACAGAGTTGGTTGTTTTTTTCCCATTTTTTTGGTTAATTGCCATGTGAAAAAGGAAAGTTTCCGGAATAGCTGGCGGAAAAATGCCACATAAAAAGATACAAATTGGGGGAAAACAAAAAAGGATACACGTATGTATGTATCTTTATCTATACAAGTTACAACGAGGACGAACGGCTAGAGAAAACAGAAGAGACAGAAAGTGCTGGAAAAAGAAGTCCACGGCCAAAGGGTATTGCAACGGATGATGACTTCTACTCATTCTGCTGATGTTTGTGCGAATTGGGTTTGTCAGGCTTTGGTTTAACCTAAATCACAAATTTGTTGTTGATGTTATTGTTGCTGTTGGACTAACATACATATGTTACGTATGCATGGCTAAATGATTTTCCTGCGCGAGGTTATTACAGAAGTTTGTGATTTATTTTCGTTTACAAAAAGTTGATGAGACGAAAGTTGGGTGCATTTTATGATGCCTTATGATGCAAATGTTGTCAGGTACTTTTCTGCAGTGTGTCCAGCGAGTGTATTTGAAAGTTTTGAATAGAAAACAGGAAATACGAAACGCTATTTAGGGAAACTTTGTCATTAAAAGTTTGGCATCCCCTATATTTTTTTTTCATTCTTCTATTTTTAATTATTTGTTTTCATCGAGTCGTTGTGGATTACGGGATCTCTGCAAAATCGAGAGAAGGACTAACTTATACGAGTAATGGTTGATTTTGTAAACGTTTGGTTTCGAATTGTCAAAAATACCACAGGAAAATTGCAAAAGTGTATACAATTTTTATTTGGGTTGATATATCAATGCTTGCCATTTACTTTTTAAAGATTATTTCCTGAAAATGTTGAACACGTCCACATTTTAAGTGATCAGTACTGATAGTCCAATTTTGAATAATTTTTTCGAGCATATTGGCTGGTAAATCGCTAATAATACGTTTAATGTTGTCTTCCAAGGCTGCAATTGACGCTGGTTTATCGACATAGACGAGAGATTTGACATATCCCCATAAGAAATAGTCTAAAGGCGTCAAATCGCACGATCTAGCAGGCCAATTCACCGGTCCAAAACGAGAGATAAATTGCTAACCGAACTCATTTCTCAATTCGTCCATCGATTCCCGTGCTGTGTGACATATAGCGCCGTCTTGCCGGAACCACATCTCGGCCAGGTTCAGCTCGTGCATTTTGGGCAAAAAAAGTTCGAAAAACTTTAACGAAAGCGGGAATTATAAACTCCCCGATTTCCACTTGTGTATTGAAAACGTTTTTATTTTTTCGTCAACAACTTTTACAAAATCTAAATTAAAAATTCAATGTCAATCAAAATGTAGATATACTCGTAAGTAGGTTCATAACGCTAGTAAAGGTTCATTGCTTCACGACTGAATTAAGAGTGATGCTCAATTCCCGCCTTTGATGCAGATCGATATCACAAACAACTTGTATTTTGCCAAACGGTTGCAGAGAGCATAAGCTCATCATAGCAACTGCATGATAACCAACTGCGTAAGGTAATAACGATGATGAGTGAATGATCTGAATGACAAACACAGAACCAACTGGTTCTGCATAAGCTGTTGATGGTGATGATGAGGTTGATCATGATGATGATGGTGACGATGCGTCCGCATGTGTTGCTATGTTACTCGGGCGTCATCGACGGTGAGGTTGTTCTCACGGTCATCTTTGAAATGATGATTCCGCCGGATCATAAACCGCACCAAATATTGTATTTTTCCGGGCGCATTGGCATCTTTTGTAGTGCTTGAGGTTGCTTATCCGACCAAATAACATACAAATGTTTTGTTCATTAATATACCCATTTAGCCAGAAATGAGCTTCGTCGCTGAAGACAATTTTTCGGCCTTTCTAAGGCCCATACACCGAAAATTCGACCCTGTGATAGGGTGTTAAAAGGACACATGAACTTTATCAAAATTGGAAAACTACAATACATATCCGTAGTGCTTCATTGGAAATGTTCATCGAATAATATTCGGTCCTGTTTGAAAAAGCAATATATTAATTAGAAGAAATACGCTTCTGGAGGCAGTTGGCACATGATTACGCTAAATAAAGTGTTGAACATGATTTATTTTGTCAAAAGTTTCTATTGTGTGCTGCAGGACTTGGGTGGGATTTCGACATTGCTAAAGCTTAATAATGTGGCGTTGATGATGTTTTTAAAATTTTACTTAGAGCATTACTTGCAGCACTTAAGTAAGAAAAAATCGTATGGTTTCTAACTTGGTTTTACAGGTACAAACATTTCGTGAAGAAAGTATCCTAAAAAACCTCAGGCAGTGCATTAATATTAGTTTTGTCTCTGATGGTTTTGGGCTACCAAAGTTTCCAGAATGCGTCCCATCAAATACAACAACTGACCGTTTTTTTGAAATTGTTCCACGATAACAAGAATAAAGAAACATGCGAATGTATTTATTTCAGTGTAGGTAATGCAACAAACCAAAAAAAAAAAAAAAACAGCGAAAGATGAAGGAAGCAAAATCCTCGCGCTCACACATCCCTTCCTCGTGTATGCGGCAATTTTATAACAAATCGCTGAGAAAGAAAAAATTAAGAACACCATGCATACACAACAAAATTCATATTCAATCTCCAACCAGCACGTCGTTGATGGAGCCATTTTCGGTTGAGAGATTTACTTCTTTGTGAGGACATGGTTTCCTGTAACACGATACCGCTGAGCATTAAAAAAAAACGGAAAAGCTCCAGCTTCAACATACGTTTCGAAAAATTTTACTGTCATCCTTGTTCCAAAGTCGCAATGGAATCAACCGCCGCCCCTCAGTTTCAGGAACCCGTAGTACAACTACGAATACTGGAGTTCTCGTACAACTAACACAGTAATAGTAACAGTAACGATTCGCATTTCTTTTTGGAGCATCTTAAGCGCGGAAAATCTAATAAAACATGACGAGCAGGAGCAGAGTGCCATGCCACTGACAGGGGACATTGTTATATTCTTCTTATACATGTACTCGTACATATACCCGCGTTCCGAATTTTATTCCTTCTTCACGACTTTTCCAGTGAACATTTTGTGAAAAAGAAAGTTGAAAAGGAGGGTGCTACAGTAGGCGCAAGGATATGATGAGTTTTAGGAATGGTAGTAGTCATCGCGAAAAGCAATTTAGATAAAACTGCGAGAACACTATTTCACTTGGCAAAGAAGTAAAAGTTGAAAATTTTTTGTCACCCTACTACTCCAACCTCCATATCCTGGCATGGTCGTCTCTTTACGAGTAGATGCCAGACTTGTTTCTTTTTTTTTTCTTTCACTCTACTCAGTATGCTGATGGTTTTGAAGCGATTCGTTGACGACAACGTAAATATACTTGTCGAGGAAGGGGGAGAAATGACAACAATGAGGCTATAACTACATAGATGTACACGTCGTAAAACATTAAAAAAAAAAGTTCAACGAAAAACGGTGCAAAGTCCTTGATTTTTTTATACGCCATCTTTATGGCATAATGAGGTGCAAAAGAACGGAATAAATTGGGTTTGTAATTTAAAACATTTGATAGCAATCAAATAACTTTGGGAAGTTTACTCGCACTTAAGAGAGAAGGTGTGAAAACTGGTTTTTGAGTTCTGGTCCTGTTCCTGCGGGTCAAGCGATTAAAAGGCGGCGGCGGCCGTTTCGAGGTTTATGCATTTATAATTTGCAAATAAATTGTTCGTCCTTAAGTGATGAGATGTCTGTTGCTGATGTTCTATACTGGGAATGGTGTACCGGAACACTGGTGACATTATTCATCTTTTATCGTAATAATTATTTCATAGGGATGATGATGATGGAAGCAGAATTAATAGGCGCGAGGGCAATTACAGTCCCAGGTGATACCGCGGTGATTTGATTTTACGATCTTGGGATATTTAAATCTGGACAGAGGAGTACTTTTACTCACTTTCTTTTGCAAATAACGAAGTAAAGTGTTGGTAGAAGAGACTGTTTTTTCTTTCGGTACATTCACTCAAGGAACTGTCACGAACTGTACTCATGACATTTCTAGTCTTTCATAACTCGCAACCTGTAGCCAAACTACAAATTACAATCACAAATTTGTACTTGTGAATCACAATTACAAATTTGTAATCTGGTTTTCCAGAAATTTGTAATTAGACAAAAAAAATTGTAAGAGTTGATTACAAGTGTGAAAATTCCCGTTGCACCGGGTTTTTGTGTGATGTGTAATCCACAAGTGTTTTGTCACACATTTGTGGAATATCGTCGTGTAATCACAGTACAAAAATGAACAAGCAAAATAAGATGTTTTTTGTCTCTTTGATAAGAGAAAATAAGGAGGTTTAATTTGAAAAATAAATTTTGCAATTCCTTAACGCACGCAATGAAAGTAAATGCGTGGAAAGATATCTCAATTTCATTGTAAGCTCAAGGTATTTTGAATGGAAAAGATTGGAAATATCTTCGAGATATCGCGTGGCAGAACTTAAAACTGGCAACTGTAGTAAGTACTTATATAGGAACATATACATTCAATTTTTTAATTTATTTTTTATTTTTTAGCTTAAAATTGATAATGCAAAGAAGACTGGTTCTGAAGGTGGCAGAAGTTACATATTAACCGATCTCGATAATACCATTATTGATATTACCGGTAAAGAATCGCCAACAGTTCGAGGCATACTTGATGAGGTTCCTTCAGTAGATACTGAAAGGGTACTGTCACCCCAGTGTGCAAACTTGAGGGACATTGAAGAGGAAATGAGGTAAACATGAATGCTAAATTTTAAACAATTTTTTTATTTATATATACCTATACTTTTTTTTAATTTAATCAGACCTCAAGTATCACCAAAAAAGCGCAAACGCAATAACAAGATGTTAAATGACGAAGCCGATATTATTCGATTGAAGAAAAGGAGGCTTCAACTCGAAATCTATAATTTACAGTTAGATGCCTTAAAAAAGGAACGGGACTTGGGGTTGCCAAGAAACCATCTTACTAAAGAACTTGAAGAGAACAGAAAAGTGATGGAAGAAATCACGTTGGAATTCAGTGACTACTAAAAAGAAAAATAATATATTTTAAATAAACATATATTTCATTTAAAGCTCAAAAGTCTCGTTATTTTACATAAACTTATCTTATGAAAAGTAATTCAAAAAATATTCTAAGGTGGCCCTGCCGTCAAAATGTTCAGCATTTTGAGTATCTCCGTCGTTGTTTTCTTCCTCAGTGGTGGTGAACGTTTCGTTAATAATATCAGTCGCTTGTCGAGAAATATTGGTTAAGATAATGTAACATTTTATAACAGTAACTGCTTTCCTAGGATACAAACGTAAGTGCTTAAGACATGGAAATTTCTCTTTCAAAATTCCAATCGCGTTCTCTATTATTCTTCGAGTTGATTTATGTGCTCGATTATAACGATCAGCTTCAGGGGCTGGGTTTCTCAAAATAGGGGTAATTAACCAATCCTTTAAAGGATATGCTGTATCCCCAAGCAAAACATAATGAGGAAAAGGTCGAAATCCTCTTTCAAATTTTGAAAAAAGGGGACTTCTTCTTAACACCCTTGAATTGTACACACTTCCTGGCCAATTCACATATGCGTTATAAAAGTTATAGTCCGGCCCACATACCAACATACAATTTATAGAGTGCTTTCCATGTCTGTCGACATATGCAGATTCAAACTCGCTGGGAGCATCTATGTTTATTAAGGCTCCATCAATACAACCGTAAACACATGGCATAGCTTGCAAGAAAGAAAGTTGTAAGCAAAACTTAAGAAAGGAAAAATTTTCTTACCAGCAATATTGTAAAACTTTTGATAAATACTTTCATGTTCATTTGGCTACATAACTTTAAAACAATAAATTGACAATTGCTGCACAAACGCGGGAAACGCATCTGCAAACGGTCGATTTAGATATCCCATGCATATCTGCTACACCATGATATTGCTCACCATTTCCAAGCCAGTGTAACGCTGTGAGAAACTGCTGCCTTGGTGTTAATGCAAAGTTTTTTTCAGTCGTGTGGGCTATTTGTGGCCCAATAATTGTAATTATTTCCCCTGCCTTGCATCGAGTCAGGCGAAATTTTTCATTAAAATTAAATATTTCCGAAATAACAAAGTTTATTCGCGCCCGATAAATTTTTTTTCTTAAATACAAAACATGATCATCACTTTCGCTACTATCGATACTACTATGCCTTCGTTGCAAAGACATTTTTTCGATTACTTTCAATATGAAACAAAATTTGTAGGAGGAATTACACGTCAACTTTCAGTTGTAAAATATTCTCACATACTCAACAAAATTTGTAAATTAATTTTCTTTGGTGAACTTTTATAAGTCAACTTTTCACAAATTTGTAACTTGTAAATTACAACTATAAATAGTTTTTGGTGAAACAAAAACGGAAATATTCCCACAAATTTCCCTTTGTAGAATACAACTACAAATTTGTAATATCCAAAGTTTGGTGAAACGACATAAATCAACAAAATCACAAATTTTGGTAAAAAATGCTTGTAAATACAAATTTGTAAGTTGGTGAAATAGGCCACTGGCAGGTCATGTCACTTGCGGTTGTACTCGCAAGAATCCCAAAATTAAATGGAAGACATTATCGAGGTCACAGGCAGCACTTATAAGGATCCAGGCTCCATGAAGTTCTTCTCTCTGCTTTGCGTAATAAGAGATCAAGACCCAAAATACTCGTATACTCAATTCTCCAGTCTCCAAAAAAAAGGTGGAAATGGTAAGAGGATATAAGATAAAATTTGCGTCTTTATCTGTTATTTATAATGCAGTTGGTTTCAATCAGGATGGCGTAGGTCTGCGCTTGGAAGACACGCGCAAGCAACATCCAACTCAGATTCTGATCAAACACATTCTTGAATACAGGGAATGTCGATTGCATGCCTATAAAACCACACTCAAAAGCCTGCCAAATCGCAGGCACACAGAAACCCCAGTGCGGGTTGTAGCAAGGGCTGCTTCTTTTTGAACGAAAAATAGCTTTGCAAGTGGAGCCCATGATATAAAGATCAAGAGGAGGGACATTCATCAGTATCTCTAAAACAAAACTAGGTACGCTGTATAAAATCCGCATGCAGGCAAGACCGAACGGTTAAAGTATAAGACCACATCAGAGGATTATCATATAGACCCACATAAACCTCCTAAGTCTTGCTGTGGTGCCCCTAAGACTGCCAGAAAACCGACAGAAATTTTCAGCGCGACATATTTAGTCCTTTGAAATTTTCACTCCAGGATGTCATACAAATAATAACTTGTACTTGAAAAGCGGACATCGGCGGCTTTTAACACTTATTTCAGCTTATTCTATCTCGTGAAGACAACAACGTCTGTCATGAAATGGTTAACTGGAAGCCCAATTCCACAATAGTATACCAGTCGTTGAATACTTTTATAGCTAGCTGCGCATTTGTGAGAGCTATCTCACAATCTCTATATCTCTATATTCCGACTGCTATATTATTGTTGTTGTTTGGGAGCGTAGACTTTAGAATCGCTTAGAGCGTTAAAAAGAGTTTCAATCAATGTGCATCGGTTACAACAAAAATTTTCGATGTTTACCTTTCCGCAGCATAGAGCGATTAATATATTATTGGTTTATTGATACATTTACGATGCCAGCTATGTAACGCTCTTGCAATTTACAGTTGTTCAAAACGATTTTGCGTTTCTGTTTTGTGTTTTTCAGTGTAACAGCCTCATTTGGACACCCAGAGTGTTCCGCCGCATTAGTACGACAGCGTTTAAATTAAGCAAACCAACGGCAATGGTTGTTTTCCTTATAATACTTTTCAAGTCATTCTTGAATTTTAACGGTATTTTTTCCCATCAAGTGTTGTGTTTAATTAAAGTACAAAACTTGTTTTTTCCGTGTCCATCGAATATCTCGATGACCAATGGTCGAAATGTCATCAAATGTTGACACATATCGTTTGAAGATTTGTACTAACTATGTTATTAGGGTCGCCATCTATGTATCACCCTCGGAACTTTTCGAATCACCTGTAACATATCGGTACTAAGCGAATAAATTTCTTCAGCTGCGCAACTTTGATCCATGAAAACTATCTAATTTTATTACAATTTTTGTTGCTATCATATAATTTTGTTTAATGAGCATTTTAAGATCGACACTACTACTATTTTAAGATACGATTTTCCAGCCGATAAAAAACTATCAAAATTTCTACACGTGTGTGTAATGCAAGGTGTCTCAAAAAAAAGTTTATTTTTAATGTAGTCTTATAAAAAAAAACCTTTATTAATTATTAAGGTACACACTTGAAGAAATTAATTCATAAGAATAATGGCGTCTAAATGTAATCCCTCACGCCCAAGGCTTTCTTTTAAACCAACAACTTAATTTCTTAGGTCCGCTCTACACGTAGTCTCTGTAATGGTGGTCACTTAGGTTTATGTACACTCCATATAAAACGCCAAATCAAGGCTACGTGCAGACCAATTTACGTTGCCTATTCTGGATATTAATTTCTAAGGGAAAATTTCACGAATACATGGCATAGACTCCGACCTGCTGGAACTATTTAACTATTTTGGTTAAAACCAGGAAGGTTTTGCAATTCAGACACAAAGAAATTGTTCAACAATCCACATAATGCTCTGAGTTGGTTGTAATTGCGCGTCTTCTTCCTTCTTCCAGAAAGTAAGGTACGATTACTCCTCGAGCTGACATGCAGTCCAAGTGGTAACCTTAGGTCAATGTTGGGTTTTCTGAAGTTTGCGTTTCTACTTCACTCCAATAACGTCAGTTCTGTTTACTAACGTGTCCGTTAAGATCACATGAAAACAAAATGTTGTTGAATGTTGAAATACGCTCAGTTATATAGTTTGCGAATTGAAGCCTCTGACTTGTATTCTGGAGCTTTGATTCATGCAGGAGTTTTAAATGATAATGATAATCTACGAATACTTAAAGAGCCTACCATCACGAACCGCTACTGCGACGAGTCCTGAAACCAAAGGATGCTCACACCGGAGCACAAAGTCGCGAAACTGGAGGAAGTAAGGGGCTCTTATAAATATATGCGCGATAATCGTGATCAATAAAGAATCCCTTAACCCTCTAACGCAGACGAAAGGCATGATTCGTTTCGGATTCGAGTCCACACACTTAAGGGTATACAAAAAGGTTGAGCTGGATGCTGATAAGCAGCCTCCTCCTGCTTTAACACCAGATAACACAACCTTGGATCTCGGAGCATCGATATCCTTTCCAGAAATGGATAGCGATGACTCCAATCTATCTGAGGTGACTATTAAGCCATCGGTCTCCTCTTCTGACGCCCTGTCGGAAATGGAAACCGATGACGAAGCAATTAGAGGTCCTATACGATCAGAGGTAGAAGATGAGCTTTTAGGCGCATCTGCAGAATCGGAGGACCTCAACAACAGCGTGGCGGAGGCTACTCTGGAAAACTGTAGCAATGATACGGTTTCTCCAGATTAATCTCCACCACTCAAAAAAGGCTTCGGCCGCGCTCATTCTGCGTCTTTCAAAAAACGCAGAAGATATTATCCTAATCCAGGAACCATGGATTGTAGAAGGCGTGGTTCGTGGACTTAGGACACCCGCATACGCTACGCTCTATACAAGAGACAAAGGTAAGATCAGAACTTGCATATAAGTGAAACGTAGCCTTAATCTATTCCTACTTCCCAACCTCAGCGACCCCGACTTAACCGTTGCCAGGCTAGAGACTACTGGCTGGCATCATTTTACCTTGGCCACGACCATGTGGGCCCTCTCCCTGGTGATAACCCACAAAGGGTCGTACTGGAAGCTGGAAGACAAAAAACTGGCCTCATCGTCGGACGCGACGCTAACGCACATCACACGGTATGGGCAGTACCGACATTAATGATAGAAGTGAGTCACTTCTTGACTTTATTTTAAGTACTAACCCCTTTATTTGCAACATTGGAAATGAGCCCACTTTTATAACTAGATATCGACAGGAAGTGCATCCCTCAAAGGCTAACGGACTGGATGGTATCGTCTGAACACTCCTTTTCAGACCACAGATACATCCAATTCAGCCTTAGTGGAAAATTGACTGACTGGGACTCATACAAAGAAACCTTCAAATTATACAAAAAAGAACTGAGTAAGGCAAAGCGACAATTCTGGAGGTCATTCTGTGACAAAATCACAGAAACCTCTGAGGTATCGCGGCTAAGAAAAATCCTCTCTACAAATCCTATGATGACTGGCTGTTTGACAAAAACCGATGGCTCTTAGACAACCTCAAGCGATGAATCACTCAACCTGCTTCTGGACACCCACTTTCTAGGTAGCTCCCAATTCGCGGCCAGTAGCAACCCGAACAGGACTGCTGCAAACAAGAGACAAACTGTTCTGGGCGCTACATAGCTTCAAACCATACAAGTCGGCTTGTCCGAACGGCATAATACCTGTCGAGCCACAGAGGTCCTCAGATATTATTCTGCCTATGCTAGAAAATATTATGAGGAGCTGTGTAAAACTTATCCACATTCCATTGTCATGGAGAGAAGACGTTGTAGTATTCATTCCTAAAGCCGGAAAATGTTCTCATATTGTCCCAAAGGACCTCAGACCTATAAGTCTATCAACTTTTCTTCTAAGAACTCTAGAACGATTGATTGATATCCTTTTTGTAAACGGTCGGCTCAACATGCCTACTGTAAAGGAAAGTCGGTGGAAATGGCTCTGCATTCACTGGCTAGCCACATCGAACGATCTCTACAATATAGAGGGTACACAATGGTAGCTTTTCTGAACATAAACAACGTCAACACATTCGCAATCACAACTGCGCTGTCAACTCTACAGGTAGACGACTCAATTGGGGAGTTGGTCAGTCTTATGCTAAATAGCAGGATAGTCAACTCCAAACTGGGTGGGTCTTCTGCTAAAAGATGTGACAGGTCATAAGACTGAAGTAAGTTACTTACAAGGTGGCTGTCTGGTGGACGGCCTTGGAAAATGCAGTCAACTGCATTAACTTATCAGAGTCCAGAGAACAGCATATCTATGCACAGGCGGAGCCTTGCGGTCTACCCCCTCTGCGGCATTAGATATTCTGTTTCATTTGACACCCCTCGACATTTTTAACAGGAAGTAGCTGCGACTGCAGCTATTCGCCTTAAAGCACCTAACAATGGACAAATAATTCATTTGGCCATGCTAACATTCTTAACACATTAGGAATCCTCACGGATAACACCGATTGAGTTCAGTTCCAACCGCCACTGTATTCAGTCGCCCTCTTACTCCATAATTTGTGAATTTCCTATTTCGCTTATTCCAGTTAAATCAATCTAATAACCTAATTTCTTACCCAAGAATTGTTATCGCTGACGCGCCTTTTCTTTATTGTTGACCTACTAATCTGTTCATTTCGCGACAATGCGTTTAGTGCATTTTTTATTTTTTTTCTCCGCAATTTGCTTTTTGTTTTCCTGGTCTTCGTCATGTCTTCTTTTGGATCAACAAACTGCTCTATTAACGACAATAATGCTGACTTTGTTGAATGTAAGGGGACCTGCGGCAAAATATTCCATGCTATTTGTGTCGGCCTAAATAAAAGAAACACAGTCTTCCTTAAAGAGTTCTTCGAAAATCTGTTGCTCTTCTGTATTGTATACTGATTGTATCAGTATTTCTCTCTCGCATGTGCTCCTTGCAATCAAGTGCCTCAGTGACTTCAATGAATCCAATCATAACTCAATCGTCAGACTGATAACGGACAAACTATCAATCTTTGAACAAAGTGTAAGATGTGCGGAAGACTTTGGTCATAGAATTGAAAAACAAGTTGCGCGTTTAATTGAGCTAGAAAGTGCAAGATCCAGAAAGGAAGAAACATACAAGCGCCACATTAACACAATTTTAAGTGAATTTACATCAATCGGAACCGCAATGACGGAATCAAACAAGAAAACATGTAATTCCATCAACTCTCTCCGGGAAGACATCGATATTCATCTCTAATCATCCACATCCAATCTCCATCGCGAACCTGCAACAAACAATCACCAACTCTCAAATCATTACGGGTTCATACTTGATATCATATTCGATAAAATCAGTGAGTTTAATGATGAACTCACCACTAATAGAACAGGGTTGAATGATTTGAAACACCTTATTGGAACAGTATGCCATAAAATTGATGGTCTCCCAGCCCATCTCCAACCGCACAACAGTTATAATACTTAAATTTTAACAGAATTATTACAAACCGAAGCCGAATCATTGCCACACCCAGTGCCGACAAACCAACCTCAAAATCCTCGCACCAGCCCATCGATCCAAAAATCTGATAGTGATATAAGTGCTCCAACGCCAACGCCTCCTGTATGTACAATCTAAAAGAGTTTCTCACCTTCAGCGCTGCCGAACTGAGCATGATAAATTTCTTCGTTCCTAACTTGCCTTCTTTGCCTGCATCTCAACTACACTCCCCTACTTCTCCACGCAACAAACTGCCACTTACATTTTACTACCAAAACGTAAGAGGCTTGCGCTCTAAAACTCGTGCTGTCTTGTCTAAATCACACGGTCTCTCTTTCGACGTCTATGCTCTTACTGAAACCAATCTGATCCCCGACCTAAAGAGCCAGGAGCTATTCCCATCTTCGTAGAATGTTTTCCGTGATGACGATCACTCTCTCCCTATCTTTAATGAACCTACCATCCCTAAAGGTGGTTCTCCATGTAGAGGTGTCCTACATGCTATTCACAATAACCTCAACTCTTTTCACAATCACTATCTCTTCCTCTGTTAAACTTGACTTTGTTTCAATCAAAATAACACTTCCCAATAGGTGCTCAAATGTTCAAACTATCGAAACCTACATCCTTGCTATTAAAGAAATTGACCAACTAATTGATCTAAGTGATTCCTTTGACGATATCCTTATCGTTGGTGACTTTAATCTGCCCCTGCTGAAGTGGATTCCATCGAATGATCACTTATTTTTTACCGCGTCAAACGCCAATTCATCCAAAGACTGTCTTTTCATTGATAGCATAACTGACTCAAACCTGCGCCAAGTAAGTGGCGACCCTAACTCTATCGGTAGGCAATTAGACCTAATTTTCACTAGCGATCCTATTCACTCCACAGTAACGTTGTGCCCCTTTATCCTATCAACTGTCGACAACTTTCACCCCCTCTTTTTCTCTCATTTTTCCATAACTCTTCATCACAGTCCACTTCTTCAACTACCATCTCTTCTTACAACTTTCATAAAGCTAATTTTCGCAAAATCAATACCTACCTTAGCAAATGTTCTTTTGATTTTACCAACTGTTGGAGAAGACAACAGAAGTACGTTACGTCACTGAAGACAGCAACACTACATAACGTCAGAGAAGACAATCGACAACACCCATCTAACTAGCAGATGAATTTTGTATAACACATATTGTAACAAACACATATAAATACAACATTAAATAAGCAATTAAACACAGTCCATTTTATAACTTAAAGGAACAAACAGTGTATTATTATAAATACTGCAAGTCAACACAACACCATACAATACAGAACATTTTGGTCCTTTCGATCTGTTTTTTTCTTAAATACTTAATTACGAGTAAGTTAAAATTCTAACACGGAACCAGAAAATAATTTGTGCATAATTGACACTTAAACAATCTACATAACTTTACAACAACAACAATTGTAAACAAAGTGCGATACGTATAAACAAAAACTAATATACATGGTGTGTGTGTGAAAATATCTTACAAAAAAAAAAACTAAAAGTGCTAAATAAAGATTTAATAAAAGCGCTCTACAAGCCAGGAAATGGCAGAATCCAAAAAACCGAAACAGTTGCAGTTTCACGTCAGCATCACAGGAGCAAGAGGCCACAAAAGAACAAGTAAGTGCGTTCCAATTTTCTTATTTGTTGCTTATTTTGGGGATTGAATCTGAAATTAAAATAAAGAAACTTGCAATTGGCATTACTCACCCGTATGAAAAAAGATTATGAAAATTTCCAAAAGCCTGACAGCAGTAGGTTAAAACGGGCACATTATCTGCAAACGCGGTTGGTTTCCTTAGAAAAACATATGCAGATGGCAGAGAGGTATAATGAGGAGATTGTTGGCGCGGGGAGGGTAGAAGAGAATTTAAAAGCAGCCGAACTCTCGGATGCGTTCGAGAAAGTTGGAAATTGGAAAGTTGCCTCCAGATGTCCCAGTTTCAATCGAGACGTCCGAGGCAACGGCCAACAACGAAAACAACGAACACGGAAGCAAGAGCAGCGAACTGCGATTGCCTAAAATTAATCTGCCGTCTTCAGTGGTGGATATAAGACATGGAGGTCATTCCATGACCTATTTGTTTCGCTCATACACACGAATACGTCCCTCGCAGATGTACAGAAATTGCATTACCTGAAATCCAGTCTCTGCGGTGAAGCGGAGAGACTTCTTCAGCATCTGGCCATCGACAAGGATAACTACTTGAGGGCGTATGATATCCATAAGGAGCTCTACGACCATAAAAGGGTTTTAGTCAATGTGCAATTAAAATTATTATTTGGGCAGAAGGTACTTACCAGTCATACAGCAACTAACATCAAAGGAATTCTCGACACATCACAAGAGATCATCCATGCTTTGGAAAATCTAGGTTTGCCTGTTAGTTACTGGGACGCAATTGTCATTTTTATAATCCTCCAAAAATTAACCCCTCACACTCAGTAGCTTTGGGAAGAGAGGTTGGGCGTCTCGAAAGAGCTTCCAATGTTCAAAGATTTTGTCGAATTCCTTGAATGTCGTTTTCGGTCACTCGAAGCGGTAGAACAGCAAGCTGGCACTGGCAAATCAGGGCAAGGGAAGTCGGTTTCGCATCAGGTTCTTCACATTCAGCAGGTGCCAAAGAAGAACTTTAATTGTAGATTGTGTCAACAAAGTCAGAATGCGCTAAAGGAGTGCAGACGTTTTCTTCAGATGGATGTAAACGGACGACGGCAAGCAGTTCGCTCGGTTAAGGTATGTGAAAATTGTCTTTAAGCGCAGATGTCCAAGCGGTAAGTGTTGTTACTTCTGCAAACAACGCCATCACTCTTTACTGCACGATGACACACACAACTCGAGGCAAACATCCCAAACTCTTCCATTACCTACTCAAACATATCCACATCCATCTGCCAACTTCGTTCAGTCTGCACAACAAGCCCCTCCAACAGCAACACAAGCATACAACCCAAATGCTTCCGAGTTTCAGCCAGGTCGTACACAGACGAACAGTTTCCATCTCAATGCCGACTCTCAGGTTTTATTGGCTACAACGTTGATCAATGTTAAGACTTCGGGGGGAGACTTGCTGATGATGAGGGCGTTAATAGATCCAGGTTCTAAGGCATCTTTTGTAACAGAGTCAGCAATACAACGGCTGAAACTAAAAGCAAAACGGACATTCGTCAACATAAGTGGGTTGGGGTTGGTCAGCAGTGGCACCGCGCACAGAGTTGCGGATTTAGAATTTAAATCCGTGACCTCAGCATTCGCTGGCACGATGCGAGCTTTGCTTTTAAGGTCACTGACTGGGCTTCTTCCGGCCCAACGTATAACGATTGACAAATGGTCGCATTTGGAAAATTTACTATTGGCTGACCCCACCTTCCACCAACCCTCAAAAATCGATATGCTTTGGGCAGCGATGTCTACAGCGAAATTGTCTTGGGAGATGTGGTCAGACAACAGGAATGCAAAGGGCCGATTGCACAGAAGACGCACTTAGGTTAGATATTGCTGAGAAAGCTGGGAACAACCCAAGTTCGAAGTTTTTCCTCTCGGATAAATCTGGATGCAGTATTACGACGGTTTTGGGAAATCGAGGAACAACCAAACGAGAGATGTGAAGCTGAAGAGAACAAGAGATCTGAGAAACACTTTATAAACACCACGAAACGTTTACGTGATGGCCGTTACAAGGTGCGGCTTCCATTTAGAGAAGGGCACTACCCTTGTATGGGCCCAACCCAAATGTATGTGGGAATACATAAAACTCGGACATATGACACCAGTGAAAGACAATGATACCGTTTTGAAATCACCATTTCACTATTTTATTCCCCATCACGCTGTCTTTAAGGAATCCAGTACCACCACGAAGTTGAGAGTCGTATTTGACGCAACATTCAAATTAAACGATATGCTGATGGTGGGCCTCAAAACACAGACTGATGCCATAGATGTAGTATTAAAATGGCGTAGGTATAAATTTACTTTTACTGGAGACATCGAAAAGATGAATAGCCAAATCCGGTTAGACGAACGGGACGCAAACTACCAACTCATCTTATGGAGAGAAAATCCGCAGGAAAGTCTGAAAACGTACAGGCTAAACACGGTCACTTTTGGGACAGCATCGGCTCCATTCCTCGCTATTAGGGTAATGCTGAAGCTTGTAGACGACGAGGCAGATAATTTTCCGGCAGCGGTCTGTAATCAGAGAGGAGACTTATGTGGATGATGTGATCAGCGGAGCAGACACTCTTGAAGAGGCACAGCACAAGCTAAAAATGGTAAGAGAGCTGTTAGCCACGGCGGGTCAATTGCGGAAGCACGTTAGCAACTCAATGGCCGTGTTACAACATATTCCACCAGAACAACGAGCGGTCAATTTCTCTCCCCCCCTTTGACGAGGATAATACTACGAAAACACTGGGTTTAAAATGGTTGTCAGTATCGGACAGCTTTTCTTTTCAAGTGGGGTTGAGCGATGATGCAGATTACACGAAGAAATCCATGCTGTCACAAATTGCTCGGCTTTACGATCCAATGGGTTAGATCTCTCCATGCGTAGTGAAGGCCAAGATAATGATGCAGCACTTGTGAGGAAAAGGTGTAGATTGGGACTCACCAATTCCCACTGAGATAAGGCGGGAGTGGAAAGCTTTCCGAGAAGAGTTCTGCGACGCATCGAAGAAGGCGTATACTGCATCAATTTACCTTCGCGTCATGGGGCCAGATGGCGTAGTATACAGTCGTCTACTTGTAGCAAAACCTAAAGTACCCCGCTTGGAACTGTACGGAGCAACACTGCTGGCAAACACTGCACCACAGGCGCAATGAAGCTGGACAACGTTAAAATGTGGGCATGGACGGATTCAGCAATTACACTGTGCTGGATAGCAGCACCATTGTCGAAATGGAAAACGTTCATTGCGAACCGAGTGGCACAAATTCAAAGGCTCACCAAAGAAGTGACATGGAGACACGTGCCGTCGGAAACTAATCCTGCCGATGTAGCGTCACGGGGAATTTCTCCGTCAGCGATTCTTGTAAATGAGATGTGATGGCAGGGGCCGAGATTTTTACAACAATGGGAGGCAGTCCTTCCTGAGCAACCAACGTCGTTAGAAACACAGGGGGAAGAGCAAGCAACAATGGTACATGTCTGCAGGGAAATCGTTGACGCGTTATTGATAAGATGCTCAACATTAGCCAAAGCAATCAGAACCATCGCCTACTGCTTGAGAGTTAGTCGGATAACGAGTCGGCCATGGAGACAAACCATTTACAACCGGAGGAATTGGAGACAGCCCACAAGAAGATAATCCAGGCAGTGCAACAAACGATGTTCGCCGATGAACAGGAAAATCAGAGGGGTTATGCGACACTCAACCCGTTGAAGGATACCGATGGAATATGGAGAGTCGGAGGGAGGTTAGCGCTTTCGAATATTCCTTTCAATAAAAAATATCCAATTCTATTACGATCGAGTCACCGCATAGTGGCGCTAATAACAAAAGACGCCCACGAAAAGACGCTTCATGGGGGGTATCAGAAGGTAACAGCGTATGTTCGGCAAAAGTACTGGATTCCCAGTAATTCCCTGAAAAGTGCAGTGAAAAAACATTTATACCAGTGCACAATCTGTTTTCGGTTCAGAGCAAAACCAATGATGCAACAAATTGCCAACCTGCCGGAAGCAAGAACAAAGATGTCAAGGCCGTTTACCTTCAGTGGAATTGATTATGCGGGACCGATCGACACGAAAACGTGGAGAGGACGCAATGCTAAGACCCTCAAGGGTTATATATGTATCTTTGTGTGCATGTCAACAAAAGCGATGCATCTAGAGGCAGTCAGCGACATGACAACGCAAGCGTTCATAGCAGCGTTCCGGCGATTCTCTGCACGAAGGGGTCTGTGCAAAGAGATCTTCAGCGATTGCGGGAGTACGTTCGTGGGCAGCGACGGCGAGTTGAAAAGACTGATGCGAAGGGCGAAATTAGAGTGGAAGGAGGCAGCAGAAACATTGGCAACCGAAGGTAAACAGTGGAATTTGATTCCCCCGGCTTCCCATCACTTCGGTGGCGTATGGGAAGCCGGTGTTAAATCAGTAAAATACCATATAAATCGAGTAGCAGGAAACCAGATACTCATATTTGAGAAGCTCATCACGCTTCTGGTGCAAATAGAAGCATGTCTCAATTCGAGACCCTTGTGCCCAGTATCAGACGATGTTACCACTTATGAAGCAATAACACCCAGCCATTTTCTGATTGGTGAGCCACTCATCGCACCACCTCAGCCCTCGTATCAGATGGAAAAAATATCGCACATCGAAAGGTGGAAACAGGTACAGGCGCTTACGCAATCATTTTGGAAGATCTGGAGCAATAAGTACCTCTCTAGACTGCAACAGCGTCCGAAGTAGAGTAAGATCATGCGGCCGCAGATCATGGAGGGTGATTTGGTCTTGGTCAAAGACGAACGATTGCCCCCACTGAAATGGAAGCTGGCCCGAGTCATAAACTTGTATCCCGGAAAGGATAATCTAGTGAGAGTCGTAAAGCTAAAAACCCAAACTACAGAACTGACCCGACCGATTGCAAAAATATGCGCCCTACCAAGCAATACACATAGCGGAAACACAGTCGAAGGAAACAACACATTAGTCCAACCAAGGATCAACTAATTTCAATTACTTTAATTATAATTTACGCACACACAACGGTCAAAATTCAACACAACTCATTACACAAATATCTCAAATCTTTAACACAACACGAAACATCCAAGAGGTAGGAATTGCTAACTGCATCGAAGAGTGAGAGTACGATTGTGTTGCCAAAGGGCCCCTCCTTGACACTACTCGTACCACAGGTAGCGCAGGAACTCAAGGAGGCAATCGCTCTCATTATACCTGAAAGCAGAAATTAGTGTGAAGTGTTCAAGGACTATCCAACTTACAAGAAACTCAACACAACACATAATAAAATAGCTCTAAACACGATGATAATCATCGCAATAAAATAAACCCTAATACGAATAATACAACAAACATAATAGCACGCAAAATCCAACACGTTTAATTCAATAGAAAATGTAAACACAACATACACCATAATAATTTGTAGGTCGCTAATTAATTAATAACTAAATAATCGATCGAATTAAATAATTCTACATCCAAAATAAAGAAAATTATGGCCAAATAAAACATATTCATCATAAAAGAAAGAAATGTCATTCGCAATTGTACAAGATAGCAATAACAAACGTAAACAATAACACACAAACACGCCTAAGACTCCATTCGCAAAATCGGCGTGATTCAATTCAACACGGGGACTGGAAGTCTCATTCAAGGCCACGAGCATAGACTAATAGATATCAAACTTTCCAGATATTGGAAAATCAAAACCGGTTTTCTACCGATCGTCTCTATCCGTGAGACTCTGTCTGTGAATTGTGATCAATGGCAATTTATCTCCTTTTTTATACAAACCACGCCCATTTGAACCAAAAAACGTCATCCACATTACACAAATTCGTGCAAATCGCTCTCATTCTAGCAATTTTACTTGTAAATTGCTCTCATTCTAGCAAATTTTGACAAAGTTATAGAGATGCAAAAGTGTTGCAATTCACTTACAGTGTGTCTGTGCGAAAGTTAAGGGTTTGCAAAAGTATTTGTAGAGTTTGACATCTAGTTTAGTTTATCTATGGCCCCGAGACGGAGTTTCGCGTATTCACACACACACATGCAGGCGCGTACGATCAAAATCAAAAGAATCAAATACAAAAATTATAAAACATAATGCATAATAATGACAACACTCACTTATAATCCACGGCAGAAACACAAACAATTAGATAATAAATAAAATAATAATTTAATTTAAAACCAATCACATTGAACAGTCAACCGACTGCAAACCAACAACACGTTTATTTCTTCTATGGCGTTCATCTTTTTTCTCATGCAGATGCATGGGGAAAACTAAGATAAGAAATATAGAGCTATACCGTTCCCCCAAGATGTTATGTCGTAGTAGTTGACCTGCTCTGTTTTATATGTACTAAACATTTCCTTCTCGTTTCATGTAATCAAGGATCTTGCGCCAAAGAGTGATGCCACTTTTCGAAATAACAAAGATAGCAAAATGTTGCGGAGTGTTTGGTGATGTCAAGTAAACTTATATGGCGAACATAGTTCACGGGGGGGAGAATGTTGGAGAAGACAACAGAAGTACGTTACGTCACGGAAGACAGCGACACTACATAACGTCAGAGAAGACAATCCACAACACCCATCTAACTAGCAGATGAATTTTGTATAACACATATTGTAAACACGTATTGTAACAAACACATATAAATAAGCAATTAAACACAGTCCATTTTATAACTAAAAGGAACAAACAGTGTATTATTATAAATACAGGAAGGCAACACAACACCGTACAATATTAATTTCAGGAATATTATAAATACTGTAAGTCAACACAACACCGTACAATACAGTACACCAACCTATCCTTATTTGATGCTATCTCCATTTTCTACTATGAAATATTTAATTCCATTTCTCTCTGCGTCCCTATTTCCCGTCCATGGTACAACAGAAGACTTCGCTCTTTACGTAATAAAAGAAACAAATTATGGGCAGTTTTTCTTCACACCAATTCTTATTATGACTACTCTAACTATCTTGGAACTTACCTGCAATTCACCCAGCTCTATAACTGCCTCTATCAGCGCGTTCTCGACACATCGCAAACTAACCTTATCAACGATCCTAAGACATTTTATCAATTTGTCAACTACAAAAGAAAATCAGACGGTTATCCCCCTTCTCTTTCGTTCGATAATATGTCATCGACCGACCCACATATTATTGCCAATTATTTTGCAAACTTTTCTAAACAGTCATTAGCAGACAACCTCTTCGTGCCCGACCCAATCTATTTCAAGTACCTTCCCAATTTCTCCATTGGCCCCTCTCTCTCTCAACTTTTTGATCCCACCCTTATCGAAGAAAAGTTACAAAATCTCAAAGATGAATTTTTATCCGCTCCAGATGGGCCACCAGCAATATTTCTCAAAAAGTGTGCCTTCAATCTTTCTCACCCACTTTCATCCCTATTTCAACTGTCCCTCACACAAGGGGAATTCACCCAAGTTTGGAAGACCTCCTTCATAACCCTGGTTCACAAAAAGGGATCAAAAAATGAAGTAACCAACTACCGTCCCATTGCTAAGCTTTCTCACATTCCTAAAATGTTCGAAAGTTTTTTATATGAACTTCTACGAGTAAGCTTTCAGTGCAAGTCACTTATATCACCAAGTCAGCACGTTCTCTGGTCACTAAGTTCTTCAAAACTATTTCTTCACCTCAAGACTCTATTCTCCTTCAAGAAGACCGCGATAAGTTTTTCACCTGCTGTCCAAGACATTGCTTTGAGCTTAATGTATCCAAATGCCAATCTATGACTTTGTCTCGTTAGTCCGATCAATCCCCCTCTCGACTTTATTTTCTGCATGACCAACCTGTACCCCAGGTTCAATCCCTTCGCGACCTTGGAATTTTATACGATATAGAGTTAAACTTCCGTTCTGTAGCGTCAGCCTTTGGCCAAAAAAATATAAATATGTATAGTTTTGGTGTTCTGTTTGTGTTCCATCACTGTACTAAATCCAGTCAATTTACCCCTTTTCAAACACAGACCTTTTGCCCTCCCAATCTATTAATTGGGCCTACTAATCTCTCTTTCGCAACTCAGCAAAACCTGACTCAGTCAAACGTCCTTCTATTTTCGAATTCTCTCATTCCACTTTCTTCGTAGGCTCACTCTCTCCCGGTGTTCTTGTTCCCATGGTGAATATGTCCCTTTTGTCGTAGAGAGCGTTTTGATTAATTTAAATGTTGGTGGAAGAGGTGGAAAGCCTTGCTAAGGCTACAGATCGTGTGGGAGTAAGCTAGATTAGGTTGTGTACTGGGATGAAGAATCTAACGTAGACAGGAACCTATTTTTGCGAGAGAGAATCTAGAGCAGGAATAGATTATATGAGTAGTAAGCGAAATAGGAAGCAAGGAAATGGGACAAAAGAAATTTTTTTTTAGAGAACGAGACCAATGATACAGGTCAATGGCCTTACGGGTTTCGATCAGCTGATCAAATCAACAGACGAAATCGGTTTTTTTTTTGGGACTGTCTGGGGACATAGCGGCAAGGTCGTGTTGGATGGGACTTTTTTTTCCTCTTTTTTTGTGAGTTGAAGTTGGGACAGTCGATATCTGAGGATAGAGCAACAAGGTTGTATTGGATCGGGTTTTTTTTTCTTTTGATTGGAGATACTTGAATTGTAGCGCGAGTTATGATGCAGGAAAAATGAAGACGGATTGTAGTTAGAGCATTCAAAATGTTAAAGAATTTTGAAGATCTTCATATCTTCACAGAAGCATTAGTAATCCTGGAAAGTAAGATATGGGGACCAGCTTCTGAATTTTTGATAAATACCAATACAACATTTAACTTTAATGCTATTATAGCCAGGTTAGATTCAACTTATGGCGATAAACGACCTTTATATTTATTGGAAAATGAATTAACCTCAATACCACAAGGAAGTACAACACTTACTGATTATCACTATAAAATTTATAAGAAATTAAATTTGGTGTTAAATAAAATAGAAACTTCATATAAATACAAATGAACATGCTGTGAGAGTATTAAACACAGAAGCTGAATTAAAAGCTATAAGAATGTTCATATTAGGAATAAATAGTATGAAAACAAGAATCCTATTATATGGTCAAGCACAACCAACTCTGAGCGAATCATTCGCATTAGCACAAACCGCTTACCATGATATAAAATATCAACAACTCGAATATCAGCCCTTTAATAGACAAAATCAAAGTCAAAATCGTAAGCAATTTAGAAATTTCCAACCTCCTAACGGAGTAGAACCAATGGAAATCGGTTCTTATAGTAGATTGAGAAGACCTATGCAACAACCATTCAAACGAGAAAGAGAGAACTCTTCAGCCAGATTCAAACCTCCGACGAAAAATCAAAAGATAAATCAAGTTGAGTATGCAGGTAATGAATCTAAATATTAAAGTGAATGTATCAGAAAATGAATAACAATACTCAGAACATACAGCGACAGCGTTTTTAGATTTTTGAAAGAGCTTGCCGATGTTAAACATCAAAACTTCGGATGGCAAGTCTAACCTAAATATGTTGATTGATAGTGGTAGCACTAATGATTATATTAGTAAAAATTCTACGATAAGAAGAAATGTAGTATTAGCAAAAACAATATCAACTCAAACGATGCACGGCATCTCAATAATAAAGTTTAAACAAATCATCAATGTTTTTGGCCACAATTTAATATTTTTTTGTTATAAACGAATTAAAAGAACATGATGCTCTATTAGGTGTAGACGGACTATCTAAATTAAAAACATGAATGGATCTTGAATCAAATAAAATAAATTATAAAAGACGTAGTATGAAAAATCACGTAAATCCACAAAGAATAAATTATACTATTGATAATGAAAAATATAGAAAAGAAATGGATGAAATATTTAAATATAATAATGTAAATGACTCACTTCCTTTCACAACTACAATAGAAGCGACGATACGAACTACACATGAAAATCCCATATGGACTAAACAATATTCATATCCATATAGCGACAATGAATTTGTAAGCAAAGAGATGCAAGATCTCTTAATTTAATTTTAATTTTGGTGGGGGCGAATGCCCCCATTTATTCGGCTTAATAAAGCTATAACTTGAAAATTAAACTTAAACTAAGGTTGGTTGGAGTGGTGAGTTGATTTTTCGTAGCATACGGGAGATTGGTTCGTTCGCGCCATAGGAGATGTGGAGGGTTGGTAGATAGAACAGTCGAGGGGTACGTAGATTACGAGGGTTACTGTTGAGGAAAATGGTTGTTGTGAAGGGACAGGCATTCAACGTGACCTGAAAGGAGTCGATAAATGAAGAAAGTCTGCTGCATCTCTGCGATCTTCAATGGTGTTTAAGTTTATAAGGTTGACACGGTTTTGATAGGGGGGCAGATTAAAAGGGTCGTAATAGGGCATACCTCGAAGAGCAAATCGAAGAAAACGGCGCTGGATGCTTTCAATTCTCGAGATATGAACACGATGATATGGGGACCATACTTGACTGGCGTACTTTAGGAGAGGGCGAAAAAAGGTAATATAGAGGGACCTGGAGCCCATTTCACCAACCACTTTTCACTTTGCACCTTGCAACTATGCAAAAAAAAAATATCCTGCAAAATACAAGTGCTAAGTGTTTCAACAATTAAAAAGAGAACTTTGTAAATCATATGAATGTTCTCTCGCATCGGCCTGTTTTACGGCTCACTCCGTTTGCATTGTACTAACTGTAATAAACTATGCAAGTGAACTTATGCAAGAGACAAAATGTTTGGTTTGTGGAAAAGTCGGATGCTGGTCAGTACATTCAGCATTTTTAAGTAAATAAAAAAAATTATGATTTGTTTTTCTTAGGCCAAAAGGGACAACTGTAAAAAAACAGGAACTGGGGGTGGAAGAGCGGTAGTTCTCCATGTCGTCGATGAGGCAATACTCGACTTAATTGGGACAGACTCGCCAACTGTTGAAGGGCTAAATATTCCAGAAGCAGGTGGTGATGGAGTAACCGTGTTTCCCTTAGAGCCGAATCAAGTGGAAAAATGTTTGTTTATTATATTTTTTTTGTTTTTTTTTTTGTTTTGTTGTTTTTTTTTTCTAAGTTGTACATAATGTATTATTCCTCTTAAGCAGAAAAAATCTTCTCACATTATTCAAAACAATAAACGCATTTTCATTTGGTTGTTCATTGACCTCTATTGCTATTTCTTCTAAATTGTCATCCTCTTCGCCATCGTTAATGGGATGCGCCCTTGCTGGCTTCTCTCTTCTCACTTCAAGGTTATGTAAAATACAGCAGGATAAAATAATTTCACCTGCAATTATGGGCTGCATACGGAGATGATTTAAACAAGGAAACTATTCTTTCCTCAAACATTAATGTTTGAGAACACAAGAAATATGTTAGTTCGTTTTATTCCAAAACTATTTTCAATTATGCGCCTATTCTTTTTATGAGCCCGGTTAAATCTCTGCTTCACTGGATTGCCTGGGGGTTTGTCTTTAGTTGTGTTATTAATAATAATTCATCAATAATTGCATCTGAAACTCGGTGTAGTACTCTGCAGACTGTAGCTTTACTAATTCCATGCACAGATGCCACTCCATGATATTGAGCTCCATTTTCCATCCAACGCAGTGCACATAAAAGTTGTTGCAATGGATTCAAGCAATTATTTCTCTGACTATTGAATTTAAGCTTATGTCCAATTTTGGACAAAACAAACTCGATTTGAGTTTTTGTTAGGAGGAAACTTTCCAATGTTGTTCTCCAGATTAATCTCCACCACTCAAAAAAGGCTTCGGCCGCACTCATTCTGCGTCTTTCTAAAAACGCGGAAGACATAATCCTAATCCAGGAACCATAGATTGCAGAAGGCGTGGTTCGTGGACTTAAGACACCCACATACGCTCCGCTCTATAAAGAGACAAAGGTAAGATTAGAACTTGTATATTAGTGAAACGTAGCCTTAATGTATTTCTACTTCCCAACCTCAGTGACCCCGACTTAACCGTTGCCAGACTAGAGACTGCCAAAGGCTCCTACTGGCTGGCATCGGCTTACCATGGCCACGACCAAGTGGGCCCTCTCCCTGGTGATAACCTAGAAAGGGTGTTACTGGAAGCTGGAAGGCAAAAAAACTGGCCTCATAATCGGATGCGACGCTAACGCACTTCATACGGTATGGGGCAGTACCGACATCAATGATAGAGGTGAGTCACTTTTAGACTATATTTTAAGTACTAACCTCTTAATTTGCAATATTGGCAATGAGCCCACTTTTATAACAAGCAACCGACAAGAAGTGTTAGATATTACTCTTGTCTCTGACAGCATCACCCAAAGGCTAACAAACTGGATGGTATCGTCTGAGCACTCCTTTTCAGACCATAGATACATCCAATTCAGTCTGAGTGATGCTCCCCCTAGCCAACCAGCTTTCCGGAATTACCGGAAAACTGATTGGTCAAAATACAGAGGAATACTGTCAAAAACGTTATCCTCTGAATTATCAAGTCCCCCGTGTGACACCAATGAGCTTGACATGAAAGTCTGGGAATTTACTCTGGCTCTCAATAAGGCTATGGCCGCTTCCTGCTCTCTTATTCAACCAAGAGGCAAGAAAAAGCCACATTGGTGGACATCGGCACTGGGACTGCTCAGAAACGCCTGCAGAAAACTTTTCAACGCAGCAAAAAGCACAAGAAAAGTGACCGACTGGGACTCATATAAAGAATCCCTTAAATTATACAAAAAAGAACTGAGGAAGGCAAACTGACAAGCCTGGAGGTCATTCTGTGACAAAATTACAGAAACCTCTGAGGCATCGCGGCTAGGAAAAATCCTCTCCACAAATCCTATGATGCCTAGCTGTTTAAATAAACCGATGCCTCTTGGACAACCTCAAGTGATGAATCACCCAACCTGCTTCTGGACACCCACTTTCCAGGTAGCTCCCAACTCGCGGCCAGTAGCAGCCCAAACAGGCCTACTGAAACCATGTCAAAATTCATGGTCTGATTACGAGAGACAAACTGCTCTGGGCGCTGCATGGCTTCAAACCATACAAGTCTGCTGGTCCGGACGGTATTATACCTGCCGAGCTACTCGTACAGAGGTCCTCAGATATTATTCTACCAGTGTTGGAAAATATTATGAGGAGCTGTGTAGAACTTATCCACATTCCAATGTTATGGAGAGAAGTCAATGTAGTATTCATTCCCAAAGCTGGAAAATGTTCTCATGTAGTCCCAAAGGACCTCAGACCTATAAGTCTATCATCATTCCTTCTGAAAACTTTAGAATGACTGATTGATATCAACATCCAACTGTAAAGGAAAGTCGGTGGAAATGGCGTTGCACTCTCTGACTAGCCACATCGAACGATCCCTACAATATAAGGAGTACACAATGGTTGCTTTCCTAGACATAGAGGGCGCCTTTAACAACGTCAACACATCCGCAATCACGACTGCGCTGCAGGTAGAGGGCTCACTTGGGGAGCTGATTAGTCTAATGCTAAAAAGCAGGATAATCAACTCCAAACTGGGTGAGACTTCTGCTAAAAGATATGTCAGTAGGAGTACGCCGCAAGGCGGTGTCCTCTCTCCCTTTCTCTGGAACTTAGTAGTTAACGAACTACTGATATACCTGGAAGCGGGTGGCAGCAGAGTGATTGCCTATGCGGATGACGTTGCCATAGCCGTCTCAGGAAAACATCTAAATACCACTAAAGAACTCCGCCAAGTAAATCTCAACAGATTAACCCGCTGGGCATATCGCTGTGGATTGGGAATAAACCCCCATAAAATTGATCTTGTCCTCTTTTCTAGGAAATATAAAATTCCATTCATAGACCCTCCTTCAATAAACGGTACCAGTTTAGTTTTCTCTGATACAGCAAAATATCTGGGTCTCATTTTTGATAGGAAACTAAACTGGAAACCTAACATTCAAGAAAGAGTCAATAAAGCTACAATAGCTTTATTCTCTTGCAAAAGAGCCATTGGGAACAAATGGGGCCTTCAACCTCGCATAACCCACTGGCTATACATCTCGGTCATAAGACCGATACTTACTTACGGGGTGGTTGTCTGGTGGACGGCCTTGGAAAATGCAATCAACCGCATTAAACTAAGCAGAGTCCAAAGAACAGCATGTCTATGCACAAGCGGAGCCTTGCGGTCTTCCCCCTCTGCGGCATTAGATATTCTGCTTCACTTGACACCCCTCGACATTGTTAGCAAGCAAGTAGCTGCGACTGCAGCTATTCGCCGTAAAGCGACTAAAGAGTGGACAAATAATTCATTTGGCCACGCCAATATTCTTAATACATTAGGAATCCTCACAGAGAACGTCGATTACACCATACCTGAACTTTGGTTTGACAAAAACTTCCATGTAAGCTTCCCCTCTAGATCATTCTGGGAGGAGGATGCTTTCATGGAGGACAAGTCAATCCATCTCTACACAGATGGATCTAAAACCGATAGCGGAGTAGGTGGCGGTGTTTTCTCAAATAAGCTAAATCTAAGCCTCTCTTTCCGCCTTCCAAATCACTGTAGCTTGTTCCAGGCGGAAATTTTGGCGATTAAAGAAGCTCTGTCCGGGCTGAAGAAAAACGTGATATCTGCAGAAGATATCCGCATATTTTCGGATAGTCAGGCCGCCATCAAGTCCCCGGACTCGGTATCATTATATTCTAAAACCGCCCTTGAATGCCGATCATCTCTCGTGGAGATGGCAGAGCAGTTCAACATTCACTTTTGTTGGGTGCCGGGCCACAGAGACATTCCAGGGAATTGCAGAGCCGATGAACTCGCCAAAATTGGAACCACTCTACCTATCCTACCGGACAAAGGTAGTATAGGTATACCAATCGCTACGTGCAAACTAACACTAAAGCTAGATGCCAATAAAAGAACAGACCTTAGGTGGACTGCTGGACAAACATGTCTAGCGACCAAACAGATCTGGCCTAGGCTGGATCTGAGTCGCTCTAAATGTCTGATCCTTTTAGATAGGAAACATCTCAGCGCCATAATAGGTGTCATTACTGGACACTGCCTCATAGGCAAGCACGCAAGAAGGCTTGGCGCTTTTACTAATTATTTCTGTAGAAGCTGCATGGACGAGGAAGAGGAAGAGACAATCCCCCACCTACTCTGCACATGTCCAGCTCTCTCCCAGAGAAGGAAGCTTCATCTAGGAGCTTTCTTCTACAACGACCTAAACGATCTAGAAAAAATAGACGTTAACAGTCTCCTACGCTTTATTATAAGCTCAAACTGGTTCCAGTAGTAAGAAGATCATAGATCCACGTGGCATCACAATGGGCCAATAGGCCCAAGTGGGTTGGTATTTCCAACAGCCACTCTTACCTAACCTAACCTAACCTATTGATAATCTTTGCAAAATTCTTAATACAAACTAAAACAACCTTGCACTTTGCAAAAATGAGTTTTGCACTTTGCAAATTGGAGTTTGGTGAAACGATTTTTGCAAAGAGGAAAATTTTGCAACTTTGCAAACAAATAATTTCCACTTTGCAAATTCGCGTTTGGTGAAACAGAAATTACAAAGCAAATTTGCAAAGTTGCAAAGGGCAAACTGAAAAGTGGTTGGTGAAATAGGCCGCTGGTCACGTGTGGGTTGGTGAATTCTTTGGACCGAAAAAAGGCACCGATGATAAAGGGAAGCCTAAGCGTCGAATGGTCATTGATTTTCAGAAATTAAATTCACAAACGATCAGTGATAGATATCCCATTCCGGATATAAATATGACTATCCAAAATTTGGGACAAGCTAGAATATTTTCCACAATTAATTTAGAATCAGGATTTCATCAAATAAAAATAAAAGAAAATGATACAGAGAAAACTGCTTTCTCTATAAATGGAGCAAAGTACGAATTTCTATGAATGCCCTTCGGACTAAAAAATGCACCCAGCATATTTCAGAGATGTGTGGATGATATACTTCGAGAATACATTGACAAATTTGCGTACGTATACATTGGTGATGTATTAATATTTTCTAAAACACCAGAAGAACATATTAACCACATCAAAACTATGACTAAAGCTCTACAAAATGCAAATATGAAATTGTCACTTGAAAAATCATATTTTTTAAATCTGAAGTTGAATATTTGAGACATATTATTAAGAATGGACCAATAACAGTTGATCTAATAAAAATCCAAACTATTCAAGAATACCCAACTCCTGCAAATCTAAAAGAACTAATCTCTTTTTCGGGAGTAACTTCTTATTACAGGAAATTTAGAAGAAATTTTACAAATTTAACAAAGTCTTTAACTGTTCATTTGAGAGGAGAAAATGGTGGAATAAATAAGAACAAGAGCAAAAATGTACAGATAAATTTAAATGAAGAAGCCATCAAGGCGATGAATATATTAAAAGCAAAGCAAATTATAATAAACCTTTTTATACAGCCATAGGCGCAGTGCTGTGTCAGCCAAGAAATCCAATTGTATTTATATCAAGGACATTGTCAGAAACCGAACAGAACTATTCAACGAATGTTGAACCAGGACATCAGAATGTAGTAGCTGATGCATTATCAAGGCAACAAATAAATAATAGTTCAACTGATCACCGTGATCAATAATGACAGTAAGTCAACCTTTAAATGCGTTTAAGACACAAATTCACATAGTTGAAAAATCATTGAACAAAATACATATTGAAAATACATTTCCAAACTATACAAAATACAGTATAAATTCAGTAGATATAAACTACATAATTACATAAAAATTATGAAACATTATAGTAATTACAAAATGGTATGTACACAAAGTAATTTAGAAGATATTACATATCATAATGGGAACCCATAATAGAGCCCATAGAATCTGGAGAAATAATCTACAAGAACTACAAACACAATATTATTGGCCTGATTTGCCGAAATAAACCCAAAAATATGCAGGAATATGTGAAAACTGTCTAGAGAATAAATAAGAATAAATTTTCTTTCTTCCTTCCTATTATATTACAATATATTATTCTTAAAACTTAAATCTTTATCTTTGATTAAGTTTTGTGTCAAGCTTTCCGAAAGTGTTGGTGTTGGTTTTGTTGTTGTTGCTAAGTGCCCTCGCTGGCTCTAACATCGAGGGAGGTTCCACTGTCGAATGCAATATCCTGGTTGATATATTATGCAAACAAGAGAAAGGTATCAATGTCTGTCACCTAAATGCCCAAAACTTAAAAAATAAAATAGACGACTTGCGTATACTTTTTGATAGTAGCAAAGTTGATATCATTAGCATATCTGAGACTTGGTTAAAGCCGGAGATGTGTGGCGATCTTTTTAAACTAAATAATTTTAAATTTAAACGCGCTGACAGATGTAATAAACTGGCAGGAGGGACAGCTATTTTTATTAGAAATTCGTTTAATTTTAATGTCATAAAAAAGTCGTCATTCAACGAATCAATAGAATATCTATTTATTGAAATAGTGAGTGAATGTAGTAAATTTATATGGCACCTGATGTAGCGCTTTCTACCTTAGTAAGAAATCTTCTACAAGAGTTAGTTCCCTTGTATACAGATATTCTGATTTGAGGAGATCTTAATCTTAATTTGTTAGATAATAAAAAAAAAATTTCATCGAAATGGTGGATTCTTTTGGCCTAAGTTTTATTAACACCAAGCAGCCCACACATTTTAAACCAAATTGTACATCCACCTTGTTATATGTTTTTCTAGTTTCTAGGACCAACTTGGTTATGCTTTATGATCAACTTCTGGCACCTGCTTTCTCACATCACGACTTAATTTTCGTGACACTTAACGCGCTTTTTACCAATACAGCGGATACGTTTGCAATCTACTACGATTATTCGGGAATAAATTTAGTGGATCTGTTCAATGATAGTCGAAACGTTGACTGGTCACCTATTTACTCAACATGTGATGTTAATAAACAGATTGAATACGTCAATAATAATATTTATTACCTTTTTAAAAATCATGTGAAAGTAAAACATAGAAAAATTAAGAAAAATAAGTGTCTATGGATAACACAAGAAGTAAGAAACCAAATTAAGGCGCGTGCTGATTTATATGCGAGATGGCGAAGATATAAATGTTCTGTTGTTCATAATGAATTCAAGGTTGCCCATAATGCAGTTACTTATCTTATAAGGAGAAAAAAAAAATCTTTCTTTAAAAATCAATTTAATCCTGGTGATTCAAGTTCCACTTTTTGGAAAAGTAAAGTCGAAGTAAGCAATCTGTTACAGATCAATTAAATATCGAGGAATTGAATCGAAAATTCGTTCTACCCCAATCGACCGTAAGCTCACACGTTCCTAATTCCTATACTAATCAAGGTGATACTTTTTCACTTTCTTGTGTTGACATAGCGGTGGTTGGCCATGCAATTTTAAAAATGAAGTCAAAAGCTATTGGTTCAGATAACATCCAACCAGAATTTATTAAGACTCTCCTATCCGTTTTACTACACCAGATAACGTTTATTTTTAATACTATTTTGACCACTTCTGTTTTCCCTGATATCTGGAAAATAGCCAAAGTTTTGCCATTACCTAAGCCCTCCCCAGCTAACAAAACCGAATACCGCCCAATCTCCATTTTGCCATTTTTGAGCAAAGTTATGGAAACAATTATAACCAATCAGATAAAGGTTTTTCTCAATAACAAGAAACTAATTGCTAACCACCACGTCTTTGATCAAAATTTGTAAAGATATTCGTGTTGGGTTCGACAAGGATATGGTGGGATTGATTGTATTCTTAGATTTTTCAAAGGCATTCGACAGCGTCAATCATAATATTTTATTGAATAAACTTAAGACTAAGTTTTCCTTTGAAAACTCCTTATGCAAGATGATCAAATCATACCTTTTCAATAGGTCACAGTATGTGTTTCACGAAACTAAGTGCTCTAGTACATTAAAGGTCCCAATGGGCGTCCCACAAGCCTCTGTGTTAGGACCCCTTTTATTTTCCTGTTTCATTAACGATATAATTGAATGTTGCACAGATTCCGAATACCATATCTATGCAGACGATGTTCAAATAAAATGTTTCCAAAAGCGGATATAATTCCAGCCTCCAGCAGAATGGATCAGGAATTGTGTAAAATCTCATCTTGGACGGCTGAAAATGAGTTCAAGCTCAATCTAACAAAAACCAAAGCCATTCTCTTAAGCAGAAGCAAATGTAAAGACTACTTCCTTACCCTCCTCCTCAACCAGAACCCAATCGCATATGTGGAAAACACAAAAAATCTTGGGGTTTACTTTAATTTCGACCTAAACTGGGATGTACATATAAATAGGACAGTTTCAAAAATCTATGGTGCGCTTCGAGGCCTAAGTCCCACAGCAAAGTATTTACCAACCAATGTGAAGCTCAGATAAAATCATTTATTTTACCCATATTTCTGTACAGCTGCGAGTTATTTGAGTCCAAGATATCTTTTCATATCTTCTCTCTCTTCCCTTTCTTTTCTTCTTTATTTCATTTAACTTTTTAAAATTCCCTTTATAAGTTTAAGTGTATTATTTAAAATATGATAACTCCGAAATGTAATATAAGCATGTGCACCTTAAAAGATGTATAATTTATATCTTATATGTACAATGAATATAACAATAAATAAAATAAATAAATAAATAAATAAATGACAGGCACCCAAAGAAACAAATCTTAAAACAAACTCCCATACCCGATATAGCAGAAACAAATATACATATGGACATCTTCTATATTGCAAATAAAATATTTATTTCATGCGTAGATAAGTATTCTAAATACGCATACTTACATTTTATTACAGAAAAAATAAATGTGCAACAACATATTGAACAAATTTTAAGAACCATATTTCCGAAATGTAAAAATTTGACTACTGATAACGAAAGCATATTTAAAAGCTAAATGATAGGAATATTATTACGAAATTTAAATATAGGACATTATCTCACAAAACCCTTCTATTACAAATGGTCAAGCAGAACGTCTCCATTCAACTTTAATTGAATTAACACGAGTATTATCTGAACAAAATAAAACGAAACCATAAGAAGAAATTTATAATGCCGTATACCAATACAATAACACAATTCATTCCGTAATAAATGAGAAGCCTATAGATATTCAATTCAATCAAAATAAATTTTCTAATGTCAGAAATAAGTTAGAATTCGCACAACAAAATACTTTACAAACAAAAATAAGAAACGAATGTACAAAACATTTCAGGTAGGAACCAAAATATTCACTAGACAGAAAAGAAGGAATAAAACAAGCCCGAAATTCAAGAAATATATAGTACAAGAGAATCGTAAGGACACAATTTTAACAAACACCGGCAAGGTTGTACACAAGGATGACATCCGTAAAGAACATATTAAGTAAAATATTTATGATTATATTCATAACACAACAGATAAATGCCGAAATGAATATCACGAACTTAGAAGATATAAAACTCATCCTAATAAAGGAAGACGATGTATATACGTTTGAAAAATTTGAATTATTATACCATATAGCAAATATTACACATTATACTCAAACATTAGAAATCATTAAACGAAGAAATTACCCAGATAAGATAGACATCCATACTATCGATAAAATCGAGAATTTAATAACACAACTGAACAACCACGAGACAGAAAGGAGATCCTTAAATTTCGTAGGTACGATAATAAAATTTATAACCGGAAACCCTGATCATGATGCCATGATTGAGATAAAAAGCGCGATTAACCAATTGATAGATAATAATGAAAAACAACGCATAATATATAATAAATTTGGCGAAAAGATCAAAGCATTGCAAAGTATTGAAATTAATTATAGTTTTTTATTAAATGAAATATATATTGATTTAAAGAATTTAGTAGAAGCAATCAATTTATCACGTTCAAATAACTTTCTTTCTACAATATTAAACTTTGAAGAAACCCGTAAAATTATTCAAAATGAAAAAATAAAAATACCAATAGTTAATATTTTAGAATATGCAAAAATACATGTTATAAGAATAAAAGATGTGATAATATTTGTATATAAATACCCAATAATAACACAAAAAATTAATTGTTTTAAGATTATTATCCTTAAGTCATAAATATTGAAAATATAACCCCAAAAGTAGGTGTTATACACGAAAATTATATTTTATTAGAAAATTGTAAGAACTACCTAAATAAGAACATCTGTAAAACTCGATCAAAAGATAATTGTACAATCGAACTTATTAAAGGATATCCAGCTCATTGTAATATTATATAACAAAATAACCAATCTATAAACCGTACAAATGCTGGTACTGTTAAAGTTAGTGGCATTCATAAAATTAATAATGTATCATTTGGAGGAACTCACTCTATAACTTTTACTAATTCAGTAATTATTGATGAAGAATTTTATACAAACTATGAAGAATAAGCAAAGGAAATTTTATTAGATTTCCAGAAAACTCATGTCAAAATATTAGACGTTTTTGAAACTGAAGAATATACATTTCCAAATATTCAATCTTTAAGTAAACTCTTAATTCAAATAGAAGAAAAACCTATAACTACAACTTTGTATACTATGTTAACAATTATTTCAATTATTATATTTACCTTTCTTTCAATCAAAGGCTGTAAGAGATTTAATGAGTACAAAAATTTAAAAGAAAGACAAAAATTAAATAAAGTGTATTTTCAAGTTCTAAAAGGCAATAATGCAGAACATTTGTATAATTGTAAAGTTTAGTTACACAAATAAGAAAAAGTGAGGACACTTTTATTTGAAGATGAGGAGAGTTAAGATGTAAGAAAAATAGATGTACATATTAAGATTAGGAAAATAAATAATTCATGCATATTGACATTCAGATGAGAATATATGGTATGTACATGCCTATGTCAATATTCAGATCAGAATATAAGTACCAATAAGAGATAAGACGAAATGTTATTATAAGTAGACTGCTAAGAAAGTAGTATTTTTTTTTTATTTATTTATTCAAACATGAAAGTTTCTTAACAATTTGTATAGTTTTCGGCGAAGCCTTAATGGCTTTTCTGCAGAAGGTTGTTTTTCAAAGGTTTAAACTAAAACATTCATTTATTTTAAATTTAATTTTGTGAATTTAAAAGAAAATATTTAATAATTTTTTTTCTGTTTTTAAAATTTACTAAAAGTATTGTAATTGTAATCAGCAGGTAATTCATTTAATACTGTTGGAACGCTATATATGAGCTGCCTTTTACCATAGTTATTGTAGTTACAGGGCACTTGTAACATACCCATAGCACGTCTTCTGATGTTGATTTCATGTTCGATTGTCCTTTGAAAGCGTATGTCACTATAGTATTCCAGTACCAAAGTCATCTTGAAGATATTTTGCACCTCAAGTACCTTAAATCTTCTTTCTTCAGGAACATTTCCGCAGTTTATTAGCCTTAACACAGAATTTTGGGGTTTTTGCAGCTTCTCGATATGTGTTTTGGAGGCTTTACACCAGGCCAGTATTTCATTAATTTGTGGTGTTGCATGATTTCTTAGATGCGCCAATGCAAATGAAGCCTTCCTTAAATCAGAGCGTATCTTGTTAATTTGCTTGTCCCAGATGAAATGGCTATCAATAATGAATCCTAGGTGTTTATAGCTTTCGACGTTTCTTTCGACGTCAATTAAGTGTTTGCTTGATTTAGGGCAGGCATCATTTTGAAAAAATACTCGCTCCTGAGTAGCTTTATGATGTGGACTTCGGATGTGCATCATTTTTGTTTTCTCAGCGTTGATTACTATGCCATTGTCGTGACACCATTTTGTTGCCGTCTCCAGAGACCTGTGGCGCACAACTATCGCAGTGTCATCTGCATAAGTAAATGTAATGCTATTTTTAAAAGTGCGAAGAAGTTCATTTGTGTACAAAATGAAAAGAATTGGACCTAGTTTCGACCCTTGAGGAACTCCATATTGTACATGCTTCTTTTCACTGTAAACGTCCTTGATTTTTACACAAAAGGTCCTGGTGAGTAGGTAATCCCTTAGCCAGTCCGCCATCAATCCTCGTATGCCAATCCGTTCAAGCGCTTCCAGTAACCTTGCATGGTTTAGTGTATCAAATGCTTTACTAAAATCCATAAACATGACCAAAATATGATGACTTTTATTTAAGAATCCATTGCCGCAATTCGCAAACTCTCCAAGCAATTGTCCAGTGCATTTTTGCTTCTGGAAAGCGTACTGACTTTGGTGGATAAGGGAGTGGTTCTTAATAAAGCTAATTAGTCTACTTCTAATTAGATCTTCTAGACACTTTTCCATGACTGGCAGTATGGATATCGGTCTTTAATTGCCGATTTGACTTTTAACACCTCCTTTGTAAATAGGTCTAACCACAGCAGTTTTCAGTTTTTTCGGAATTTTGCCCTGCATCAGGCTGAGGTTAATAAATTTACACAAGAGCAGAGCGAAAATATCTGCGTGATTTTTAATATCTACCGGCCATATTCCATCGATTCCGGGGGATTTATTTTCGTCGAAGAAATTAATTATGCTGCGCACCTCTGCGATCTTGGTTTCCCTAGCAAAAATTGAGTTGGCTACGAAGGTATTCGCATGATACGATGAGATTGCGTTACATTTATGTATTATTTGGAGAGTCTGGTCGGAGAAAAGCTCAGCAGGTTCATTAGAAAGGCTGATCATACTCTTTTCCGATGAGAAGTTCTTAACAAGCACCTCATCAACACTTAAAAACAGAATAGGATTAAGAAAAAGTGTCTAATGCATAGTCAGATGTGTAGCCGAGAAGAATACAAAATTATAAAAGTAAATTGTGTCTTTTTATTTAAAATCTGTGCGGTGAATCTGTATTTCAAGTTGTGCAGTGAAATCGTACAGTGATTAGTTATTCAAATAACTAAACACTACCATCAAAGACTATAAAATTATTCCAGGTTAATTAATTCGCGCAAAATATGATAGTAAAGTAATAAATAAAATAATTATAATAATAATAATTTTGGACTGCGGCGCGTACAGTTTTCCGCTCCGTATATACGGGATAGATCCTTTTTTTAATCCACCGGGTGTCCGCGTGACTGCCGCGCTACAAAACAAAAAAAAAGGTTATTTACATCTTTTAAGTCCGTCCGTATCATAAAGTAGCTTTCTTCTTAGAAAAACTTGTTCCTTTTTTTTATTTTTTGATATTTCGGCAGGAAACAAAAAGGTAAGTTGACCAATCTGACGAGCTAGAGCCGAGAAACTGCGAGCGTGCCACTGCCGACTACTCCTGCATCATGGATGCCTCCGTGGCCAACTGACTCCTTACATTTCGCATATTGAATCTGAAAAATGAATGGTTGAAGGAAAACTTGATATTTGAAAACGATATACGCATCTTTTCGGGTAGTCAGGCCGCTATCAATTCCTTGAACTCAGTCTCATTAAATTCTAAAACCGCTCTTGAATGCCGATTATTTCTTATGGGGATGGCAGAGCAGTTCAACGTTCACCTTTGCTGGGTGCCGGTCCACAGAGACATACCAGGGAACTGTAGGGCCGATGAACTCACCAAAATTGGAATCACTTTTCCTATTCTACCGGAAAAGGGTAACATAAGTATACTAGTCACTACGTGCAAATTAATATTAAAGCTGGATGCCAATAAAACAATAGACCTTAGGTAGACATAGGACATAGATGTCATCACTTGACACTGCCTCATAGGCAAGTATGCAAGAAAGCTTGACGCTTTTACAAACGATTTCTGTAGAAGCTGCATGGACGAGGAGGAAGAGGAGGTAATCCTCCACTTACTCTGTACATGTCCAGCTCCCTCCCAGAGAAGAAAACTTCACTTGGGAGCTTTCTTCTACAATGACCTAAACGATCTAAAGAATATAGACGTAAACAGTCTACTACGCTTCATCGTTAGCTCAAACTGGTTGCATTAGTAAGAGGATCATGATTTCCGTATGACATCACAATAGGCCAATAGGCCTAAATGGCTTGGTGCTTCCAACAGCCACTCTTACCAACATATCTACATATCTACCTACCTACATATGTTAGTTCATTTATGCCATCAGCTGATATAGGGACGACATTGATAAGTACAATGATTTGGTTTCATTAGCATGGCGTTTAAGGCCGAACCGATAATACACTGTGGGGCTAAGTAAAGTATTTTGTATATGCTGATAAACCGTAAACAATTTAGGTATTGGGAGCCAATTTTCAGGACGTAGAAGTGCAGCAAAGGCATGAATGAGTGGCCTGAATTTAGTAGCCTGAAATATGTAGTAATGGCATAGACCATTCTTCAAAATGTTTTAATATTTTTGATCTTTAAATTAGTTCGAGTAAAGAAAGTGAAAAATTGACTGCAAGCAGACGCAAATAACTTACCATTGTTCAGCTTCAGGTAGGACTAGTCACTTCCGTAGAGGGTGTGAAAGCATAAAGGGTCACCAAGACCAGACAAGTCCGAAACCATTTTGCAGAATTTGAACAGGACAATGCACAAAAATCTACCTGACTGGATCACTTGTAAGATGCTGATTTTGCTTGATAATGCACGCCCATATATCGGAAATTTTGTGTTTGATTTACTGCGAAAATACAAATGGAAAGTCCAGACATGAGCCCACCACACTACGAGTTACGCCCAAAGTTAAACAAGCTAATGCATTGGGAATCAATGATACGCCATAACAGCAATGAAAAACTGTGAAGAGATGTAACGTTGAATGGATGCAAACCGGCAGAAGACTTGCTAATCGCATATTTGTCAAACCCTCGCCGACGCCTTGTAAACCTATGGTAAGTGCTAATGCTCTTTTCATTTATTGTTTCTCTCCTCATATTTTTGTTCCTGTCTAGAAGTTTTGCACTTTTTCTCTATATCATATAACGAGAGTTGAAAATTTTTCTGTTAATAATCGTCACAGTGTGAGTGAAAAATCAACGTACAATATGGTGAATGTTATCTCGAAAAGTTATGGGGAACTTGAAATCTGTAATTTAAATGCACGTAGTCTGAGCAACCGTAAATAAGTTCATTTAGAGTACCCACTTTCCAATTCTTGGGTCAATATTATCAAATTTGTTTGAGTGAAACTTGGTTGAACCCACTACCTGACCCGGTCTATAAATTTCCAAACTATAAGATTCTTAGAACTAACAGAAAAACTGACACAACAGGTGATGGAGTAACTATTTATTGCAAATCAGAAGTAAAATGTGACATCGTACGAATCCAGTTGTAATGGTATCGAGTACATCATTGTAGAAATAAGTGACTCAAACACCAAATGTACTGTTGTGCTTATAGCAATAATCGAAGTTGCTTTCCTGTTCCATGATTATTTTTTGTATGTAAAAGGTCATTCTTTCTAGTTCCGCAATAACTGACTATTTTCCTTTGAAAATTTATAAATGAATATATTGTAACGCGCTTCATAGTGTGATAATATTAGCTCTTTGGCAACAGTGTCGGCTAATTTCTGACCCAAATGCAAAAGCGAATCGCTTCCAATCAATTCATTCAGCATTATATTATCAATTTTGTGCCGATCAAGATTTACGGTTTGTTAAACTTATTCCGCCACTTATTACCACCTCACTCACCCATGCGATAGCTGTTACATGGCTATGGTCAATTTATTAAAAGATATAAGACAAGATTTTGAAAGGAGTAATATAACCTTACTCTGTTTCCTACACTTTTGTAGGAATTCGCTACAGTAAACCGCAAGATCGTCTGCAAGAAACTGAAAAACTTTTTCGAACTTAGTGACAGACCAGTCAAACTAATTGATAGTTTCCTCTCTGAGAGATTGCATAATGTAATTTAAAATGGAAATGATTCTTCTTTAAAACCAATCCCACAGGGAGTACCACAGGTGTCAGTCTTTTGACCGTTATTATTTTGTATTGTCATATGTAATTGACCACCCTACTGTGTTTATGCATACTTCAGTTCATCTTTATGCAGATGATGTCCAACTCCATGAAGCTAAGCCTTTCTAAAACTTACATGAACTTGCGCTTTTGTTGTCAATGAGGACCTTGAGGAAATACAAAAGTGATCAGTTGCAAACGGGTTAAAATTAAATCCTAAGAAGTCATAGGTAATTCCTATATTCCGCAAACGATTTAGCTTGAGCATATTACCCGATATATGACTTGCAGACAATAAAAGAGAATTTGTAGAGCATGCTACTAGTCTCGGGTTTGTAACATGTAGGTCATTATTTGCCTTGTTACAGTCACTTTAAGGCAGTCATTGGTCGGATATATGGATGTCTTCGGAAACTACAGCTAACTGCTTACTTTACACCAATTCAAACGCGGCGAAAGTTGGTAATAACTTTAATTCTACCCCTCATTAGATATGCAGATGTCATCTACTGTACTCTCGACTCCCTATCTATCAGTGCAGTATGTGTATGGTCTTCGTAGGTCTCAGCACATTTCTTTGTACTGCAAAAGGCTTTTAGGGATGATACTCTACAAGTCTACATCAAAGCCAGGAACTGTATGTCTCTCCATGTAATAAAATGGTATTTTCCTTGATCTGAAATTTTTATTACAAGTAGTTACGAGTATATAGGCGGAACCTTATAGTTATACATAAAATCATAAATAAACAGTGTCCTTTGTGTCTATTTCACTCATTCAACCAGGACTTTGAATATTATTTCATCCCGTTTTTAATAGCACAATCCTTTCCATCCGTTTTTTATCCATACTGTTAGACCATGGAATTCTATTCCCCACGTATTAAATCTATTTCTAATCCCATCGCTTTTAAAAGTGCAACCTTTCTCTATCTCTCATCCCCAATACCACAAAACTAAGGGAACTCGTATTCCCTTCTTATCACTCTTGCTATCTAGTTTTTAGTACAATATTGTCAGTTATGTAGATTTTAGAATTAAATGAATTGTCTAAACTATGCTCACTAAGCTAATTACTAATTATAAAGAATCTCATCTTCATATACAAACCGTTTATACAATAATAATAATCAATGAAATGAAATACCATCGATACTGGTACTCGTATTAACAGTCCCAATTTTCTGTTCCTATACAAATTTACAGTATGTTTTACTAATAATTTGAAGTTTTTAATCGACGACTTCTGGTGTCATGATTTCTAAGTTATGCATGTACAATAGAATGTTTTCAGAGTCGACATCAGACGGTGTAATGCCTTGCGGAGTCTATCGGCAATGTTCTGGAGATATGTATCTAGTATCTACTCGTATAATTGGAAAGTTAAGTTCAACCCCTAATTATATGCTTCACCTAGAGACTGTATTTTGACTATACATATAATAAAAGTAATTGCGATGAGTGACGATAGACTGCCAGTAGTGGTATTCAAGAGTATTATAAGAAATGTGGTAGAGCAATTGTCATTCAACAATGGGAACATCTTGCGTCGGAATGTGGAGAATTTGTCTAAAAACAAAACTCAATATAATAGGCGGTATGATAAGTACCCGTTTTTACCGACTGATGGCACCACTGATGCAAAAATTAATACACATAACCGTAGGATATACAGGGTGTCCCAGTTTAGGTTTTCGTAATTATAGCTGAAGTTATGGCAAACAAAACGAGAAGACAAAAATTTTGATAAAAAAAAGTTAATCTAAAAGTTGAAAATTTCGAGATAAACGCATTTTTCTGATGAAATTGGTCCAACGATTTTTCAAAATGTTAGCTTTAAAATGCCATAATTTTGGCTGGCGTTCATCCAACTCGACGACATTTTAGTATTTTATGCACACTGAAATTCTCTTTCGAAAATGTGCACCACGGTTTCTTAGGCTGAATCTGTTAGAAGGCTACATCTTTTTAAGAAGTTTTACCTCGAAATCAGAGGTTCTTCACTTTAACGGTCTATAACTTGGAGAGGGTGAAAATAGACCACCCCTTGCAATACAATTTTTTGTTCGCCATAACTTCAGGAATCTTTAGCTATCGGGACGAAAACCTAAACTGGGACACCCTGTATACATTAGAAATTCATAACGAAAATCAGTAAATAAATAAATTGAACACAAAAGTAAGAAATAAATTAATCCATAAATAATTTAAAATTAATTTGATGTAAATTATATATTATATGATACAAAAATAAAAAGAATTCATTGAAAATAAGAGGTTATAAATATTAAATTAAAATATGATCTAGGGACCAGACAGACGTTTTTACTCTATCTTAATGTATTTGCCGTCTGCAAATTTAAAATTTAGGGAAAACTTTATCAATTCGTCAGGTGGATCAAATATTGCCTCACCTTTCAATAGCTCTTTACCAAGTAAAATTGACAGTATCTGAACTTAACCTATTTCTCAGATCGTCTTTTAGTATGCTTAATTCGGAAAAAATTTAGCATATAAATAGCTAGCTCAAAAAACAGTAGGTTACCTAGTACATTTTTTTGGTTTTTCAATGCAACCCATAGAACTACAATATCAGATTTGTCAACTTTCAAATTTGTAAGCAGATCTGTTGCTCCGATTAACAAAATGTAGCATAATGAATGAAAGATGTAGTATGTAGCATGATACTCAAAAGTGAAAAAGAGCAATATCGATCAGTGACTCGATTTCTTTTTTTGGATGGGAAGACGTGTGAGGAAATCAAAGTGAAGTTGGGTGCCGTTTAAAAGGACCATGCGTCTTCGATGACTACCATCAGATATTGGTTTAATGAATTCAAGCGTGGCCGAACATTCATTTTTGATGAAGAGCGTTCAGGCCGTCCGATTGAGGTGACTACAGAGGATATGGTTAATAAATTCATGACATCGTATTAGCAGATCGTCGGGTGAAAGTCAGAGAGATTGCTGAGATTGTACATATCTCAATTTAACGCATACAAAATATCCTACACGAAAAATTGGACATGAGAAAGCTATCGGCGAGATGGGAGACGCGTTTGCTAACAGTGGAGCAAAAACGAAATCGCATGACAACTTCGGAGCACTGTTTGGACATATTTAAGGGCAATCCGAAAGAGTTTCTACGGTGTTTCGTGACTGTTGATGAAACATGGATCCATCACTACACGACAGAAATGAAAGAACAGTCAAAACAATGGATTTTACCCGGCGAAACTGCTCCAAAGAAGGCGAAAACTGTTCCATCGGCCGGAAAAGTCATGGCCGCCGTTTTTCGAATTCGCCTTGCGAATCAAGGCATCGTCTTCATCGACTATTTGGAGAAAGGAAGGACAATCACGGGACAGTATTATGCAGATTTATTGGACCGATTCAATGCTGAATTAATAAAAAAAAACGGCAGCACTTGGGAAAAAAAGTCCTTTTACACCATGACAACGCACCTGCTCACTCGTCCGCAATCACACAGCGAAACTGGTCGAATTACGCTACGAATTGCTGCCTCACCCACTCTATTCTCCAGATTTGGCCCCATGAGATTTCTTTTTGTTTCCAAACACGAAAAAATGGCTTGACGGAAAGCGATTCTCATCAAACGCAGAAATCATCGCCGAAACAGAGGCCTATTTTGCGGAGTTCGACAAATCATATTTTTTGAATGGCTTGAAAAAATTAGAACATCGTTGGACTAAATTTGTCGAGGTGAAAGGAGACTATATTGAGAGATAAGTAAAATAAAAAATTTTAATGCGCTTTCTTGCCTAACACAGGTATACAATCATGTATTATTAACAATTGAAACACAATCTATGAGAAGAAACCTTCCTTTCCTAACTACAATTCAACAAGGATGATAAATTTAATACTCAGAGGAGAGCTACTGAATTTGAATTTCAGTCCGTGGTGGCCGTGGTGTAGTGGTACTCGCAATCGCTTCTCACTCGGAGGGTCAAGGTTCGAATCCTACCCATTGACAAGTTTTTCAAGTTTCTCATTTGTGTAATTGGAACTCAGACAGAAAAATTCTGCGTGTGAAGGCATAACACTGACACGTAGATTTGGAGGTTGTAGATTTTCAAGCACAAAAAAATAGTGTGAATTATAACCTTCGAATCACTCTGAGTGAAGAAAAAACTCTCCTCCTATTCAGACTCCCACCCCTGGAGAGCGAATAACGAAACCAAACACACCTGAGCTTCAAACCACTACAAACAAAAAAAAACTAATTTCCTTTCTCCTCTCGCGTAACTATATGAAAAAAAAAGTCCAGAACTACCTATCTTGTGCAATCTTTGCAACATGAAAATTCGAAATGATATAACTCACTATAAGAGCAGATGAAGCTATTAAAATTTTGAATGAAAATCGTAGGTAGGACTTCAAAACTTCACAACTACTGCGTAAATGCACATCACTTAAGAAAACGAAGGCAGTTTTAAAATTTTAAAAATATCTATGTATTTTCTTTTGTATTAATTTGTATTACAATTATTGTCAGTCTGGTTGCGGCCAGAAACATAATAAACTATGCGCTTATGAGTACAGGAACCCCTGAAAAACTCCCAAACTTGGTGTTAATGACAATTAAAGAAACCAAAGCTAAAGTCGCTGTACAAGGATTATCATCAACTCTGGGGTCAAACAAGCAGACGGGCTATTTTCCCTCATATTCAATATAGTACTACATTACGCAATTGGTAAACTTGAGAGCAACGGAAAATTTTAACAAATCCTACCAAATACATGCTCAAGCAGACGATAGTCTAATATTTAGTAGAAACTACAATACAATGAAAGAAGTATTCGAAAAATTACAAAAATGAGGAGGTTGAATTTAAAATAAACACAAGTAAAACCAAATACCCAAAAGTCTTTAAAAACTTAAACAAACGAGGATGTCAAAACATAACAATAAACCGCAACAATTTCGAGTGAGTAGACAGCATTAAATATCTAGGAGCATTGATAAGCGGAGAGACTCAAGGCTGCCTGTAAATGCTACCACGCTCACAAAAACTATTAAAATCAAAACTACTAAGCAGAGCTTTGAAATTAAAATTATATAAAACCTTGATCAGACCGGTAATCACATACAGCGCGGAAACATGGACAATGGCAGCATTTGACGAGAACAAACTAAACATTTTTGAAAGAAAATGGTTCATATGTTATAAGAACAAACAACAAAATCGACACTCAAATAGACGGTGAAAACATAATACGTTATATCAAAGCCCAAAGACTGAAATAGATCGGACACGTTCAATGCCTACCAGAAGAAAGAAAATCAAAACGAATAATAACAATCGTAGCTAAGGGAAAAAGAAAAAGAGACAGACCAATATTAAGATGTATTGACAACATTCGAAAAGAAAAGCAGAAAACCGAGAAGACTTTAAAAGAGTCGTGAAGGAGGCCAAAACTCATAACGGACTGTAGTGGTAACAGAAGAAGAAGAAGAAGATAATGGCCATGGGTCTAATCACATAGTAGACTTATAATTTTTGTTTTTATAACATTTATTTCAGATCCGGAACGTAAAGCTAATATAAAATCAAATACTGAAGCCAAATACTTCTAGTTATGAAACAGTGTGGTACAGTCTATTGTGTAAAACAAGAGGCGAACGTATTTATCGTTATTTAAGAAATTTTTAAGAACAATAACTAGGGGAAGATATATGTAATTCAAAGTTAAAGAAAACATAAAAAGAGATGAAGTTAAGGCAAGACAACTAAATTATATAATTTGAGTAAACAAATAAATCAATTATGGAGTGATAAAAAGAGCGAAGCCATTTTTTAACATTACTCAAAAATACTAATTTCACTCTATATTATCTTAGGTTTACAGGCAGTATATTAAACAAACGAGGGGCAGTTACAAAATACAATAAAACGTTTTATAGATTGCTGGTGTCGCAGGTGTCACTGCAACTTACGCTACTGTTGAAGGTAATAGAATTGCGGCAGCCGAAAAAACACCACGGTAAGTCGTAATGTGAAAGGAGGTCGTCGCAATTTGAACCTGTGATATTCAAGATCATAAATTTAGTTTTATTGCTGATTAACATTATATGCTGATTGAACTATCTATGCAGTAATTATCATTATTAACATCCAGTAAAAGATTAACATATTTCTTGCTAGTATAACGTTACTGCTTTCTAACGTCGGCAAAAGCAGTGATAAAAACAGGATAAGACCTAAGACAGAACTTTGTGGAACACCTATATTGATCAAATTCTGTGAACTGATACCGTTTTTGATTTTTACTATTTGTTTAAATTTTTTTAAATAAGAAGCAAACCAGTCATAAATAGTACTTCGGAAACCCGTTCACCATATCGAAAGCTTAAACTAATTTTTTTTTTAATTTAATTTTATTCTATTTCATCTACAAGTACTTAAGGCTAACAGATGTAGGAATTTAAAAATATAAATTAAAGAAGAAAATAAATAAATTTTGATTTAATGATAGAATTTAAAAACAATTACAAAAGTTAATTTTTTTTTTAAATTCTCTATAGATAAAGACAAGTCGATGAGTGAAAACACTTCATTGAAAGCTAGTATGGCTCTTGAAAGAGGCCCATTTTGGCCATAGTTAGTTCTATGGTTAATTTCTAATAGAAGATGCCTAGTTTTTAAAGCTCTACTTGGTGCATTGAGAGAAGAGTAGGACATCTAATGTGGTAAGAAAGCAAATCTCTCATAAACATTACATCATGAAAATGCCGCCGTGATTTTAAGGATTTTATCCCGAGTAAAAGACATATGGCCCTATACTCCGGTGAAAAGCTCCAATTCACTTTGTAAAAGATGTATTTTGTAAATCGCCTTTGAATTTTTCTATACGATCAGAGTATGAAACGCACAAAGGATTTCAAATGACATCTGCGTATTCTAACACAGATCGAATTAACTCAGTGGACAACGAAAGTAGAGAAAATGAATCCTTAAGTTCTTTTGCATTACGTTTGATAAATCCGATGTTTGAATTTGCTTTGGAGACAACACAATCAATGTGAGATCTAAAGGAAAATTTCTTATCAAAAATTCCACCCTAATCCTTAATTTCAAAAATACGTTTTAAAGAAGTCGAATTAACAGAGTAATTAAATTCTGTTGTTAACGAACATCTGGAGTATGACATTACATAACACTTTTTTATATTCAAATCAAGGCGATTTGTCTTACACCAGCAAATAATATTATTAAGATCCGATTGAATCAAAAAACAATCTTCTATACTCTTCATTCTCATAAATATATTAAGATCATCTGCGTAAAGGAGACAATGACAATTTTTAATAACTGAAATGATGTCATTTATAAAAATTACAAATAGCAAGGTGCCTAGATGACTTCCTTGAGGTACTCCTGAAGAACAGTTGATTGATTTTAAAATGTTTGTCCCAATTTCAACTCGTTGAGTGCGACCAATGAGAAAAGATGATAACCAGCGATGAGAATAAGGCCAGGTTAGTAACTGTAGAATGACCGGAAACAAAACCATGCTGAGCTTCAAATAAATATTCTTTTCTCAAAAACTCAATTCTGTATTTGACATTACTTTCAAAGAGCTTTGGAATCACTGAAAGCTTGAAAATGCCACGATAGTTTTCAATATTATTTTTCTCGCATGATTTATAAATAGGCACCAACAATGAAACCTTCCTCTCGTCAAGGAAGACGCCATTTGAAAGCGACGCCACAGTGGAAATGAGATAAATTGGCTACAAAATTTAAGAATAAGGGCAAGAATACCATCAGCACCACAATTTGAGGTTGGTTTCACTGACTTAAGCGCCAGAAGAAATTCTTCATAGCTAAATTGTACCTAAAATTTACACAACTGTTAACGAGTATGTCATTTCTCACAATTCCAGGCAAAGATGCATTTGAAAAAACGGACTCGAAAAACGAGACAAAGAGTTTAAGTGTTGTATCAAAGCCAAATGATTCAACGCCTTTGTAATACATACGAGTAGTATTTGGGATGCCGGCCGATTTATGTTTCGAGTTTATAAAGTACCAAAATGATCTACCATTTTTTTTAATACAGCGTTCAATAGACATAATGTAATTGTTATGTAAAAATTTGCTCAACGATTTAAAATTCTTACAAAGATTTTTAAACGTGTTATAGTCACTTGGATTATTTGAATCTTTAAATCTGTTAAATGCCTTGGTTTTTAAGTTTTTTTAAATGACTTAAATGTTTATTATACCAAGGCGTCTTGGTTGGCACACAATTTTTGGACATAGGGACAAATCCAGCAAAACCATCTTCTAGTATTTCAATGAAATGTTTGTACATATTACTTAAATTTAAATCAAAAAAAACTCATTATTCCAATTTATATTTGATAAGAAACTATTAAGTTCATTAAAGTTAGTTTTCATAAAATTAAATTTAAATTTACTATTCACATTAGAATTATCAGGTTTAGTAATGTCTGTTCACAGACATATTCAAACTGTATTTCTACAGAGTCGACCACCGACGAGTGCACACTTTGACCAGTGCACTTGTAAATTCGTCCCTTCTGTTAATCTCCTGTGTTGTGCAAAAAAGCAAAACAAAAAAACCACCGCGCCGTGCGTGCACAATTTCGGAAAAAAATAAAAAGCAGAACCGTCGCGGGCGTGTAAAATAAAAAAAAATTAATGCAATGCAGTGTAGAAGGCAAAAAGGAAATACTGCACAGACACAGTGCAGGTATCAAAGCTCTCCCGCTCCTGTGGCCTATTTCACCAAACTACAAATTACAACCACAAATTTGTACTTGTGAATCACAATTACAAATTTTTAATCTGGTTTTGCGTTTCACCAAATACAAATATATACATTAAACTTGATAATGCAAAAATTACTGGTTCTGAAGGTGGCACTAGTTGTATTTTAGCTGACCTAATTTAATGGTATTATCATTATTGATATTATCGGTAAAGAATCGCCAACAGTTCAAGGCATAGTTTAATATAATATTTGTTTATGAAAAGTGATTTTAAAAATATTCTAAGGTAGCCCGGCCAACAAAATTGTCAGCATTTTGAATATTTTTGTCTTGCACAGTGGTGGTGAAAATTTCGTAAATACTATCTGTCGCTTGTCGGAAATGTTGGTTAAAATGATACAACATTTTATAACAGTAAAGTGCTTTCATGGGTTGCAATCGTAAGTGCTTCAGACACGGAAATTTCTCCTTCAAAATTCCAATCGCGTTTTCTATTATTCCCCTAGTCGATTTATGTGCTCAATTACAACGATCAACTTCAGTGGTTCGGTGTCTCAAAATGGGGGTAATTAACCAATCCTTTAAAGGGTATTCTGTATCCCCAAGCAAAACAGAATAAAAAAAAATGTCGAAATCCACTTTCAAATTTTGAAAAAAGGGACTTCTTTGTAACACCCTTGAATCGTGCGCACTTCTCGGCCAATTCAGATATGCGTTATAAAAGTTATAGTCTGGCCCACATACCAACATACAATTTATGGAGTGCTGTTCATGTCTGTCGACATATGCAGATTCAAACTCACTGTGGGCATCTATGTTTATTAAGGTTCCGTCTATACATCCGTAAACACATGGCATAACTTGTAAGAAATAAAATTGTATGCCAAACTTAAGAAATTAAACATTTTTTTACCAGCAATATTGTAGAACTTTTCACAATTACTTTCGTGTTCATTTGGCCAACATACAACACTTTCAAACAATAAATTAACAATTGCTGCACAAACGCGGGAAATACATCGGCAAACGGTCGATTTAGATATCCCATGCATATCTATTACACTATGGTATTGCCCTTCATTTCCAAGCCAGTGTAAAACTGTAAGAAACTGCTGCCATAATATTAATGCAAAGTTTTTTTCAGTCGTGTGGGCTATTTGAGGCCCAATAATTCTAATTATTTCCTCTGCCTTGCATCGAGTCCGGCGACATTTTCCATTATCATTAAAACATAATAGTCAACTTTCAGTTGTAAAATATATATTCTCACATACTAAACAAAATTTGTAAGTAAACTTTTTACAAATTTGTAACTTGTAAATTATAACTATAAATAGCTTTTGGTGAAACGAAAAGGAAAATATTCCCACAAATTTCCCTTTGTAGAATACAACTACAAATTTGTAATACCCAAAGTTTGGTGAAACAACATAAATCAACAAAATCACAAATTTTGTAAAAAAAAAAATGATTGTAAATACAAACTTGTAAGTTGGTGAAATAGACCACTGGTCGAAGTATTGTTGCTTACACTCAGTCACTGCCGTTGCTGTATTTATCATACTGTATGGGCAGCGACTGAGTGTAAATGATGGACAGCGGGTTGTGAGCGAAAATTTTGTTGTTGCACTGTTTCATATTCTTGTAAGGTCATAACACCTACATCAATTTGACTCGGTAAATCAACGTCAGAATTTTCACTTCGCAGGCTTGCTTAGTATCGCAGGTGTTTGCGTTTTCTCTGTTTGTTTGTGATTATGACTAGGGAATTCAGGGTGGACATAGCCAATATACGCGGGCTAAAGGCTAAAGCGTAATCACTTGTCTGCGTACGTCCACTGTAAGTACATACCAGCTGTTTTGGCATTTAGTGAATCACAGGTAAATCCCCACCCACACCTCACAGATCACTCTGATCTGAAGCTACGTGGCTAGGACCTAGTGCCATTATTCTTCTCTCACCGCAGTCTCGCCATTTGTGTGCGTAGTGATGTAACTCCAAACTCCACCACAATGTGATCCATGTTCCAATCAGGAATTCAACTCCATGTGGTTAAAATTCCATCTCTGTAAGCAAATTATCTACTACCGTTTTATTTCCAGAAGCCCCAAATTAAATTGCAATTCGATGTTTAACGAGTTTGATGCACTATTTATCTCCATACAAAGAATTGTACCCTCATACTGAAATCGTGATTACGGGCGATTTCAATATACACAATTCTGATTGGCTTCGACATTCTGGACAGACAATACCCGAAGAACGGTGTGTGCTGAAAATAACATGACGCAGCTTGTAAATGAGCCGAATAGCGTTGATAGTCGTAGCACCAACACCTTGGACTTATTTTTAACTTCTCACATTACACCGTTGATGTGCTCTCTCCTCTAGGCTCGTCGGACCATTGTGTCATATCAGCTAATTTCTCGTACACCCACCACACAGTTAGAAAAAAGATTCCTAAATGAACCGTATGGCAATACAAGAAAGCCAATTGGAAAAGGGTTAATAGCTCCTTTAAGAGTTATAACTGGTCATTATGTTTCCTAGATAATGACGTGAATGCCGTTGCTGATATGATCACAGATACCTACTACACTCTTTGGAGTGAAATCCTTTATCCCTCATCGTATGAAGAGTATCAAACCAAATGAGAAGGCATGGTGCGACTCGAACTGTAAAGAGGCTGTCAGGGATAGAGAAATGTTTTTTCGGTCCTACAATACCAACCCGACAGAGGAAAATCGAAAAAAGTTTAAACGAGTAAAGCCTTTCTTAACCGTGTAAAATTCCAATACGACCAAAACCTGAGACAAAAAATACTGCAATGTCCCAAAGGTAGTAAACATTTTTCATCGTTTGTCACAAAAAATTAAAAATTCTGCCTCATCCTTCATCCCAACGCTCATTTACAATGACATTCCAGCTGTAAGCTCTTTAGGCAAGGCCAATTTGCTTGCTGCACACTTTGCGGCCAGCTGAAAACTTCCAGATTTTGCTTTGTCGCTGCCTACTCTTGAGTGCGTCAAATCTATAATGGGATGAATCCACACTCGCACTCGTGTAGTAGCAAGAGTTCTTCAAGATCTTAACACTCACAAATCCGCCGGTCCAGATGGTATATCTCCCTTCTTCTGAAGAGATGATTAATCCTACTCCTTAGGAATCTTGCCGAGCAGATGGAAAAAAGCCCGTCCCTAAAAAAGGCGAATCTTTTTCCCTCACTTCCTACAGACCCATTGCGCTTACGTCCCTTCTTTCCAAGGTTATGGAACGCTGATAAATCGTCAGCTAATAAAATATCTCGAAACGCGAAAACTTCTCAATGACTGACGGTATGGTTTTTGTAGCAACAAGTCCACTGGTGATTGCAAAAAGTCTGCGAAAAGTGGAACCAAAGCGTACATCAATCTGACGAAAGCAAGATAGTTGCAATTGATACTTCTAAGGCATTTGACAGAGGTTGGCATCAGGTACTTTTGTAAAAAATGCGTGCTATTTGGATCGATGACTCTCTTCTTCAATGGATTAGAAATTACATTTCGGAACGTTCAATTCAAGTTGTCTTGTAAGATCTCAAGTCTATTATCCACAAAATAAATGCTAGGGTACCCCAAGGCTCAGTTCTGTCTCCGACACTCTTTTTAATTTACATTAATGATCTCTTATCTGCTACTTCTAATCCAATATATTCCTGCTTTTCATATTCGTATCCGGATTTACGTCCCTGCTCTTCGGTTGTATAACGGGAACGCTAACGTATTTTAAGCTCATTAAATTCTGATATTAACAGCATAACCAATTGGGGAGCTATCAGCAGAGTGCAAAACTCAATGATGTCTGCTGTAATTAAAGCGAAATTTAAATACTCAGCCATTATCAATGAATGACACTTGTATCGTCGAAACCGAAAAACTTTCCATTCTCGGTATGTGTGTCAGTAACAACTTACGTTGGAATGACCACATATTCGTTGTCCTCAAAAATGCTGGGAAATCTCTACGTTTCGTCAAGCGATGTAAGAAATATTTCTCCCCCTCTGATCTGGCCTCGATGTACATATAAGGTAAAGGTAGTCATCCGCCCAAAATTGGAGTACAATGCCCACATCTAGGCAGATGCTCCTAAAACATCTCTGCACCTAATAGATAAGATTCAAAGCCTTGCGGTAAAACTCCTCTGTAGGTGATACTAATATCAGTCAGTCGATTGGCACCCTTGAACACCGACGCGACGTAATGTCTCCTGTCTCACTTTGTTTTTAACGCTATTTTCGCCACCAGTGCTCCATTGAAATCGCCAGTAGCATTCCGCCCTTCTTTAAACCTTTAAACCTTCAACCGTAATACACGTCTCGCTATGAATACTCATGAGTATACCCTCATGCCCAGTTTCGGACGTACTTTAAAATATCGTGATCCATTCCTAAGCCGTATGCAGGAATCCCCTGCCGAGCTCTCTTTTTTATGCTCGTTATGACTTGCACACATTTAAGAATAATGTACATCCGTACCTCGCTTTTCTTCCTCCCTGCTACTATAAATTTCACTAGTTAGTTTTAACAAAGCACTTTGAGTAAATCTTCCGCTTCTAAGCCCAAATTGGGAAAAACTAAGAAATTCTGTTCTATCTAGGGAAGATGGAATTTTAGACTGCATACCGCTTTCAAAAACTTTTGAGAAAACTGATAGAAGGGAAATAGGATGGTAGCTATTTAGTACCGTAGCGTCACTCTTTTAATGGAGCGATATTACTACTGCTGTTTTTAGTGATTCTGTATTTGTTTATAGCACATAAACTATTCGAAGAAAATCATTTAGATTGGAAATTCATTTGTTTTAAAGTTAAATCAAGTTTGGTGATTTAGTCCTGAATAGTCCCGAAAATAACACAAATTAAAAAAAAATATTAAATAAACTAACAACTTCTAGCGATACAGTTACAGGCGTGGTATTATTTTTAATAACAAAGACTGAATTAGTCCTGTTTAAAATTTTGGTAAAAACGATCCATTCCCCTTTTGTGTCACCAAAATTTGCAGCTAATCCATTTTTCAAATAGGGGTCTTTACAGAGCGGTATTTCAGTTTTTAGCTCTGGATACAATTTATCATAAAAAATTTTAATATAGCATTTTCAGGATGTTTTTTGTACTCAATTTGTTTTTTCTTTACAATTTTTGTTAACAAAGGAACGAAGGATGTTATTATTATTATTATATACGAGTATCTTCTGTCTTTAATTGGATACTCGTATATGAAATTGTAATTTATGTAAAAATAGATCAAAAGTAGTAGATAGATTGCGTGCATCATAAACATCAACCCAAAATTTAAAATTTAAATTCGGTTTAAGAGAAACATAATCAATCCCATAAGATTTCGTGTTCATAGATTGATTCTGGATACCCTGCAACCAATTTGCAATAGTCAACACTATTGTGTTCGTGAATATATGGTCTAAGAAAGAATCTGAACGAATGAAAGGCTTAAATAGGAATCGAAACCAAACGAAAACGAAATTCATAAGTAGTTATCTAGACAGACCGTTTTCAGACAAGATATTAATGTTTAAATCACCTAAGAGCACTATATTCTTTCAAGTTTCATGCTCCAAAAATCCCGTGACTTCATCCAAAAGGTCTTTACTGAACACTTATGCAATCTATAAGTACATACGGGTATAAATGTAATGAACTAAGAATGAAAATAAAGATCGCATAAAACTAAAAAACTAACATGGCATAGCTTCAGTAGCTGCTTGACCTGCACGAAAAACCCAAGAACTTAATGCTAAAGGATCGCGATTGATATGATAACTATTTGTTTACAAATTCTGCAATGCGTCCTCACTTAAGTTCCTGTTATGAAATTAGATGACTAATATGTAATTTAAGTCCCGAGATTTCCATTACCGCACACAAATCTTTAACATTGGACGACTGATTCTAATTTGTCAGCTTTAGGCGTATGGTCACGGTAGGTTTTAATTAGAAGTGAATTAAACATCATTTCAGGTTCATTAAAGCATTAAATGGCAATCGCAATGTTTCGATTATGTGAGTAACGACACCTTACAGCATATAGTGCTTTCGGGCTAATTTGAGGCCGACCGAAATTTTCGTCTTCGGTAAAACCCCACGTCCTGCTGCTGCTGCTTTCAAATGGGTTAATAAATTACGGTTATTCCTCGGGGTACGCGCTGAAACTCAGCAATTTATGTGAGAGTGCCTGACGTGCAGCCAGCTGATTGCTCGTTAATTACACGTACTCACACTGTTGAAAGTCGTGGTACCTGTGTGAAACGTCAACCATTTCATAAGGTGTATACTACTAATTGGATTCGGTACTGATTTGGGAAGTTCCACGATATCACGTAAATTTTATTCATTTATCAATCCTACCATCCTCAGGGATTTTTGTGCAGGCTAAATGACGCACATCTCTCCACAAGTGGCATTTCATATTATTCTTAGTCGTACCAGTGGAGCATGGTACACATTTCGGTGACACCATTTCATTTCGATCAGTTTGATGGTTGGGGTGTGTGCAATAATACAATATTGGTTGGAGGAAATTTTCTCACTGATGTTCTGGAATTAGCGAGATTGTGTAGGTCGATTGCGATTAACTAGTTAAGTGCAAGTTAAACTATTTTGAGTTCTTTATTAATAAAAAAACTTTATTAATTTTTACTTCAACGCTTCACGGTCACTTAAGAACTAAACTAACAATTTCTATAATCTTAAAGGTAACTTCGCGTTTCTGTATCCGTTTCTGTATCAGCAAAATTGTGTTTGTTCACTCAGGTGTCATCTCCGGCATGTGGCTGCATGTGCAAGGTGTTATGTTATTATGTTTGCAGTTTCCCGTGGGAACATTATCATGGGGTTTTTGCGTGATCATCTGATTCGGCGTGTGGCGCGTTAACTCTTCCGCCCTTAAGATCAGACGTCCTCGTTTGATAACTTTGGCTTTAAGAACTTGGGGATGTATTCGAGTCCAATGGTGGTATGCGTAGGACTTCTTTCAGCGGGAATTGGGTGTTCAATATGCTCTGCTCCTTTCATATTACGTTTTTTTAATGTTCTTCGAATTTTAATGGCGAAAGGTGTTGCCAAAATGAGTAGGATTATAATAAGTCCGAAGGTGGTCATTGTGCTGATTTTGTTTTTGGTTTCTAGCAATTCTGTTTTTGAAGTGCCCTTAGCGTAAAGTTGTTTTAGCATTTCTAGTGAAAAGACTTCTTCTGTTTTAGTTGTAAAGGTGGTGGGTTGAAGAACAGCAGGCATCGGCTGGTGGAAGATTTCTTCGTTATTTCTTATTTCCTTTCCTTCGATCTGAATGGTTGTATTAACGTGGTGGATAACGTATGTGCCACTTAGTTCCAGTGTTTCGTTATTAATAACAACGGGGCCCTTATATTGATTAAGGAGGAGTATTCCTGATGATATCTCTTCTACCGTATGTATGTGCTGATTATTGATCATGGTACAGTTGGCTTCTTGACTTTTGATTAGCTTTGGAATACAGATAGACGAGCTTAAATCTACAATGTTATTTCTATTACATATGCTTAATTTATTGTAGTTCTTACAATTATTTATAATGCCGTATATTTTGTTTTGGCAATCTAAAATAGATTCAAATTCAATTTTACTTATTTTTTCTTTTTGCTTAACAGCTTTAATTATTAAAAGGTTACATGTGTTTACTTCCGTTGTTGGAAAATCTAGTATATAAATTATATTTTTATTGTTAGTTGCTATCTTTATATCCGCAAATTCTAATGCTTCGTCTGAGTTAAAGAATGGTATGTTTTCTTTCTTAATAATAATTTCAGTTACATTAATTTCGTTATTTGACAATATATAGGAATTAATTACGTTGGCCTTAGCCCAATGAAATGCGTATGCTATGTTAATAATTTCTTCCTTAATTAATTCTAGTTTGTATTTAATTCTTAATATTAAGTTGTTTTCAATGCTTTCTTTTTCTTTATATATTTTTAATATATGGTTAGTTACATTAGTTATTTCATTTATTTTTTCTAACGTTACTCTGTTTATAATAAACTGATTATTGTTGTTACTTAAAACTCTATTCATTTTATCGGTAAGAATTTCCAAGTCATGGTGGTCCGGATTTCCTGCGACCCATTTCCACGCGCTTCCGATAAAGTCTAAAGACCTTTTAATTTTATTGTTTACTTTAAGCCTGTTTATATAATTGTTGATACGTAAGGTTTCATAGGATAGGATGTGGTATAGAGGATGGTTAGGTTTTATTTCAGATACTATAATGCTTTCGAGATAGTTAATAAGTTGTTCATATGTCTGTATGTCAATGACATGAACTATTTTGAACGATCCGTTTCGTACCTTTGTATTTCCAGCACTGATCTTGATGAGTTGGGAATTTGTGTAGTCCAAAATTTGGATGTTTGCTGTGCACAAAGGCACCAGTAACCTGTGGAAGTGAATTAACTTTTGATCAAACTTTTGTGAATGGTTTTTCCTGATTTGGTTATTACAGTGGAGTTTTTATCTTCTGCTACTATTTCTTTTCTATATTTAGCTGAGAGTTTGTTACCTATTCTCCTATTAATTTTAAAATAAATAATATCTCCTACTATATATTGTTTTAGTGGTGTCTTTTTCCTATTATGATATTCCAAATCGGCAGTCTGTTTTTGTTCAATCTTTTTAATGGTGTTTTGTCTTTCTTTTTCAAGTTGTTCCTTGTTATTAAATAAGTTTCTAGCAAAAAATGTGTCTATTGGTTTTTTCCCTGTAGGTGAATGAACGGAATTGTTATATTCATAAATCGATTTGTCTAATAGTTCAGAAAATGTGCTAGTGGTATTTTCTGATTTCAAGCAACGCATTAGCTCTGATAAAGTAGAGTGAAATCTTTCTACTTGCCCATTTACAGACCTTGTATACGGAGGGGCTTTGAATACTCTTATATGGAAAAAATTCTCTAACATAAACAAAACAGAATTGGAATTAAGAGATTTTTCGTTGTCCACAACGATAGTTTCGGGAACGCCGAAAGAAAGTATAAGTTCCCTTAGTGTCTGTTTTATATCTTCTGATGATCTAGACTTAAGGATTCGTGCTAAGGCGTATTTCGAAAATTTATCTAAAGCGGTTAGAATGATACGCTTGTTTGTGAAATAAATATCTAGGTGGAGAATATGGCCTGGGTATTGGGGTATAGGTGTTGTCTGAAGTATTGGTTTATTGGGATGCCTATCGTATTTGTGTTCTTTGCATATTTTGCAGAGTTTGACAATTTTTTCGATTTTGGCTCGCATATGCGGGAAGTAGTATTTCTCCAATATCTGAGTTTTGTTTTCCCGAGCATTCCTATGTGCACGGTTATGTTCCTTAATGATTTCAGCTTCTTGCTGTGAATCATTTGTTAAATCCGAAACTAGTTTTCTTGAAAATCGTACTTTGTATTGTCGAAAGTGTTGGGGGTAAATTTCTTGAATAAGTCCTAGAGTTCTTTCTTCGGTTTTTAAGCCATTAATAACAGAGGGATTTAGATAGCGTTTGAAAATGCTAATTATCTTTTCCTGATTATATTCAGTTTCAGTAATAGTATGACGATGGTAAGTTGGGAAAGTTATTTGAAATTGATATGAGGAGGTTTGAAATGAAGTCGAAAGACATAGATATAAGAATTTAGATTAGCTTAGAGTGCCTGTGTGGGGCCAGTAAGTTAGTATAAGATTGTTAAGTAATTGTAAGCTAGCATTTAAGCATTTTTTGTTAGTATGTAAGAGTTAGTGATTAAGTAAATAAAATGCATTGAAAACTGAAAACTGATATAAACCAATATTAAGAATAATTTGGTTTTTAAAGACATTAAGAGGTTCTTCAGCCATTTGTATCAAATTTTGTCCTGAACTCTCATCACTATGTTGTGTAACTGTAAGTGAATTAATTGGACTATTTCTTGGGGGCCTTGATAATGCGTCCGCAACTACATTGGATTTCCCTGGCTTGTAATTTAACTCGTAGTTGTACTCTTCGAGTATAGCCTTCCAACGCTTCATTTTATTATTGGTATTTTTGTTGCTGAGAGCATGCGTCAAGGGTTGGTGATCGGTGAAAATTTTGAGTTTAACGGGACCATACAGGTAGTTACGTAAAGAATTCAGAGCCCACACTATGGCCAGCATTTCTTTTTCGTTGGCGGCGTAGTGTTCTTCAGTTTTGCTGAGGGTACGCGATATGAAAGTTATCGGTTAATCCCTCTGTGCGAGAACAGCACCTAATGCATAGTCTGATGCATCTGTTGTGAGGTGAAATTCTTTGGTAAAGTCAGTGTATGTGAGAATGACGTCTTCTGAGATTAGTCAAATTTTGATTTTGTTAAACGCTTCTAACGCGTCGTTGGTCAGGTGTATAATTTTTTTGCTTGAAGCTGCTTTAGACGTACGCCCATCCTCCCCCCTTAAAAGTTTAACGGGACCATACAGGTAGTTACGTAAAGAATTCAGAGCCCACACTATGGCCAGCATTTCTTTTTCGTTGGCGGCGTAGTGTTCTTCAGTTTTGCTGAGGGTACGCGATATGAAAGTTATCGGTTAATCCCTCTGTGCGAGAACAGCACCTAATGCATAGTCTGATGCATCTGTTGTGAGGTGAAATTCTTTGGTAAAGTCAGTGTATGTGAGAATGACGTCTTCTGAGATTAGTCAAATTTTGATTTTGTTAAACGCTTCTAACGCGTCGTTGGTCAGGTGTATAATTTTTTTGCTTGAAGCTGCTTTAGACGTACGCCCATCCTCCCCCCTTAAAAGGGTCGTTAAGGGTTTTGCGAGCTTCGCGTAGTCCTTGATGAATCTTCGGTAAAAACCCGAAAGACCAAGAAAAGAACGTAAATCTTTTAACGTATTTGGAATTGGAAATCTAGCAATTGCTTCAACTTTGTTGGGGTTTGTTTTAATCCCATTGGCAGATATTATAAAACCGAGGAATTCTACTTCTGACTTTAAAAAATTACATTTGTCTAATTGTACTTTGAGGTTTGCTCTTTGTAAAGTATCAAAAATTGTTGCCAGGTTTCGGAAGTGAGTTTCAATGTCTTCGCTAAAGACAACAATGTCGTCTATGTATACGTAGCATATGTCATCCAACGCTCTTTGAAAAATGGCTGGAGCATTTCTAAGTCCGAATGGGAGTCGTACGAATTCGTATTTCCCATTGTTGACGGAAAAAGCTGTTTTTTCAACGTCAGCCTCGTGAAGAGGGATTTGGTGGAATCCACTTTTAAGATCCAATACAGAAAACCACTTATTTTTCACAAGTTGAGATAAAACTTCATTTATCTCGGGGATAGGGTAACGGTCAGGAATAGTTACGGAATTGAGCTTCCTGTAATCTACTCGTATTACCATTCGATACTTTTTCTCACCTGAAGAGTCAGCCTTTTTCGGTACAATCCAAACGGGTTCTAAAGGTCTGATTATGCCATCGTTTAGCAACTGGCTGATTTGCTTATCTATTTCAGTTTTAAGTTGCATCGGATACGGGTAATACTTAGAATGAATTGGCTCTTCCGTTGTTGTACGAATTCTGCCTTTAACAATAGTTGTAAACGTGAGTTTTTCGTTAGGTTCAGCGAACAAGTTAGAGTATGAGTCTGTCAATGATTTAAGATTTGTTTTCTGGTCTTGGGACATGTGTTCTGTTCCTATACCAACGAGGTTAACTTCCTCGGATGTCATTTGCTTTAAGCGAATCTTTAGGCCATTCTTTAAAAGCATGTAATTTTCATTAGTAAAAATTACAGCGGATAGATCCTTTAGGCTGTCGTTGCCTAGGATGCCGTGAAATGATTTTAAATTTGGCATGAGGAAAAATTTAATGTTAGTTTCCAGTCCGAAAAGATTAAGTAGAGTGTGATATTTAATTTCTATATTACCGGCTATTGAATTTGCAAAAAAGTCTTGATTATCAGGAATAGGGTTTTTTACAAGACTTGTTTGCAAATAATTTTTGTTTGAGCCTGTATCTACCAAAAATTTGAGGATTCTGTTGTGTTTCGTCTTGCACTCGAAGTAGGGCAAAGACGAGCTGGTCAACCTAAAAAATGGACGTTGGCAAAATCAATTGGAGCGCCTTCTTGATTTTGTTGGGGCTCTGTGTTTTCGTTCTCGATAGGAAGTTGATCGTTTAATGTCTGGTTCTACATTTGTTCGATCATAGCGTTATACTCCTCCAAAGTCACAGCGTTATTTGTCAGATCAGGTGCGGAAGTATCTACGTGATAATTCCTCTGAATTTTGTTTGGTGGAACGTTTTGCTGTTTATGGTCCGTTTAGGAGCCGGTGGCCAGTTTTTTCCTTGAGGTCTATTGCCGTAGTTGATGTTGTTTGTCCTTATTGTAGTGGCGTCCATGGGTTCTCCTCTCGGAGGTGGATTTGGGACAGAATTAAGTTGAGTTCTATGTTGCATATTAGGAAACTGAGAATTGGTTGGGATATTTTGACGAGGATGCGATTGGTGATTGGGTTGGTAATTAGGCTGGGTTGAGAATTGTTGGTGGTTTGGAGTTTGCGTTCTTTGTACTTGTGGCAAATATACTAAATGAGGATAGAACTGTTGTTGCGGGTGTTGTTTACGAGGAGGTAGTGGTGGTGCAGGATTTGGTCTTCTAGTTGTGGTACTATTATGAGTTGCGTGTTGTACCCTATAGTATTGGTTCTCGAGTTTTTGGCATAAATGAAGGGCCTGTGGTAAATCTACTGGTTCCCTTATACCTAACAAGCGTGGTAGGTCTCCTCTTAGGCCTCTTATGAAGGTGTCTAAAGCCTTCCCTTTATATGTTTCGGGCAATAGATGCATTGCATCCGATGATACGTCCATACCAGAGATCTTATTTAGTATGAGGGTGAGGTGAGAGTACAAGGCTTGGTAATATTGTTCTAGCGTGTTATTACCTTGGACTAACGTTGTCAACTGGTACTCTAAGGTTCCCAAGTCACGTTTGTCCGCATAGTGTACGGTTAGGCACTTCGATATGCATTGCCAATTCAGAGGAGTGTTGTATGATTCCAACACTGCATCTGCAGAACCGACGATTTTATTTCGGATGATATTAATGATTCCGAAATATTTAGGAGTTCCTTTGAGAGGTTCGTAAATGTTGAGAATTCTCTCGACACTTTTCCTCCATGAGCTGAATTCTCCAGGGATTCCTGAGAACTCACGCAGACTTCTTACCAAGTCGGGTATTTTGTCTAACTCTCCTAAATTCCCTAAATATTGTGGGTCAATTCCCTGTTCTGCTCCTTTGTAAAAGTTTGCATTAGGGTTAATTATCGACAACAAGTGTAGAACACTCGCTTTGGCACACTCTAGTTACGATATTTTTTATAAGCATTTCAAGTTCAGGTGTAGCATTTACCGAAGGTGGTGGTTGGGACATATTGAGTTGGTTAGGATTAGGACTAGGATTTGGATTAGGACGATCCGAAGTAGATGGAAAGTTTTGGGGATTTAAAATTGGAGGATTCATTTTGAAGCGGGGTTTTTTTTCTTTCGGAATTTTGAAAGGAATTATAAAATATACACGAATTTGAAAATTGAAAACGAATTTTAGATTTGTCAAGCAAAAGCTTAGGAAGTTGTATTAATAATTTATTAAATGGGTTAACGAGCTCTGAATTTAATTTCTAACCAGGCTTAGAGTTTACATATATGGGAAATTTTTATCGGCAATGGTCACTTTTCTTAACCTATGTTCAAATTAAACTTAATCAAATAGACAAGTCACTGTCATATTAATAAATCATAAAAATATTTTCAAATTTAATTATTAGGGTTACTTTCTTTTAATATCTATTTTAAAATTTAATCAATTTTTTAATATGGGTTTTTCCCTTAATTTCTTAAAAACTAGGTCACTTTATCATATATCTATGTATATGTTTTTTTGAAATTTGTATTCTTAGTTAAAATATATTTAAAATTTTAATCTTAAAACTATGCTTACACTAGGGTCAGCACAGCGAACATCCCACGCTGGTGGAGTCGGTATTCGTCCTTTTGCACTGCATTGAGCCCCAGGTTGGGCGCCAGTTAAATTATTTTGAGTTCTTTATTAATAAAAAAAACTTTATTAATTTTTACTTCAACGCTTCACGGTCACTTAAGAACTAAACTAACAATTTCTATAATCTTAAAGGTAACTTCGCGTTTCTGTATCCAGACGCTAAATCAGCAAAATTGTGTTTGTTCACTCAGGTGTCATCTCCGGCATGTGGCTGCATGTGCAAGGTGTTATGTTATTATGTTTGCAGTTTCCCGTGGGAACATTATCATGGGATTTTTGCGTGATCAGTTGATTCAGGGTGTGGCGCGTTAACTTGCATAACACATATGTATATGTATATGTGATATATATATGCATATGTGATCTAGGTGGTTCTTGCAAACAGCGACAGTGGTTGTGCTTCGACGGATCTATCCGTCTATATACACATTAAAAAAAAATTGATTATGACGTTGATATTTTGGTTCTAATGAGTACTGTAGACTTACCTATGATATACTTGGCAGATCTGGCTATTACTAGGAAGAGAGTAGCGAATAGACTTAGCCAGTTACTAGATGTAAAAAAAATAATCCATCATGATGTAACTGTCGCTTGTCTGTACTTGTCGCGAGTAACGACAAGAAGCATGTTTTAAACTGGAGCCGCCCAAGTGCCGCAGACAACAAGGCGTAAGGTGAATGTGCAGCACGCAATGGGTGGCCGTGGCTCAAGTGGCAGTTCGGTGCTCGAATCCCAGCCTCGCTCGGCAACTTAATTCACGTAAGACGAATGGTTGACTATAATACAACAACAAGTCCAATTACACTAATAATTTAGTCTCCCCATTAAATGTTGGATGCCACACATGGCCATGGAGCGAAATAACGACTGAGCCTAAAAATATTCCTTTCTCTCTCTGTCCCATTTTCCTAAAAACTTAACACGTGCTCAGGCATTTTAAGTGTAATAATACCCACTTGAGTGTTAAGTTCTTTAAAAAAATACAAAACTGGAGGCAAAGTCAAATGCGCAAATGCTTAAATCCCACTCACTCAGCAGCGATGGTAAAGAAAAATAAATAAGCAGAAATCACTTTTGCTAAAATAAATCAAATCTAGTAGTAGAATACTTCTTTTGCATTGTGTTGATGTCATTTTCAGCGCATGCTGAATCGAAACCGATATCGAAACCAGCAAGAGCTCCAACTCGGGTGAATGGAAATAGAATTCAGTTGAAAATCTAAGTTTTAGAAAACATAAACAGCGATAAAATCAGTTAATCAACAAAGAAGATGTAACATATATAAGAGAAAATCTGAATGGGGATTAACTGGGCCTGCCGGCAGAGCAGCCCGCTTACTCCACTATTATACTGCATGACTATCTACTTGATACTTTCTAAAGTTCCAACGTCTAGGTCTCTGTCGTATGATTCGTATGCTCCAAAGGTCAACAGCCCTAGCCATAATCAATGTAATTAGAAAACTATAATAGTTGATATTCTACTACACAGATATTAATATCATGGGCTGCACTTTCTAAGCCTATCTAAGCTATTTTCTGATCAAGAAGAAATGGTACTTAGTATTATACAACATGCACTGGAGTTCTGATATTGTCCTTTGTCTCTGGTCTTATGTATAGGACTTTCCAATAAGGACTTGACAACTTTTTTTTTTAAATAAAACGCAAACCATTTGATATATTTCAAAAACTTTATTATCGGCTTGAAGTACAATCAAAGCTATTATGAATGGAACTCGACTTCGTTCATATGGCCACCGCGGGCACGTTTGCAGCGGTCGATTCATTGGACCCAATTTTCAACGACTCGGCCACACATTTCGGCCGAAACGGCCGCTATTTCGCGTTCAGTGCTGGCTCTGAGCTCTTCCAACGTCGTCGGCGTGTTGGCATAAACCAATGACTTAACATAGCCACATAGAAAATAGTCAAGCGGCGTTAAATCGCATGAACGAGACGGCCAATCGACTGGCCCATGTCCTGAGATAACACGCTCACCATCCTTATTCTTCAATAAATCGATTGTATCGATTCTGTGTGGCTTGTGGCATCATCCTGTTGAAACCACATGTCGTCCAAGTCCATATCTTTAAATTCGGGCCAAAAATAATCGGTGATCATGGCGCGATAACGCTGACCATTCACAGTGACGATCGTTACCGTCGATGAAAAAATATGGCCCAATAACGCCGCCGGCATGCAAACCGCACCAAACAGTTATTTTTTGTGGATGAATAACGCATATTGTGCTTATTGACGAACCCATGGAGCCAAAAATGAGCTTCGTCACTGAAGATGATCTCATCATCATCATCTTGGCGCATCTTCCCCAGAACCCAATCGGAGAAAGTACGTCGTTTCAAATGGTCCATCGGCTTCAATTCTTAAGTCAGCTTGATCTTGTATGGATGTAAACCAAGATCCTTATGCAAAATACGTCATAATGTGGTCTGAGCGATGCCCAATTCTTGAGAACGCCGTGGAATTGACTGATTTGGATCGTTTGCTACGGACGCCTGAACGGCAGCGATATTTTCGACACTTCTACCAACCCGTCACAACGAATATGTAGACTCAAATTTTTGCAGTTATTGTCTGTTTACTAGGGCGAGAATTACGACCGAAAATTGGAGTTAACGCCCCCGAATCCCCGAATTTCGGTAGAAAATTTTTATAATTTGCAGACGTTGCTCATTCGTGTACTTTGCCATGATGAAAATATGAATAAATTGACAGTGACAGTTTGATGGTTAGTGAAAGAGTGCGTTCACAAATTAAATTCAAAGTTCTCAAGTCCCTACTGGAAAACGCTGTACATGATATCTGATGCAACGACTCAAGTTGCTACGAAAGTATGAAATCGTACTTTCAACAATGGTTTTAGCCCAAATTTGAGGCAGAAAAGGAAGGGCTTCAAAACCGATATAGGGTGCGGCACTGGTGTCTTTTTGGAGGACGAAAACCTTGAATTTATACATCAGGCACTGAAATATAACCGACAACGAATCTGCGACTTATGTCTTCCTAACCCCCCCTACCACTTCCAAGTTAGTTCGAGAATAGAAGGGTTTTCTGAACGCAGCTGGTAGTTCGACTTTTGTTTAGGTTGTAGGTCAAAATGGGATCCGGAAATGTAATCGGACTCGAGCCAGCGTTAGGGCTGCCGGGTTTCCGATCAGGGCCATTGGTATATGCGATCGGTGTGAGCACAACTGCAGATTGCATGAATTTTCATTAGGTAGTCTGTAGGCTTTTAGTTTTAAGTTTTATAAAAAAAAATTACAAAAATGTCCATTAACTAAGTTTTAAGTTTAATATTTATTTTCTTAGTTTTAGTATTAATTAATGTTAAAATGAAAATAAAATTAGGCTGTAAGATACGTCGGAAGACATAGTTTAAGTGTTAGGTTTAACTTAGAGTGCCCGCATGGGGCCACTAATTAGAATAAGATAATTTTAAGGTAATTAGCTAATTTTTAAGCGTTTTTTTTTGTATAGCTCGTAAGTTTTAATTAAATCAATGTAATAAAAATGCATATAAACTGACTAAACTGAACTGCATGAATTTTCAGGATACTGACAGTCCAAACGGGTGCTTCCCGACGCCTTTAAGCGATCAGCGACTTTTCTGCTCTCTTTCAGTAGAGAAGTAGATGGTAAAGATGCTAAACATCTCTTGTTTCTATTGAATATTTATTCAATAGAAAATTAAAAGACGATCACTTAGAATAAAACTATAAGCTTTATTTCACTAGTCGAGTGCCAGCTCCGAACAGCTGGGTCAGAAACCATTTGTCTCTTTACGTTTTACACATATACATTTACGAATGTACACATATACATCACTGCACTGAGGAATTTCGTACTTGTTGACCATTAAGCGATGATAAAGGCTGAGGTGGAGTTAATTAACTATCCAAAATTGGTGATTGTTCTTATCGAGTAAATTGATTGTCTTTTCTGTGTGAACTTTGTGTTGAATCTGATGTTTTTGTCCGAGTAATTTAGTTGGCATTAAAATGTGTCTGACTCTTAGCTGATTCTGGTGGCGTCTCATTGTAAATTCATCGCATTTAAGAGTGTACATCATCCTCCAAAATGTATTTACTACAGTACGAGTAGCTTCTTTCCATTTTGCACCACGACAATAGTTTCTAGCTAAAACGTGCTGTCTTATGGAATTTCAGGTTTATACGAGTAGCTGTTTGAAGTTTATTTCAAAAGAGAAAGCTAATTCCGGTGCTGCCTACCATGTAAAATTTCGGCGAGGGACTTGTTGGTAATGGGGTTAGGTGTACCACGGTATGAACTAAGGCATATTGACAGAGCATCTTCTGTGTTGCCTTTTTCTTGGAGAATTTTTGATACTGATGTTTTAAATGTTCTTACAAAGCGTTCGGATTCTCCATTGGAGGCAGGGTGAAATGGAGCAGAGGTAATGTGGTCTATACCGTTCGATAAACAAAATCGCTGAAATTCTTTTATCGTAAACTACGGGCCGTTATCAGATACAAAAGTTTCGGTAGTTTATTCAATCAATAAATACTTATTAAACTTCTGATAGCTATAGACGTGCTAATTGAATCCATTTTGATAACAAAAGGAAATTTCGAAAAAGCATTTATGCATATGAACCAATAACTTCGAAGATCAGGACCGGCAAAATCAGTGTGCAAGCATTCCCGAGGTCTCAAGATTAAAATGTTGTCTGGGAAGCGAAAATATTTGCTGACAATTTGTGCATGAGGCTATTTTAGACTCAATGCTCTTGCCAATCGGCCACCACATTAGCGGTGAGTTAAATGTTTGGTGCGTATAATACCTCAATGGTCTTCGTGACGAATTTGCAAGATTCAATTTGGTAGCTACTCGAGTAAAGTCAGTTTTCCAAGATTACATCACTTTGAATACTTAAAGAAAGCCTGTTGTTGAAATAGGTGCGACATCTTTTTCGTTGTATTTAAGTTTGTTTGGAAATCCTTGCAAAATATACATTTTTACGCATTTCAGAATAGGGTCATGTTTTTTGTGTACTGCTACCGTCGTGGAGAGTATAGGAAATTCTTCCAAAGTTGATTGAAATTCCGTATTTAGCTCTAAATAAATTTCATTATCAAAGTCGTGATCAGGTCCTGCAGGAAGATGGGACAATGAATCGACATTGGCGTTTTGTCCAGTGGACTTATAGGGAATACTATATTTGTAGCCCATAAGTATCAATGTCCATCGTAGTAGACGATTAGTAGTCATTACTGGTAAATCCTTATTTAGATTGAAAATTACAGTTAAGGACTTGTGATCAGTATAGAGAATAAACTGACGTCCATGCAAATACTGATGGAACTTAACTATTCCGAAAACAATAACTAAAGCCTCTTTCTCTAATTGGCAATATCTGCGTTGGTGAATGTCTAAAGTTGTTGATGCATGCGCAATAGGACGCTGAAACTCGTTCGGGAAAAATGCGAAATAACTCCACCTATGCCGTAATCTGAAGTACCCGTAGCCAATATGATCATCATTAAAACGAACCAATTTAGTTGTATTAAATATTTCGTGTTTCAACGCTTGAAAAGCTGTTCTTTTAGCGTTTGACATTCAAATTGTATACCCTTTTTGCTAAGTTCCGCAAAATTATTGATAAACTTATTATAATAATTTACCTTTCCAGTGAATGCTTCCACTTGTTTTAGGTCCTAAGGTTTTTGTATTTTTTTTATAGCTGCAAAACCATAAAAAGAAAGCGAATACCAGATGCATTTATTACATGTCCCAAATAAGTAACTTCAGGTTGCATAAAAGTACATTTACTCCGTTTACATTGAAGTCCACTTTCCTGAAGGCGTTTAAAAACTTCCTCTAAATTTCGAAGATGCTCCTCATCATTTCGTCCTGTGATGATTATGTCGTGAAAATAGTTTACGACATGGTCTACTCCGGAAAATATTTGTTCTAATAATCAATGAAATATCGCAGAGGTTGAGGAGATACCAAAGGGCTATCGTTGCTACTGGTAGAGATCTAGGATTGTATTTACAATAAGCAATCCTTTTACTTGATTATCGAGTACCACCTGCAAATAAGCATCTGATAAATCTATTTTTTACCACCTTGCAGTTTATAAATAATCTTCAACCCTAGGGATTGTGCGTTGATCTATAGCAAGTTGCGCATTTACCTTCACCTTGAAGTATATACGAATTCTGAATATACGAATTCCTCCATCGCGTTTGGATAATAAGGCAAAGTGAAATAAAGCCAAACGTTAAAATTTGACTTTATTTCGCTTTCTGAAATCCATATTTCACTTGGCCTTATTTCACGGTACCTCATGCAGCTAATACATACATTTGTCTTTGACTCAAAATGCTCCGTCAATTTTGCTACCAACCCCGTGTATGACTTTCCATTCAAATCGTTATTTCCAATCATCTTTTGCAATAATTCGTACAGCTCCGACCCTATCCATTAAAGGAAATATGCTTTGGAGATTCCTCCATTATAACCTCATATGCCTTAAAATGTTGATCCAGCTGCTCTTGATACGTACCCCAGTTATCTCTTGACTTATCAAAATTATGGAAAGCGGGGACTGATTTAAATGCAACCCTAGATGAAGAGTCCCATAGACATATGCGCATCCATCCAATTCTTTTGGTCATTTATCATTTTTTCCATGAAGCGCTTCTGACCGTCCAGTGCTTCTTCAAAAGACCGTACAAAATCATCCATTACGGGTGAATTTCAAAAAAATATTTTTACGTGGGTATATAAATTATCTCGTCGTCAAAATGTTGAATATTTATTCAATAGAAAATTAAAAGACGATCATTTAGAATAAAACTATAATCTTTATTTCACTTGTTAAAACTGAATCTGTAGTAGTTGAGTGCCAGCTCCGATGGTTCAAAAAGCATTTTTCTCTTTACGTTTTACACATATACATTTACGAATGTACACATATACATCACCAAGCCTAATGCTAATGTTCTGTTCCACTTAAGCGCGCCACCTAGGGCGACACCTTCTTATACCGCATTGTCTCTATATAATAGGATTCGACAACATTCCGTGTCGAAGCGGTATTGTTCATCCACTCAACATATCCTAGCCATCGGAGCCGAAGGATTCTATTTAGTTCGGCGTAATATTATCGCTCGATCTTTACGGTGCTGTCATTGTTGGGATTTAGTCCAAGAAGGCAAAGTCTCATATAACCTCAAAGTTATAATTTACCGTTAACGAGAGTTTTCTAAGCCATTGGACATAAGCCTCCTTTCTTTTCGTACAAATTTTCTTGCATATTCTCATTTTGTTTTACTCTCATTTACCACAAAGCTCATATTTGCTGCCTTTGTTTAAATGGCTGAAAACGTTTGTCACTGTTGGTATCATCACCGACTTCTCTGGAGCAGCGAGCGTTATTTATTGTCATCATAAACAAACAGACCAGTTTGGTAGGGATACCAAAAAGGTATGATAAAGGCCTGGTAAGTTGTTAACAGAACAGTAGATAAGACATCCATTCTAGGTAGGATGGACGAAGGTACTGTCGATTAATATCCACATTGAATGTCTCATTCAGCTTTTCGGCAGAATTTTGGTCGTCTTTGTCATTAAACTAGCCACGGAAGAAATCCTTCAAAATTATCAGCATCATTATCTTTCCATGCTTCTATTCCTTATACAAATCCTTTTCACATTTTGGTATAACTTCTTTTTTAGCGGAATCACATACCCCTTAATAGAGCACTTCTCTGCTCCTTACCGAGAACACGATGTTTCTCCAATCTCTTTATTGAGTCCGGTAGCCTTCTTCTCCTTCCTTGCAACGCCTCATTCTACGCTTACTGTCTTGCTGCATGCATTTACTGGTACTCTTTGCCCAATCAGGAGTTTCATTGTGGTGGTCAGTTGAAACATAACGCATTAGATGCTGCGTCTCTAATGGCTTGATTGACTTTGGCATTTCAAATAGATGTTCAATACAAAAATCTTTTGATAAAAAGATATAAATTCTATTCTTCGAATCAACTAACATAAGCTACGTTTGTAAAAATATCAGTTAAATAGTTCCAACAGATATACATACCTTCTCGGACATAGTTGTATTTGATTAGAAGATGTTTTGTTCTTGATCGCTTCCCTTGGTATTGCGCAATAAATTTAGCGTATTCACTATAAGTGTAAACAGAGTGGTCTGCAGAAAAAACACCCAATTCAAACAGCAAAAGCTTAAAATATTTTGCCTTCCTAGCAACACCTGTTAGCGTAACATATTCAGCGTCAACACTTGACGTTGTTATTATAGATTGTTTCCTTGATTCCCAAAATAAAAACAACGTCAGACTTGTGATCGTTGATGTATTCTGTCTAATTACAATCAGAATCAGCGCGAATTGGTTTCCCCATTCTAGAATAGAGAATCTTTGAATTAATAGTTCCTTAAAAATAAAAACCCCTGTCATAGTTCTGCTTTAAAATGCTGACCAATTTAATAATCCATTGAAAACCAGACTGCTTTAATCGATAAATTTTTTAACTTGTAAATTTTATTCTGATCATGAAATAATCTTCGGGCAACACCTTCTATAATTTTTTTTTATGTCCTTTGTACTCCCTGTAAGTTCCATTTAGTGGAATCTTTCAGTCTTTCGAAGAAAGATGATTAAGCGCTTCAGTGGTAAAACACCTACTGTACCAGCACCCACCACGTCAACGCCGAGTACCTGCACCGTGATGCGAGCGTAAGCCGGACATTCACAGAGGTAGTGCTCCGCGGTGTCGCCATCACTTTCACAGCAAGCATCGCATGATCTTGTATATCTTATACTCAGCACGTTTAAGTGCTTAGCAAAAGTTTAGTTCCCCGTTGCGATGCCAGTAAGCAACCTGCACTCTTTCCTGTTGAGCGACAGCAGAAAGGCAGCCGACTTCTCAGAGACGTCAGGAAGCATTCATTTGGTCTACCTGTAAGCTGGAGAGTCCTGCCATCTACAGTTGTGCTCTTATGAAACCCAACTGTCAATAGAAGCCTCAGCCGAGGACTCAGGCAGAAATAATGTAGATTCGAGTCTTGAAAAACTCTCTTCTGGGCCTTCATCTTTCGGTTTAATTTCCTGTGATCTCATGGGGACCCAGAGAAGACTCAGTGAATTTAGCCTTCCGACTGCGTTCAGTCAAATCTTGAATTCTCGAACTAGCTTGGAAGCCGTATGAGGGTTCAGCAAGGGAGCTTGGGAGGTGTAGATGCTTCGCCCCCTCCACCGGTTTTGCACAATACAGTTCGTTGCCATCAGCATATATCTTTGCTTGGAAGATAAATTTAAGTTTTACTAACGGGGAGTGAAACCTAACGTTGTCGTCCTCCAGAAAGACACCAACGCCCCATCCTGTATCTGTTTTGGAGCCATCTATGAAGACCCGACTACATTCCATTCCTAACTCAGATTCTGGCCGAAACCAGTCTTGAACACAGGAAAGTCGATTTCGTATTTTTTCCGCAGTCAGAGTTCTGGTGCCATTGCATCAGATAACATGTCCATAAGACCAGAGTTAAAAGATAACGGGCGCGCAAGGTCAGTAAAGTGCGTGTTGTACCAAATAATACTTATTTTTAAATGGAAGATGGCTTTGAGAGTATAACCCATGATATGACTATCAAGGCTAGGGACGCAATGAATGTCCTAGTCATTCTCGTAGCATTGCCCTTACCCATAAAACTAGAGATTCGTCTGCGCAATGTTATCTGGCCGAGTTGAACATGCCGTCGAAAGCTGCGTTGTCGATAGTACCTTCAACATCGATGCAAATGAACAGAGTGTATTCCAACGTATCGAGTGAGACTTCAATTCTGATTAAAATATTCTTAAGCGCACATTCGCAGGATCGTCCGCATTAGTAGGCGTGTTGCATAGCAGAAAGAGGATGCATTCTTAAGCCAGTTCTGCGCACACTGATCTCAACCATTTTCTCGATGCTTTTCAGAATTATAGGTCAGAAGATCTTGGCGAGCATGTACTCGTAGTTCGCTTTTGCGATTTTCGGTATACTCTCACTGTTCTTCAGGGTTCGGGTACGTATGCCAGTGACAGGCTAGATGCCATCAGTGCCAGGCGACGTGAAGCCATCAAAGGAAGCATGTTTAATGGCATCATTCGTCACCATAACCGATGAGATATACTAGATACGTCGTGTTGCGTCATTCAGCTCACTAGCAGCTTTGTTAATAGGAGCTGGTTCCGATTAGGTTATCTGGGAAGTGAGTCCCCGCTTTCGACTCAGTATAGGTACCATCATTCCGAGTGATTCGAGCCTGGTTAATCCTCCCCTTTTGAGGACATTGACTAGCCTACTAGTTTCACCGACGGTTTCGGTCTTTTCGCAAAAGTTCTGATAATAGGCACACCTCGAAATCCAAATAACCTTCTTATATTATTTTTGCATTTCAAAACAGTTGGCGAGGGTACTGTTCAGGTTCTCAGCAGCTCCTCTAGCTTTTGTTTTGCCCTGAGTTTAAGGGGAGCACTACTGTACTTGTCGAGCTCCTCCTTAAATCTTGTTCAGCAGGTTTTCTGCAGATTACTGCTCTTCAACAAGGTCGAGACCTCGCATTCAATTCTGAATTCGGTGTACTTATGGTCTGAATGGATATCTCAGTTAGTTCTTTTCAGCCGGTAGTCTCCTTGGCATACCTAATGGATAACGTTAATTCGATTACTTACTGTCCTACTCTCGTAATAAAAGAGAGCCAACTGGTTGTTCACGCACTGCATATGCTACTGCCCCAAATAGTATTCTGAGCGTTAACATCTCAGCATATGATAAGTCTCATCTTCCTGGAATCACAGTATTCCTTCTACATATGTATTTACTTGTATATACTCGTATTTTGCTACCTACCAGTCTAGCCTTCCTGCGCTCGACTAAGCCAATGAGACATATTTGATACTGGTTTCTTCTGGTATTTTGCTGTCGTTTGAATTGGTGGGGCACCGGTTAGGGATATATGCTGATGTATTCAATAATTCAGCCCACGAAAAATTTGGTAGATCCAGCTTTAATCATTAGATAACGTTTCATTTCTACAAGAGTCCTATTAGCCCGCTCTACCACACCGTTTTGGTGAGGAGTAGACGCAGAAGTAAACCCTTGTTTTATACCGTTCGCTTTAAAATTGTAGGGGAAGCCTTGAACGTATATTTCGAACCATTGTCCGATCAAAATTTCCCATAGTAGTGAGATTTAGGTTCTGCACTCCGAACATTGAAGGTAATATATTTAGAACAATTATGATTATGATATTTTCGCAAGTAGTAGTAGAAGTAGTGTTGCTCTATTGATTCAAAAAAGAATTCGATTTTTACAATTATTACAAGATTTACAATTATAAAATTTGGCTTTTGCGTCAGCCGAGAAAACAGAGATTTGAAATTATACAATTAATCCACTATATATAATATATTTTTCTAAAAAGCTTAATTTATAATTTGTAGCCGGTATTTTAGAGCAGATTTTATAAATTCAAATAGGATAGTCTAGTTTTCTACATTTAAAACGCGAAAGATTTCAGAACAGGCCTCAATGAAATGAATACCGTCTTCTCTCGTTCTATGGTTTCACAGTGTATTATACATTCATCACATCCATCAGTTCTATGTTGCATGTAATTTGATTGCAATAGTTCGCCTCTGACTTCGATACTGTACCAATTACCTCTAAGCTATTCCGATCATGGAAATAATTCTGATCCCAAAGGTTAGGTTTAAAACTTTATAGATGTTTCTTACTTGGCTTAGTTCGCTTTGCGTTTGAAATAATTCCAGCGACGATCTTTCGATCTTGACTAAAAGTTCCTACAGTGCATTTCCTAAGTTTGTTTTGTTCACATGTACTTCATGTAGGTGTATATTGCGTTCACGGCCCAGCCTATTTCTTTAACGAATGAAAAAGAAATTAAGGTTCCGATTTTTGGGGTACATAGCAATTTTATGCGGAAGACGATGACTTTGGTTGTGATAAAATGATCAAAACATATACGAAATGTTGTCTAAAGTTAAAAACATGGAGCGGTGGCAACTCAGTTTACAAGTAAAATATGTAGTTTGGCGTATTTTCTGGCAATCGGAACATTTTTTTGGGAACATCGTAAGAGTATTTCAACTTCCTCAAACTGCCAGATCCCCCACACTTGTCCCACATAGCACATGATTGACCTTATGACTGCTTCAAATACTTTATACTTTACATTCGGCGCGGTTTTCTTTTTTGCAATTGATTGCCCTTTTTGATTTTTTTAATTTCTCCTGCAGGTGCTTTGTAAAAGATAACTGTGGGATGAATAGTACTCCGAGGTATTTGTATTCCTTGGCTTTCTCCCGTTCTCCATTTTGGACCACATTTCATCCAATGCGTAGCTCCCCCAGCCGTTCCGAAAAACCATAACTTTTGATTTGTTGGTGTTCACGTTTTTATCACCAACTTCCATTAATCTGATACGAACTGTTTCTTACTTTGGACCTTCCTCCTTCGCACAAAACACAGTTTGTACGTTTATATCCAGACTATCAAATAGGATCCAAATTCGCGTCTAAATCTGTGAGCCGACTAATAATCTCAACAAATTCACGCAAATACTCTTCCATCGATTGTGTGGGACTCATACGAAGATTAAACAGTTTCCCAAACTCCTCAACCTCCTGCCGTATGCTCTTTCTATTACAGCTCGACTCAAGAAAGTTCCATACACCCTTCTATGTATGCAGATTTTTAACCAGCGCTAGGACATGTGGTTCCATATCTAGCAGTATTTCTCTCCGCGCGTCCATTTAATGTCGTCCAATGACTCCTGTTTCCTAATGATATCCTCCGGATGTCCTTCTTTACCCTGAACTGAATATATTCGAATATCTTGATTTTTTTTGGATTCCCTCCAACTCTACAATCCACGTTATATATATCTCACCACTGAAAAGAAGTATAGGACCGTGCACTGAGATTAAACTTGCCATACCAATTGAATTGAAGAATAATATTTTTTTATTGAAAAGCTTTTATTACAAATGTATTTTCCTTTGTAAGAAACAATTTCAATTACTATGTTTCTGGACCCATAACTTGTAGAAAATCAAAATGGGTGAGTAGATGTCCAGAGATGGAAATAAGATGACTACGTTAAGATAGGTATTTATAAGCAAGAAGTGTATTGTTAGGAAAAAAAAATTGACTACAGGAAGTAAGAAAAATAAGTAAAAGTGACTTTATACATAGTACGAGTAAATAGAACATATAGTAAGAGGGCGTTGAGGTGTGACAATAGGGTTGACACTTATTTTTAATTGTATTTCACAAGCCTTGCTAAAATGATATATGTATGTTCTTGTGAATTAAGTTTCTGATTGAACCTACCTCCATGGTTTGCATTTGTGTGTAATTCCTAGGGCACTTATCTTATTCCGAACTTGTCGATTTTTCTGTATTCTCATTGTCAATCAAATAGGATTCATCTAGCCTAACCAGTCTTGAAGTTAAACAAGGGACTTGCAATGCCTGGACTGTTTGCATTCCATTATTATTTCTTCGTTGTTATTAACACTTTCGTGACTATTAACTCTGAACGGGTATTTAAGCGTTATATTCCCATCAAGCATTTACTTGTGGCCAGCATTTAGTAAGCTACATAAACTTACCCTCATATGGTATGGTTAATGAAAACTTTTTCTTCTTCTACACGAAAAGCAAAACACCAAAAATAGAATGCTAACAGCTTCCAAGATACGTGTTGATACCACCTTCCGTTGATGTCAAGTGAAGACTCATAAGATTCAGTGTTATATAACACAAACACACTATATTCATCAATGTCATAAAACATAATATCATTACAATTTACATTTAAACTTATCTATTGTACTCTAAAGGTAGGTAAGTAGGTAGGTGAAAGTGGCTGTGGGAAAGACCAACCCACTTAGGCCTATTGGCCCATTGTTGTGCCACGTGGATCTATGATCCTCTTACTCATGGAACCAGTTTGAGCTTACGATGAAGTGTAGGAGACTGTTTAGGTCTATATTCTTTCGATCGTTTACGCCATTGTAGAAGAAAATTCCTAAGTGAAGTTTTCTTCTCTGGGAGAGACAAGTGGACATGTGTTCGCGCTGAATGGCGAAAAGTATTGAAAAGAATAAGAGAATTAAAAGTCGAACTGAAAATGGCGAAAAGAAACTCTGTGAACACGAACTAAATAAAAAACACGTCCTTTGGGGTTGAAAGCAGACAGCAGACTCACGGTTTTTTTTTTATTTAACTTTCTTGAAATGTCAATTAGGTAACGTAATGTAATGTATTGTGTTTGTAAGATGATATCGTAACATTATGTTTGCGAGATAGCATCGTAACACATGTACAGAGTAGGTGGAAGATTGTCTCCTCCATATAGTTTTAAGTTTTATACAAAATTAAAAAAATGTCCATTTACTAAGTTTTTACTTAAAATTAATTTTCTTAGTTTTAGTATTAATTAATGTTAAAATAGGAATAAAAGTAGACTGTAAGATTCGTCGAAAGACATAGTTTAAGTGTTAGGTTTAACTTAGAGTGCCCGCATGGGGCCAGTAAGTTAGAATAAGATTATTTGTAAGTAATTTAAGCTAATTTTTAAGCGTTTTTTGTTTAGCATATTAAGAGTAAATTAAGTTAAAAAAATAAAAATGCATAAAAACTGAAAACTGAAACTGATTGTCTCCTCCTTCTTCCTCGTCCATGCAGCTTCTACAGAAATCGTTGTAAAAGCTTCAAGCCTTCTTGCATGCTTGCCAATGAGGCAGTGTCCAGCGAAGGCACCTATAATGGCGCTGAAATGTTTCCTATTTAGAAGGATCCAGCTTTGGCCAGATCTGTTTGGTCGCTAGACATGTTGGTCCAGCAGTCTACCACCAAGAACAGACCTTATGTTCTTTTATGGTATTAGCATCCAGCTTTCATATTGATTTGCACGTAGCGATATGTATACCTATGCTACCCTTTTCCGGTAGAATAGGTAGAGTGGTTTCAATTTCGGCGAGTTCGTCGCCCCTACAGTTCCCTGGAATGTCTCTGTGGCCCGGCACCCAACAAAGGTGAGGGTTGAACTGATCTGCCATCTCCGTAAGAAATGATCGGCATTCAAGGGCAGTTTTAGAATTTAATGAGACTGAGTGCAGTAACATTGTAGCGGCCTGACTATCCGAAAAGATGCGGATATCTTTTGCAAATATCACGTTTTTCTTCAACCAAGACAGAGTATCTTTAATCGCCAAAATTTCCGACTCTAACACACTACAGTGATTTGGAAGACGGAAGGAGAGGCTTAGATTTTGCTTATGACACAACACCGCCACCAACCTCGCTATCAGTTTTAGATCCATCTGCAATAAAAACATCCACGTTCCAGAAAGACCTAGAGGGGAAGCATACATGGAAGTTTTTGTCAAACAAAAGTTCAGGTATGGTGTAATCGATGTTCTCTGTGAGGATTTCTAATGTATTAAGAATGTTAGCGTGGCCAAATGAATTATTTGTCCCCTGTGTAGTCGCAGCTACTTGCCTGCTGAGAATATCGAGAGGTGTCGAGTAGAACGTAGGGCTCCGCTTGTGCATAGACATGATGTTTGCTTTGGACTTTGCTTAGTTTTCTTCAGTTGACTGCATTGTTTAAGGTCGTCCACCAGACAACAATTCCGTAGGTAAGTATCGGTCCTATGACCGAGATGTGTTAGTGTGTTATGCGAGGTTCAAGGCCCCATTTGATTCCAATGGCTGTTTTGGAAGAGAATAAAGCTACTGTAGATTTCTTGATTCTTTCTTGAATGTTAGGTTTCCAGTTTAGTTTCCTGTAAAAAATGAGACCCAAATATTTTGCTGTATCGGAAAAGACTAAACTACCGTTTATTGAGAGAGGGTCTATAATTAGAATTTTATATTTCCTGGAAAAGAGGATAAGATCAGTTTTATGGGGGTTTACTCCCAATCCACAGCAATTTGTCCAACGGGTCAATCTTTTAAGATTTTGTTGAAGGAGTTCTTTAATGGTATTAAGCTCTTACCTGAGACGGCTATAGTAACGTCATCCGCATAGACAATCACCCTGCTACCACCCGCTTCCAGGTATATCAGCAGTATATCATTAACCACTAAGTTCCAGAAAAGAAGAGTGAGGACCCCGCCTTGCGGCGTACCTCTGCTAACACATCTTTTAGCAGAAGATCCACCCAGTTTGGAGTTGACTATCCTGCTATTTAGCATAAGACTGATCAGCTCCCCAATTGAGTCATGTACCTGCAGAGTTGACAGCGCAGTCGTGATTGCGGTTGACTTTGTTAAAGGCACATTCTATGTCCAGGAAAGTGACCATTATGTACTCTCTATATTGTAGGGATCGTTCGATGTGGCTAGTCAGTGAATGCAGAGCCGTTTCCACCGACTTTCGTTTACAATAGGCATGTTGAGCCGTTGACAAAACTCTTGGATCAGTTTTAGCTCGTGTAATGAACTAAACAAATTGAATTCAAATTTCAAACTATCGCTAAGAACCAATGTTCGCCATCATTTTAAATTACTCCTTGTACTGAAATGTAACACCTTATGTACTACACAGCTCACATTATACATTTAACATGAATAAAAGATTATTCTTGTCGTTGACACCATCTGAGCAACAAAGCTTTTAAATTTTCTACCAAGTTTCGTCTGTGCCGTGAAATAACGTGAGCGCAATAACGCCGAATTCAAAAATTCGGGTTTATTTCGCTTTCATAAAGAAAGGCGTCTTAAAGCCTTTCTCTGGGGCCTCTAGGAACACCAGAAACAATTAGCGAACGTTTTCTACCGTGGGACAGCACGGGCGGCCACTTTCTTGTCGAAATGTAGCAACATATAGATGTTGCTCTGGCTAGACCAAAATGTGATTTTGACTTTACAAAGAGACTTAAAGCAGCCAACTTGATGTGAGGGTGACGGTTATCAGCTACATGACAACTATCCGGCCTATGCTTGTATTTAGCTGTCCCGTGTGGTTCATGGTGAGATCAAGTTTAATGGAAAAGATTCGTTTCTCTATTTTGATTAAAAAGAGCTGGTACAAAACAAGACTTCGCACACGGCAATGCGGAGCGTCTCCGCTTTAGTAGGGCTGTAGTGAGACATAGAGGGATGTCGCTCGGCAGCACCAACAATTTTGGTGGCTTGCTGATGGGGAGAAATCTCCTTCGTCGTTGACTTCAAATTAGGGGTAGCCGCATTTGGGGGCTATTCAAGCCCTGGCTGGCTTACATACTTTAGATAGGGTTAAGGTTGTTTTAAAATTATAAGAAAAAACATAAAATAAAAAAATTAAAAATAAAAACAAAGGGGAAAGATTTAAACTAATTGAAAAAAAAAATAATAAAAAAAGAGAACTTGGACGATGGGTAACAACTTCTAAAAAAACAGCATTTCTTCATGTACTCCATGTACTAATGTACTAAGTTTTTAAAAAAAATCATCATTTAATTAGAATTAGTAATAATATAATGAAATAAATAAATTACCTTGTCCAATTATGTCGAAAGGCATAGATTAAAATTAAAATTAAAACTTAATAGGCTTAACTTAAGGCGCCCGAATGGGGCCAGTTATTTATCCTAGTATAGTGTAAGTTATTATAATTAAGCTTATTTTTAATCATTTTTTTTTGTCCAGCTTGTAAATGTAAATGAATTGGATATAATAAAAATGCATATAAACTGAACTGAACTGAGGGAATTGAAAGTAATATTAGCTGCAGCCATTGTTTTGGTAAAGGATGCATCAGGAGGTTTTCAATTAGGACGAATTCTTTTAGATTCTGGTTCCCAGGTTAGTATGGTCAAAGAACATTTTGCTAGTACCCAAAGAAAAAAACATATATATTCCTGTAATCGGTATGACAGGAATTAAGATTGGCTGCACCACAAAAACCACAATAAGATGCAGATATTCACCATTTAAGCTATCTTTGGAATTTATAGTGTCGCGTTGAATTAACCAATCTGATCCGTCAATGAACATCGATAATTGCAACATTGAACATCCCAGAAACATTGAACTTGCGGATGAGCATTTTAATCGAATGGCGGCCATAGATATGCTTTTGGGAGCAGAAACATTTGTTGACTTGTTGCTGGTAGGCCAAATCAAACTTAGGTTTGGTTTATCGTCACTTAAAATACTCATCTCGATTGGATTGTCTCGGGGAAGTACAAGTCCCTAATCAGCAATCAAAGGAGAATGTGATCTATTAGTTCCATTGACAATCGTCTCGATGAGTTTGTGAAATGATTTTGGGAACTTGAAGCAGTCACCGGAGGAAATTCTAAATAGGCTGGAAAACAAATGGATTCCGAGAAACACTTCATCGATTCGGTAGAGGAAGTCAGCAGTGGAAAAATTATACTGAAGTGTTCATTCAAATGAGATACATTTCTTCTTGGCGAGTCCTATGATATTGCTTATAGTGGCTTCAATTCTTTGGAACGAAGTCTGGCTAAGAACATGGCTTTGAAAT